>PVHX01000062.1:0-475293 GCA_004024805.1 Geosciurus inauris
GGGAAGCTAGTCTGTATTTTCTCCACCTGCTTCAGTTGCCCTCCGTGGTGACACAACAGGGGGTGAGGGGACATGCATTTTAAGGCAGCATTAAATCCGAAGTACTTCACATACGTCATTTGTGCAGCTCTAAATAGCCATGCATGGCAGGACCTCTCACCCCCATCCAACTGTGCAAGGTCACCTCTGCTGTAGAGACGTCACCAAGTCCCCAGCCCCCAGGTGGGGCTTCTCTTCTGACCTCTGTGTCCTCTGCCCCACTGTCTCTCCATCCTCTCCTCACTCTGATGGGCTGGTCTAGGTGTCAAGAGTCACCGGGAGTGTGCACTAACAATGCTCACCATTGTCAACACTCGCCACGCTGGAGATGTCTCACCCACACGGCAGTTTCAGGAAGGTCAGGTATGGGGTGGGGGTTTTGTTTCCACTGTGTTTTAGCACAGTCACTTGGGGAATTCAGGGTCCTTCCATCTAGTGACCTTGCCACCCTCCTCTACATTTGAGCATCCAATAAAGGAAGAAGGAGAAGATGGAGACTTGTTGGGGTGGGTTTTGGGTAGAGACTGTATCTGTTGCTCTGAATCCTGCCTCTGCCTCTGCCCAGGATATGTGAAATGCATGTTTGCTGAACTGAGGGGACCATTGCAGGGGAGCCTGGAAGACACCTAACTCTGCCTAGGGACGTGGGGGGAAGTGTTCACCAAAAAGAGCACATCGAGTTGGGTTTTGAGGAGTGAATAGGAGTTCTCAGGATAAGAAGAGGGGAAGGGCATTCGTGGAAGGGGGAGCACATGTGCAAAGACACATTTAAAAAGTGCCCAGCATGGACAAGAAAGGTAAGGACACACTGTGGTAGGGTCATAAGTCCATGAGGTATGAGGTGTGAGGTATGGGCAGGGTAGGCAAGCTGGGGAGGAGAGGCTAGAGCCGAAACCAGGGCTGGATTGGAAAGTGTTTGTTCCTTGGTGTTCCCTCTTCAAATACCAGCCCCAGGTTTCCTTCCCAGGGTTCTTAGATGTGGGGATACCTTGCTTCTGTCCTTGGAAGCACTGATGTTCAGGTCACTTTAGCCCAGAATGATCCAACTGACCTTCACAGCCACCCACTATTACTTTTATTGTCTAATTGATTACTGCTGATTTGTTTAATAAGTTGACTTTTGTTTTTTATACTTGTGTGTAATGGACTTGAAAATTCATTTGTAGATTCTTCTGGATTCGTTAGGTAGATAATCATGTCCTATGTAAATTATGACAGTTTCATTTCTTCCTCTTCTGATTTCTTTTCCTTAACTTAGCTCACTGGCTAGAATCTCTAATAAAATGTAATAGAATCAGTAATAGTAGACATCCTTGACTCCTAATCTCAGGGGGGAATGTGTAGTATTTTACCATTTAGTTAAAGTTTACTGTAGATCGATTCTTTTTTGTTTGTTTGTTTTTGATACCAGGGATTGACTGAGCCATATCCTCAGACCCTTTTATATTTTACTTAGAGACAAGGTCTCAGCTAAGTTGCTGAATCTGGCTTTGAACTCACAATCCTCCTGCCTCAGCCTCCCAAGTTGCTGGGATTACAGGCATGTGCCACTGTGCCTGGCTAGATTGATTTTTAAAATAGGCATTTTTATCAGATTCGATTTCCTTCCATTCTAGTTTGTAATTTTGTTTTTTAAATCATGAATTGGTGTTATTTTATCAACTCCTTCCTCCATATCTATCAAGATAATCTTATAAACTTTCCTACTTATTCTGTTAATGAGATAATTTCATTAGTGCTTCTCAATGGGGGATAATGAATGTCCCAAGGGACATTTGGCACTATCTGGGACATTTCTGATGAACTCATGTGTGGTTAAGTATGTGCACTACTGGCATCTCCTGGGTAGAAATCTTGAGTGTTAGTAACATTCTACATTGCCCATAACTACCCCCCAGCAAGGAATCATCTAAAAAGCATCAAAAGTGCTGAGGTTGAGAAGTCCTGATTTCGTTTCTGAGGGTTAAATCAACTTTGCATTTGGGAAACAAAACCAACTTGGTTGTGACGTGCGGAAGCACTTACAGCTTAGGAATAGCGACCGAAGCCATGCATGGGAATGAGGTCATCTAGGACATATGGAAAGGGTGGAAGTCTGATCACCACCTGATTACAGGCGGTGGCACATGCCTGTAATCCCAGGGGCTCAGGAGGCTGAGGCAGGAGGATTGAGAGTTCAAAACCAGCCTCAGCAACTTAGGGAGGATCTAAGCAACTCAGTGAGACCCTGTCTTTAAATATGACTGGTTCATAAGGCAGCCTTGGGCCTGGCTGGGGATGTGGCTCAGTGGTTGAGCACCCCTGGGCTTGATCCCTAGTACAAAAAAAAAAAAAATCCAACAACCAGAATGTGGCCCCCAGAGCTGCATAATTGTGAACAAGGGGAGAGACACAGGTGTCCACTTGGATTTTTTTTTTAATCCCAACTTCACCATGGATGGGTCACAAACATTCACTTCCTGAGTCCTAAATGTCCAGAAGAAAGAGCATCCCCCAGTCCCTTGGGAGTGGACATGAGTCCTTCACCCCACCTCCTACAGTCACAGGCTCCTCCTTCTCTGCTGCAACTCACTCAGGCAGCTACCCTGAGGACTTTCAAATTGGCTTGTTTGTGTATTTTATTATGCTGAGTGGCACTTGTACCCAAAACATATTTATCATTTCAGCATAATTTCTATTAGAGTGCATGCTTATTGAAAGAAAATGCAACATGAATCTAATACTACACAGTGTCATGCACGTCCACAACACCCACTGAGGTCAGCACTCATAGTATATGGAGGTTACATACTTCATATTATGTAGAAATCCTTGGTGGTGTGTTAAATAGATGCTTAGGGGTATTTTAGTGGTATCAGAATGATTGGTTGGGTTTTTCAATGGTCTGTGAACACAATATTCATTTTTCTATTTAAAACAATAGAATATAAGCTCCTGCTGGCCAAGTTTTCTCCAGCTGCCTGGGGAGCCACAGTGAGGAAGGGCCTTCGATTGTTCCAAAGGACAATCTGGAAGCTTCCAGAGTGTTGAGAGGAGACAAATACATCCTGGAGCCGTAAGCTGAATGAACTAAGAGACCTAGAGCCAGAGACCCAGCATGTCGGGCACAGGGGGCTGGGGAACCTTGGAGAGCAGGGAGGATTGTGGCTTCACCTGAGAAGGGCCAGGCCCAGGGCTGCCTTATGAACCAGTCCTCAGATGAAGCCTGAGCTCCTGCCTCTAATGCCAGTGCTTTTTCCACTCTTATTCTATCTGGGCCAACCATCTCAACTACTGATGGGGAAACTGAGGCTGCAGAGAGGACCAACTTGGCCAGGGCCACTGCACAGGCAGAGATGGGAATCAAATCAGAACATCCAGGCCAGTCAGCAGCTTAGCCTCCAAGCACAGCTCCTCATCTCACAGCTGAGAACAGCCCAGGAGGTGTAGCCAAGGTTGCTGTTCCTCCAGGATCTGGTCTTGCTGTGTCCTGGGTGGGCAGGTGGAGATGCCATGACTGAGCCTAGACTGAGAGGGCAGGGTGGTGTAGGGGCATGGGGTGGAGTGAGAAGTTCCTGTGGGGGACAGCCTGCAGGTGGGAGGTGGCTTGGCACAGGGGCAGGAGTCGACAAAGGGAATGGGCTCTTGGGAAGTCCTAGGTCCCAAAGGTGATTCCAGAAGAGCCTCGGATCCCTGCACGATGAAGGAAAGGCAGGATTCCTATTAGATGTGGCTGGGAACATGTGGATTCAAGAGTCTAATTCCAAAGAGAAGGAGAGAGGAGAGGAAGGGAACGAAGCTCAGAAGGGAGTCTTAGAGCTTGACAGGACCCCCACATTTTTACAGACAGAGAACCTGCTGCTGAGAAAGGGCAGAGACTTGGCCAAGCCTCCACACCAGTCAGGACCCAGACCAGACCCAGGTGTCTCCCAGCTCTCTCCGTTTCAGCATATTAAGAATAGCTGTCCACAGTGACTGCCCGGCTTGCTGTATCTTTCTCGAATCTCTGTAAACAGAGGGAGCAGCTGGCTCTTGCCCAGAATCTGAGCACTTTCATGTGTCTGCCTGAGTTCCCGAGGTGGCCCTAAAGTCAAGGCTGTCACCAGCCCTCCATCTGGGCTCCCAGACGAGTTTCCTCCTCCCACGGCACATATTCCCCCAGCTCCAGGGCTGCTGGCTGCGTCTCACCCCTGGGCCTTCCCAGAACAGAAGACCCAGAATAGCCCTCGTGAACTCACTTGAGCAGAAAATGTCTTCCAAGGAAGCTGGGGCCTTGAAGTTTCTAATTCCTTTCTTATTCCCCAGCGGCAGTTTCCTTTTTTAGAACATGAACTCACACGCTTCTTGCCTCTCCATGAATAGACTGTCTCCCAGGCACAGAATTCCAGGAATTGACGGGGCCACCAAAGACGATCAGTCCTGGGACTTTCAGGATTGGCTCAAGGGAAAAGCATGTCCCTTTCAGTGTGGCCAGAGTCAGCCCTGAGGCTCTGAAAAATTCATTCTGGCTCTAAGTCTAATGCTACTATGAACCCAACAAGAACTTCAGGTTTCCCAACTTCACTCACCTACCACATTGGCTCACTTTTTTCTTCATTTAACAATATGAGGGTTTTTTTGTTTTTGTTCTTGGGTACTGGGGATTGAACCCAAAGGTGCTTTACCACTGAGCCCCAGCCCCTCTTATTTTTTTTTTTTCTTTAAATTTTGAGGCAGGATCTTGCTAAGTTGCCTAGACTGACCTTGAACCTGTGATCCTCCCGCCCCAGCTGTAGCTGGGAGGTTAGGCACGTGCCACTGCACCCAGCCCTTTAACAAGTCTTTATTGAGCAGCTACTCTACAGCAAGCCTCTTTAAGCAGTAGCTTTTTCTTACAGCAGATAAGACAGACAAAATCTTGCTCTTGACAAGTTAGTATTTTATGAGAGTAATGGTAGGTGGAGGGTGTGGAGATGCCTGTAATCTCAGCAACTCAAGAGGCTGAGGCAGGAGCATCACAAGTTCAAAGCCAACCTCAGCAACTTAGAGAGGCCCTAAGCAACTTAGCGAGACCCTGTCTCAAAATAAAAAATAAAAAGGGCTGGGGATGTGGCTCAGTGGTTAAGCGCCCCTGGGTTCTATCCCCAGTACCAAAAAAGAAAAGAAAAAAAAAAAAAAAAGAAATGGTGAAGGGAGAACTTTGTGCTCTTTTATACATAGCTAGAGGCAGGAGGAGACAGAGTTTTTGGCTTTGGATGGTCCTGGGTTTAAACCTGCTCTCTTCTATGACCTTGAGTAACTGAACTTCTCTGAGCCTAGTTTCCTCAATCATAATGACAGGATAAAAATTACTGCCTTATTCTCAATAAGTTAAATGTAGTTAGCCTCATGATCCAGCAAGTCTGCTCCTAGGTTATAGGTCCAAGAGAAATGAAAACATGTCCACACAAAAGCTGGAACAGAATGTCCACAGCGGCAGTGTCCGAGTAGCCCAAAGGTTGAAATAACCCAAATGCCTAGAAACCAACGAGTAGGGAGGATGTGGTTCATAGATTCACTCCGGAAACGAGTATTCAGCAATAAAAGAGAATGCAGTCCTGCTGCCTACTAACACATGGATGAACCTTGAGAACATGTGACGTGAGAGAAGTCAGACACAGAGGATCACATATTATGATTCCCCTCATGTGAAATGTCCACAGAGGCAAATCCACAGAGAGGAAAAGAAATTAATGGCTGCTTAGGGCTGTCAGGGAAGGGGGAATTAGGGCATGATGGTTAAGTGGCATGGGGTTTCTTTTGCGGGGTAATGAAAAATTCTGAAACTGATTATGGTGGCACAATTCTGTGAAGATACTAAAAGTCACTGACTTGTACACTTTAAATGGGTGAGTTTTATGGTGTGTTGATTATATCTCCATGAAGCTGTAAAAAGAAAAAAAACTCCCAGCGTGTAGGGCTGTCTGAGGACTCAATGAGTCAGGACTACAATGTAGGTGGCGTGATGTCCAACATTTGTAGGTATTCAAGAGATGTTGGCTCTTATTCTGTCAATAATCTTTAAATTTTAAAGGGTTTATATAAAATCTTAAAAACACGTCCATTGTCAGCGTAAGAATGACGTGGCCTCTAGCATCCACGACTTGTCTTGAGGAGGCAGCCTTCCTTGCCCCCAGACCCTGCCCTTTGTTTTCCTTTCAGAATTCTCTGTGTACCATGACCCAGTTCAGGTGCCACCTCTGCAATACCTCCTACTAAACATCTGGGGCATTTTCTGTAGCGTCCCCTACAAGGGGCATGCAGAGGCAAGCTTCGTCACCATCTGGCTTTTTTACCGATTCTTTGTGAACACACTGACGGTGTGTGGTGCTGTCCATGTCTAGCCCCATGGCCCCTGCACAGAGGTCCTGTGGCACGTGTGGTTTTCTACACATGCTCTCCATGCTCCTTGGCATGGGGACTGAGAGACAGCTCTTATGACCTATGTCCTCTGGTGTTAATTCTGTGATTACAAGATGTTACATGGTCAGAGGGATTTGGTAGATACAATTAAGATTACTAATCAGTCGAGGTTAAGTTAGGGAGCTGGGAGGGGCTAATGCAACCACAGAAGAACTATTAAAGCAGTAGTTTTTCTTTGACTGACAGTAGAAAAGGCAGTCAGGGAGAGGGAAGCATCAGGGCAGGTTTGACTTGTGGTTTTCCGCTGAGATGGAGTGAAGGACCTCAGAGCAGCCACCAGGAGCTGCTGACAGCCCTACAGTTGACAGCCAGAAAGAAAGGGAGGTCCCCGTTCTATGAGTGCACGAACCTGACCTCTGCCAAGACGTTGAGAGAGCTTGGGAATGGATTCTTCAGACATTCAGATAAGCCAGAATCTTGACATGGCCTAGTGAGACTTTAAGCAGAGAACCTGGTTGAACCCACTTGAACTTCTGACCTACAGAACTGTGAGTTAATAAATAGGTGTTATTTTAAATTGCTCTGTTTGGGATCATTTATTAGGCAATAATAGAAAACGGATGCAACACTCATCTGCAGAGAGAAGTTTTATTCCTATTTTATAAGTGAAGAGGCCCAGAGAGGTGAAGTCATTTGCCCAGGATGACACAGCACAATAGTCACAGGACTGAGCCACACTCTGAGCCTGGACAACAGCTGGCAAACATTTTCTGTAAAGGTCTGGATAGTACATTTCTCAAGCTCGAGAAACTGGCTTAAGTCACCTCCTTCACAAAACTGAAGGTCAGGATCCCATTGACATTTGATATTAAGGAAGGTGTTTTCTTCCCTTCTGGAGGACGTGTGCTGTGTTCCTGGCAGGGGACACAGCAGCCCAACATTGCATAGTCCATGCTGCCTATAGCATACCTTCATGGTAGACCTACTGTGTGCTGCTTTGAGATGGCATGGAGTGGGGAGGATTTGAGATGTCTATATCTGCCCGTCGGATGTGAGGGTCAGTGGGGGAACCAGATACGTGAGCAAAGAATTAGAATGTTCATGATGAAATATGTTAAATGAAAAAACAGTGTGCAGTGTGTGGTCAGATATTTGTAAAATATACGCATCTGTAAAGTTATACCAGATGTTATAGGAGTTGGTTGTCTGGGTGGCAGTGAGTCCTAAGTTCCTAGAGAAGGACAGGAAAATAAAAAGGAGAGAAGGAGGGTCTCTCCCAGAGACATCATGATTCTTTCCTTGCTTCTCTTCCACTGACAGACTAAAAAACAGTATCAGCCAATATTACTGTGCACTTACTATGAGCCACTGATGCTCATCATTACATAGTCACTCATTTAATCCTCATAGAAACCCAAAGAGGCCTGTCTGATTCCAGCAGTTATTTCTCGGTGCTTTTCCCAGCGTGGCTGCATTTAGGGAAATGTTTTTCTTCCTTTTTAGGATTGGAACTGTTCTTTATTTCTTAAGGAGCATATTGTGGTTTCTTTTAATGTATTAATAGTTTTTAAATTTTCTGCAGTGTCCAGCTATTTCTTTTCATTGGAAAAAATAGCACATAATTTTGTTTGTCTACATGTTCAGGGCCATGATGGATGGATCTGTAAAGTCTGGTGGGAGCCTGGAAGAGACACTAGAGCATTCTGTTTGGAGGAGAAGTCACCCAGAGAAGGTGACCTGTGACTCGAGTTTCAGGGGAAGTGTGTGAGCTCACCTGGTGAAGCTGGTGAGAAGGACCTTTGTGGCTAAGGTGTGGCATTGTACCTGGGACACAAAGAGCAGTAAGTTCAGGAGTGACATGGGGTGGGGGAGTGTAAGAAATGAGGCTGGGGAATGGCCAGGGTCTTGGTCATAGGCCCATGGATGCTTAGGAGCTGGGGTCATTCTTCTAAGGCAATGGCGAGTCACTGAAAGGTTTAGGCAGGTAAGGAACAGATTGGGACGCCAGTGAGGAAGCTCACATGGGTGTATTATGAAGGGCAGGCAGCTTGAAGGCAGAGAGCAGGTGAGAGGCAGGAGCAGAAGCATAGGCTGTAGGTGAGAGGGGAACCATGGTGCATAGGGGTCTGGAAGAGTCTGATCACGTGGATTTCAGCATCTCCTCGCCCCACTCTTCATTAGTAGCTGTGAACCTCAGGTGAGGCATTCATTCTCTTTGAACCTCCATGACTTAGCAAAGGCAACAACTAAAGGGCAAAGCAACTGGTGACATGCAATAAGTGGGTGCAAGTGGGGGCCTCCTTCCTTCCCTATGGATGCAGGAGCTGGTGATCACTTTTCTCCTCTGAGTTGCCCAACTGGTGCCAGAGAACCAGAGGTTCTTGTGCATAGAGGACGTGCACAAAGATCTGAGCCCACAGTGCCCACCACCATGACTGTGCATCAGGGCAGACCTGAGGGCCGGGCCAGTTTCTGAAAGGTAGAGAAGAGGAAGAAGGAGCCAGAACCGGACTAGATCCCTGGATTCCAATCAGCACCCAATCGCAGTCCCCTGGAACCCTGCTGCACGGTCTGCCCAGGTCCTGAGCCAGATCACACCTGCTCCCTGCACAGACCAGGGGAGAGTCACAAATAGAACCACTGTGCAACGTGAGAGCAGACCCAGGCCAGCTCCTCGGGGCTTAGGTCGCATTCAACCCTAATAGCTCCCCTGGGAAGGAGATGTCTTTGTCTCCATGTACGGAGCAGGACATGGCCAGAGTCTTCTAGGCTGAGGGTAACTGAGGCAGGGGAGAAATCGTGACTTGCTAACCCCTGGGTCTGATTTCCAGTTGGGGATGCAAGGTTAAGCAGGCCTGGTTTCAGACCTCAAGCTCAACAACCTGTGACTCACTTCAGGGACAACGGACAGGGAGGTGGACATCCATCTTTACCAATAAGGGTCCTGGTACTTGCCCCTGCAGAAATGAGGAGGGCAGAAAGCTTCATGGCCTCAAACTTCCCACTCACATTTCCCCTGAACCCACAAGGGCTCCAAGGCATCTTCTGCCTCTCCATGGAGACAATCCCCACCTCCAAACTGAGCAGAACAAAGTCAAAGGAGTTCTGCCTGGGCCTTGACCCAGTTCAGCCACTTTTGAGGTTCTTAGCCTTGCTCAGGCATTTGCTCCTCCCTGAGCCTCAGTTGCCTGATGTAAATGGGGCCATTTATACAAACCACACACATTAAGGAAGATGAAGAGATGAGGTATTGAAGGACCTCATTAGCCAGAGGGATCAGTGCTCAGAAAACTCAATGCTTTTGGGTTGAATATTCAGAGAAAGGACTTCCCGGCCACTGACCTGCTGTGTGACACAGAGATAGAGGCTTCCCCTCTTTGAGCCTCAGATGCCCCCTGAACAGGCTGCTCTGATCCCCAGTATCTGTGCTGGGAAGAGAATTGGTCACCACCAGCTTGTTGGGGAAACCTGGTGGCCATCTGGCCCCAAGTCTCCAGTTGGTTACATGTTGCAGCATTAGGACCCACAGGAGTCCCTCAAGATTTTCCAGCCTTGGACTGTCCAGCTTTGCACAAGATGCTCCTGTTGCATGCTGGAACTGGCTTCTAAAACTACTCAGGTGTCTTCCCACAGAATTCACACACACACACACACACACACACACACACACACACACAGAGCCGGCCCCTCTTCCAGTATCCTAAATCAATTACCTTGTTCACAAAAGCTGCCTCTAGCCAGACACTTACTCTGCTTCACTTAAATACCCACAGGCTTCTGATGCAGGGGGAGGGCTGGGTGGAAGAGTCGTCCCCCACTCCAATCCTGGCCTTTCAGGCTGTGGCAAGTGATTTCAGGTAGAGGGGGACTGTCAATGCTGGGCATCATTACTGAGAATTCCTGCCCGCTTGAATGTGTCAGGGAGGGTCCTAGAGGGCTTGCTTTCCTATTGCCCTCTGTCCGAAATAAAAAGCTGATAGGATGTACACCCGCAGGATGTAGGAGACACTTGGGCAGGTGGCTTTCCCTCACTAGACCTCAGTTTCTCTTTCTGTAAAATGGGACTGCACAGGCCTCGGTGCAAGAGTCCTGGAGTCCTCTCCGCTGAGCACTGATGGCTCTCCCAGGCGTGTCTCGGTTCCCAACTCCAACGGCTCCAAGGGAGGACAGTTCCCGGACCTTCCCGGGGAGGTTCCGGCCAAGCGCAGCCCCGCCGTTCCCCCACCACGCTCTGGGAACCCCGAATCCCAGCCGGGCCCCCGTCGCGCTGTCGCTTTAAGGTCGGGCGGGGCGGGCTGGGCGACGGCGCAGCACCTGGGGCCGTCCAAGCCGGGCCACCCGGGAGTCTCGGCGGGACCTGCGAGCGGGCGCGGACCGGAGGAGCCGAGGGGCGCGCAGCGGGAGCGGACGCGACGGGCGCGGCCGGCGACAGTCGGGGACCCGACGCGGAGAGGGACAGCCGTCCCGAAGCGTCCTTGCCTTCAGGCCCGCGGGGCTCCCCGCCCTCGGACCGCGCCTGACGCCGGTCACCCGATGGCTGCGCCCCAGGTGGGTGTGACCCTTTCTCTGCGTGCTTTGCGACCACCGCCAACCCGGCTGAGGCCCAGCCCTCCGGACCCTCCCTCTACCCTTGGCCGCGCGTGGCGGGACGCCCAAGTGCACGCCTGTGTTCTAACTTGCCGAGTGGCCTTAGACCGTGGTACCCAGGGCCTCAGTTTCCCTAGCAGTTGCCATGGGAATGGGTTGGGCCACTTGTTCAGATGGCTTCTTCTTTACAGAAACTGGCACCTGAGTGCCTTTACTGGTGGCGTGGGGTAGCAGCGGTGGGTGGCACAGCACATCCCTCGGCCCCTGCCATCCCCAGGGCGGGAGCAGCTTCTCCCCACTCGCTCGCCCAACGCCCAACGGGAACAGGGCGTGCTACCAGGGGACTCTTGGAACCCGCTGCCGCCTTGCCAGGGCCAGAACCTAGACTCAGGCTGGCCCTGCTACTGGTGGGGCCAGAGGGAGGGCGGTCAGGTGCAAGTGGGGCTGTGGAGATAAAAATCCTAACAGTAGGAGAACCGGTGGTTTTCCTATATTTTGATTCTCTCCGCGCTCTCGTGTTTTTGTGCCCATGTTACAGAGTAGGGCTCCAAGGCAAGAAGAAGCTTGCCCACTGTCAGAGCAGGGTCCATCCTCTGGGCCACCCTGCCTCACCCGCTCCACTGTGGCCTGCATTCTCATCTGCAGAACCGGCTCCCCCCACAAGCCCAGATGAAGGGATTTGAACTCAGAGGCCTCAGCAGCCTGCTCAAGGTCCAGAGCTAACAGAACGACCATAGTGAGGGGGAGCCAAAGTTGGAGTGCTCTGATGCAGAGGCTCAGATCTCTGATCCCTGTGGCAGAGGGAGGTGGGCATAGCCATGGCAGAACTTCAGGGAGGGGGTGGTATTGGGGCACATAGCCAGTGAAATGAGGGACCTAGATGGGAGCAGAGGACTCCCCAGGCAGAGGGGGCAGCAGGTCTAGTAGAGACTCTCAGGTGGCCAGAGTTTGGGTGAGGGTAGGGGAAGGTGGCGGGGGGCAGTAGTAGAAGCAGGTCAGGCTGGCAGGCCCCAGTGAGTGGGGATTGGGGTGGGATTTCCTTGGGACTGGAAGAGCTTCCTGCCTGCCCCCTAGGGTTTAGGGTTACACCCTCCCAGGCAGAAAGCTCTTTCTTCTTCCCCTGTTGGGGTACAGGGTTTGGAGGTGCACCAGTGTGAGGGGTGGGTAAACTGCCTGAAGACCACCTCTCTGAAATGGATGTCTTGGGACAGGACCCCCTGATGATAATCAGTCAGAGCCCTGATTTATAATAGTAAAAGAACCATGGCACAACTGAACAGGCTGTCCTTCATCCAGCGGACACCGACACCCTCCAGCTTTCCAGGTGGCAGGTTAGCAAGTGCCCTGCCTGCTATGGGGATCCACCTGGAGGGAGGGAGACCCACACAAGTAGATGGCCACACATGCCATGAGAACACACTCAGGGTGATCGCAGGCCCTCGAGGAGGTGAGACAGGAAGGAGGGCAGTGCACTGTAGTGTCACCCATGCCAGAGGCTTACAAATACATGTTTATGGCGTGGTTCCACCTGCTGCCATTTAACAAATAGATTGACCTAGCTGTGTACCCACAAAGGGATTTGAACCCGATAAGTCTTGGCTTCAAATTAGCACAAACGTTGGACAAGTTGTTGCCCTAGGGCCCCAGTGTCCCTGGGACATAACACTGTTGTAGGCATTAAGTGAAGGGATACCCATAAAGTGATCGGTGTGGTACCCAGCTCACCACTGCTGCCCAGGCCAGGGGACAGCAGGACAGAAAGCCTCTACATGCTCCACTCGGGAGGACAGGATTCATGCTGGTTTGCATTTTGAATTTTTATTCTCTTCACAATGAGCAACTATTGTTTTCCAAGAAAGTAAAAGACATGATAGGTGACCTCATACAGGTGTGCCCAGGTGTGAGTTCCTTAGGTGTCAAGAACCAGGCTGTATCTTGCTGTGGACAAGGTCCTTCACCTTCTTGGGCTGAATCTCTTCATTTGTAACTTGGGAATTTTTGCCTGCCCTGCCCACCTACCTCGGTTGTGGGGAGTCCTGTCACTGGACAAGGATCTGGGGAGGACCCTCCAGAGAGGAAATGGGACCTCCACTGAGCCTGGGCAGGTTCTTGACTTTAACCACTAGAATTCCAGACTTATCAGAAGCAAGGCACAAGCAAAGATTTTTTTAAGGACAGCAAAAGTGTATATATCACAGGGCACACACCTGTAGTCCCAGCACTTTGGGAGGCTGAGACAGGAGAATTGCGAGTTCAAAGCCAGCCTCAGCAACAGAGAGGCGCTAAGCAACTCAGTGAGACCCTGTCTCTACATAAAACACAAAATAGGGCTGGGGGTGTGGTTCAGTGGTCGAGTACCCCTGAGTTCAATCCCTGGTACAAAAAAGAAAAAAAAAGTGTATATACCAAAGACAGTGTGGGCGCCCTTGCCTCTCAAAGAAGAGGAGACAGGGGATGTGCCCAGAGCTGAGCTCTCTGATTATGAATGTGATTTTCCTGGGAAGAAATATGCAGGTTCTCAGGCAAGCTTCCTTGAAAATCAAGTCCCATGATAATCATTTCTATATTTGGGGCTCAGGATGTTTCTCTTTGGTCAAGCAGTTTAGTCATAAATCATTTGTGGGCACATTGTGTAAGTCTTTGAGTCTGGTGACACTTAAATTAATTATGTTTTTGTTCTAGTTGATCTGTTACAGGCATACACTGGAGGTTTTCTTCATCTAAGGGGAGGGACAAGCGTGGCTGGCCATAGATCTGGGTCTCCATCTACTCAGCGTCTCTTTCCCTCTCTTCCTGAGAGCCCACCTATCCCAGGCAGATGAGACGCTGGGGGAGAAGGGGGACTGTCGAGCACCATGACATGCAGGCAAGGGATTCGGCTTTGCCCGTGGGGTTCTCTATGCTTTGCTTTTCAATGACATTGGAGAAGTAGGCGTTGTGAGTACATCCCCTCTGCTCCACATTTGGCTGAGCTTAGCTTTTGAATGGGTTCATATTAATTATTCCATCTAGAGATTATGTCATAGTTTGGGGACCATATTGTTATAGTCAGACATTTTAGCCTTTTTGAAAATTATGACCAGCATAAACAAGGCCATGGTCAGTGTCCTTTTGTACAAAGTCTTGCTCCATGTAGTGATTTTCAACGCCTTTCATGCTTGTCCTGGGTCTTTGTATCTTCCCTTGTCAAATGGAGATAATAGCAGGACCTCACAGCCTTGTGGTCAGATAAGGCAGAGCCTAACCAGCAAGTCCTGGTCCTGGCAGGCTTAAGGACCCAACAGGTGCACACTCTCCACCCTTCCAGTTGTCCCTAAGGTTGTCATGGTGGGGACCCTTATGCCCACCAGGCCATTAAGTCCTTGAGACCTGGAGAGAGGCGCAGTGTGTGTGTGTGGCCACACTTACCGGGCTCCTGCTGCATCCCAGGCACAGCTCTAAGAACCTGATAAACATTATCTGTGACCTTCAAAGTTGCCCTGCAAAGTCAGGGTGTCGTCTCCATTTCACAGGCAAGGACACTGAGGCACGGGGGAGCCCGATGAACTCTCTGAGGTCACACAGTGACCTTAGGCAGAGGAGGACTAAAACCCAGGTCTCTGATTACCTTTCACACGCCCGTTTTCTTTTCTCTCTTTCTGGGTCCAGACATGTGACAGGGGCCGCGTGGCCAACACCTTTCGCTATTGCATGACGATCAGCGGCACAGTGTTTCTGGTGGCCGGGACGCTCTGCTTCGCTTGGTGGAGCGAAGGGGATGCAGGTGCCCAGCCTGGCCAGCTGGCCCCACCTGCTGAGCGCACCACTTCCGGGACCCCTGGATCCCTGCTCAGGTCTGTCAGCTTCTTCTGCTGTGGGGCAGGTGGGCTGCTGCTGCTCTGCGGCCTGTTGTGGTCCCTCAAGGCCAGCATTCGTGGGCCGCCCCGGTGGGACCCTTACCACCTCTCCAGAGACCTGTACTACCTCACTGCGGAGACCTCGGAGGAGAGCTGCAGGTCAGTGGGGCAGGGTGGGGACCTCAAGTGACTGCTCAAAGTCACACGGTCCAGCATTTTCTCAGTAAATTCTCCTGAGGCTCCTCCTCTGGACCAGGCCCTTCCTGGTCCTGGGGACTTGGAAGTTGATCAGGGTCTGTCCTGACCTGAAGAAGTTTAAAGCCCTGAGGCAGATAACAAGCTAGAGTGGCAGATGAAAAAGCCAGACATGATCCCCTGGGGACGTGGAAAAATCTAAGAATGCTTCCAGGAAGAGGTGAGCTCTTCCTGGAAGAGTGGCATAGCAGAGAAGTTTAGAGCCCAGGCACAGGAAGGAGTCAGACCTACTGGGATCATGTCCTGGTTCTATCACTAACTACCTGAGAGACTTCCAATCAGTTACACTCCCTGCTTCATAAGCCTCAGGTCCCTTATCTGAATTTAAACTGAAGTAATGGCAACAACAATAATAGCACGTACCTGCATGGTATCTGCCATGTGCTGTTCATGTTCGTGTGCTCAGTCCTCACGGCGGCCCTCTGAAGCAGCTACTGCTATTTTTTGGGTTTTTTTGGTACCAGGGAAATGAGCCTAGGGGCGCTTAACCACTGAGCCACATCCTCATCTCTTTTTAAATTTTTTTTTTTTTATTTTGAGAAAAGGTCTCAAGTTGCTTTGGGCTGGCCTTGAACTTGGAATCCTCCTGCCTCAGCCTCCCAAGCCGCTGGGATTACAGGGGTGCACCTCTGTGCGCAGTCAGTTACTGTTTTCAACTGTATTTACAGAAGAGGAAACCCAGGCACTGAGAGGTTAAGTAATTTGCTCGGGAACATCCAGCTAGTGTGTTTTAGAACTGGGACTTGAATGCAGGCAGCCTCCCCCCAACTCCCTATGAAATGAAATGACGTGATGTCTACATCGAGCATAGCTCAATGCCTGGCACACAGTAGGTGCAGGGGAAATGTCAACTTTCCCTCAAGGGGACAGGGATGTGCAAAGGCACAGGGCAGGGCGGAGACAGATGCCGCGTGAGTTTCTCATCCTGTTCTGCCATGACAGCTGCCACCTCGGCCTTTTGGGGCATTTTTTCTTAATCTTTCTCCATGAAGTTCGACTCCCATAGATGTGTGGCCTACCTGTGTATGTTCTGTGTCTACATCTGTGCTGTGTTCATAAAAGGATTATCACCCCAGTCCCAGAACCAGTTTTGCCCTGTTTGAGCATGCCTGAGTGATGCACACCCTTTTTATGGACTTATTTATTCAACAAAGTACCCGGTGTGCCACACCCCAGGGGCCTGCCTGCATCATCTGCCCTCTGTCCATCTAGGGTGCCCGGGGTAGGAGTCACTGTTGCTATTTTCGAGGCACAGTTTGAAAGTGGTGGAGTCTGCTGACTGCAAAGCTTGTGTCCCTGCTCCCACACCACCCCAGTGCTGGATTCGGGTGTAGCAGGGGCTCACTCAGATTCCTGTGAGCTGCTCCTCTTCCCTTTGTGAGAGGGCAAATGCCTTCTGAGTTGAGTCCAAGTGTCTCTGCTACAACTGTGGCTCCTTGAGGCCAGACACAGCACATAGCGCACCCACGGAGCCCCGGAGTCAGCCCTTGGGTGGGGCCAACAGTTAGAGGGAGGGCTAGGGCCTTGGAAACCACCCAGACAAACCCTGTACTTCTCAGATGGGTCTCAGAGGGACCAAGTGACTGTTGGAGCAGAGACAGGCCAGGCCTTGGCACTCTCCACAGGAGCTGCTTCTCCCTGACCAGCGGGGCTTGCGCAGGCAGTGGGTGTTGTCTGTACACACAGCTGTGTTGATGCAACAGGGTCCAGGCCATGGCTGTACCTTTCAGATGAGGCCACTCTGCCTTCACTGTGAGCAGGCTGGACACCCACCAAGAGGCTGCAGGAGACTCCTGGCCAGTAGGCTCTGACACCCAAGTGTCAGATTCTGAGGCTGGGCTGGCTGTGTGTCGAAGAGGCTCTCCTGTTAGTTTGTTCCTTTCTGTCCCTGCAGCTGGCCTGGCCCCGCTGTGCAGCCTGGGGAGCCAGAAGCTCCTGTCTCCAGGAACCTCATTCTCTGGAGGTGTCTGGGTAAAGTCGGGTGAGAGACACAAGCCTCCTTGGTCTGGGCAGGTTCCTTCCCTTGCTGTGCCTCAGTTTTCCCATTTAGCACCCATTTATTCTTTCATGCATGTAACTAATGTTTGTTGAGCACCTACTGTGTGCTGGGTGCATTGCTGATGATGCAGCAGCCAATAAGACAGACAACTCCTGTCCTCAGGGGCTCATAGAGGACATGTAAGTCCCCTCCATGAAGTGAGTGACATAGTGCCTCCCAGGGGCCCCACTTGCAGTGGGCACAGCAAAAGGCCCAGGACTACTCAGAAGCTGGGGGTTTCAGTCTCTGCTCCTTCTTTTATAAACTGCATGTCTATGAATGTTAATAGATTTTCTGGGTTCCATCTGATTCCTCATCTGTCAACTAGGGGGTGACAGACTTGTCTCCTAGACTGCTGTGAAGCTCAGATGCACTGAGAGATGGGAAGGTGTACACTGTAAAGGTCGTGCACAGGCTGGCTTTCTCTGCTGTGACTGTGCCTCCACCTGGCCATGTCTTGTCATGCCCACTCACTGCCTGGAGCCTCAGCTGCCTCTGAGCTGTGTGTGGGGATTAGGTCGATTTTACAGAAGAGAAAGGTGTGGAGAGATTGCTTGTCTTGGGAGAGAAGTGTGATTGTGGGGTTAGCTTGAACTTTGCAGTCAGGCAAAGTGGGGACTTTGCCACCTAGTTGATGTGTCAGCTTGACTCACTTATAAATGGGTGGGTGCTGTTTCCCACTCCAGTGGGCATGAACATGAGACAAGATCACAGAGCTCAAGAGTTAGGCAAATGGTGTCTCATCCCTGGCCCTTTCCCCTTCCCCTGTTGTCTGCTCCACTCAGCTGAGGGGCGAGCAGTGGGTGCCAAGCCCCAGGTCTCCTGCCCTGACCAGGCTCCAGAGGGTGGGGCAAGTCCCAGCCTCCATGGAGCTTTCTGTGCCTGGGGACTATTGGGGCAGGGCTGCCCCAGCAATTGCTGGGTCGCTTGATCCAGAATACACACACCATGAATGGAGCCCGCCCCAGGGTGTGTGACTTGGCTGCCCTGTGCAGGCCCTGCGTTCCCCAAGTTCCTGGCATTCTGGACCACTACCTTGGAGATTAAGTGCTGGTGGGTCCAGCTGGCCACCAAGGTGACAGGAGGTGGTGTTAAGGGCTGCTCCACATCTGCCCTGTAAGCAAACTTCCTGCTATATGCTGAGCTCACATGGCCCCTGTGCCCTGCCCTGCCAGCTGTCCCCCTCAGATCAGGGCTTAAATAACCTGGTGAGGGCAGGAAATGACTGGAAGGTGAACAGGCCAGCAGATGTGGGAGCTCTGGAAACCCCACTGCTCAGCATTTTTCTGAGTGTTGTCAAAGCTTTTTTCTATTTTTCCTTCCCTGCATCTGTGAAATGGGAATTATTATCCCATTTTATATCCCTGTGTGCACAGGGAGCAGTTTACACAGCAAAAGAACCCAGCTTTCCTGACTCCAGGAGCACTATTCTTTGTCCTGCCCTCTCCTGCAAAGGATGCTGGAAGCTCAGAGAGGGAAAGGGCCCTGCTGGCTTCCTCAGCAGGGCTTTTGGCTTTTGTCCTATGTTCTCCTGCAACCCAGGCCGGGTTCAAATCCAGGTTCCCATCAACCTGCTCTGTCACCCTGGTCTGTGATGCAGTGAGGCTACTTCCCGGTGGGCTTGAGCCAAGAAGGGTCATTACCAGAGAAAGCTGTGTCCCCAGCAGGCACTGGGTGTTTCCTGGAGGAGCAACAGCCAGTTCCCAGCACCCTGGCACTAAATCCCATTCCCCACCTCTTCTGCCCCCTTTGCTGGCCTCCCACTACAGGCCCCTCCCTGGTCTAGACAGCCAGATCACTGGCCTGGGGGAAACTGATTGCCCAGTCAGCTTCATGCTGACCATGGACAAGCAGCTCGGCCTTTCTGAGCCTGTGCAGCCTTACCATACAGGACACCTGTAACGACAGTCTTGTCCCAACCCCCCTCCTTGAAGCCCTTTGACATATGAATGGCTCCTATTTGTGCAGCATGTGTTACGTGACTTCTTACATTATCTTACTTCATTTCACACTGTCCAATGAGGTAGATGCCATTATCGTCCCCATTTGACAGATGGGGAAAATGAGGTCCTTATTAATGGAGTTACTGAGCCATGATCTTCCACCACAACTGGCAGAGCTGTGGCTGAACCAGCAGGTGCTCAGAATCAGGACCAGCTCTCTGGGGACTCGGTGTCAGGAATGACCTTCAAGATCACCTGGTCAGTCCCGTATCTGTCAGTGTCCCCCAAAGCTGTAGCAACCCTGGCCACAGACCAGTGATCCTCCCACCCCGCAGGGCCTGGGCTGGGAGAGGTGCTGACTCCCTGGAGAAGACCTACCAGGGCGAGGGCCGTTCTCACTCCTGTCAGTGTTGGTGTGGCTGGAGCCCGAGTGACTTGTTCTTGGAATCTGGCCTGCAGAGAGCTTCAGACACCTGGTCTTCGTCTCGAGTCTCTGAGGGTGGTTTGGTGGCTCAGGGTGGCAGTGGGGAGCAGACTCATGAAGGCTGAGCCATGCAGGGTGGAGGTGGTGAGCTTGGTAGGTGGCAGGCTCCTTGCCCTTGGAGGTGGGCACGTACAAGTAATGTCCAGGCAGGCCTGCCATAACAAGGCCCCAAGCATCCGGAGGTCCCGCTCTGCTCTGAGCATCACAACTCTGATCTTGTAAAGGATATTTTGGTAAGCTGTCCATGTCTTTCTGTTCATGGGCCATCGCTCAGTGCTCCAAACTCCTGCCCCCTGGCCTCTCTCCCACAACCAGGCAGTGTCTGACAGTGACAGGGAAGAGCACTGTGAGAACAGAGGGGAGTGTGAGCTTGACCTGGAGGGACACATCGGGAAACATCAGGAGGACTCTCAAAGGATAAGTGGGGAGTTAGCAGCAGAGGAGGGCACTGGGGGCGCTTTTCCCTGCAGAAGGAACCGAGGAGGCAGGAGGGTGGCGTGAGAGCTGAGGCTGCAGGGCTGCGCAAGCCAAGTATCAGCTGTGCACATAGGCATGAGGGAGTGTACAGATCTGCACTGTGAGCTGGTCGCAGTGGCCTGTGCCTGTAATCCCAGTGGCTCAGGAGGCTGAGGCAGGAGGATCAAGAGTTCAAAGACAGCCTCAGCAATTTAGCAAAGCCCTGTCTCAAAATAAAAAAAGAGGAAAACAAAAAACAAAACAATGGGCTGGGGTTCAACCCCTGAGTTAAAAAAAAAAGATCTGTTATAAGAAAAGAAGATCTGGACTGTGGCATGGAGCCTTCCCCATCTCCCCAAGCCCCGGCATGCAGCAGGGTTTTGTCCTGGCCCAGGCTAACAGCCTTTCTTCTTTCTGTAGGACCCCAAAGGTGGTTGCCATCCCTACTTACGAGGAGGCCACATGCTGCCCACTGGCTGAGGGGCCTCCAGCACCACCTGAACACCCCACGGAGGAAGGCCAGGAGTGTGGAGCCCCAGGGGATGCCCTGCTGGGGACCCTGCCCCACTTGGCTCCGCCCAGCTACGAGAGCGTTTTCCTTGCTCTAGATGCTATTTCTGGAGACACGCCACTGGCTCCAGGTGCTGCACGCTCCTTCCCAGGCTTGGTTCAGACTGCAGGGCAGGGTGAGGGGAATTACAGGCTCCTGGCAGAGCCTGAAACTGGTGACAAAAGTGATGCGCCGTTTCCAGGGTCTCCTACAGTGCCTGGTGTGCAGTAAGCACTCAACCAGTGTCTGTTGCTGAATGCTGTTTTATATATCTATTACTGTGTAACAAACCACCCCCAAATTCAGTGAGTTAAAATAAATCCCATTTTATTATGTCTGACGATTCTGTGCATGGCTGATTCCCATGGTTCTGCTCCATGCGATATCTGTGAGGGTGCAGTCTCAAGGGCTCAACCGTGACAGAGCATCCCGGATGGCACGCTGACATGGCTGGCAGCTGGCCCTGGCCGGCCTCTGAGAGAACACAGGGACCCAGAGGCAGTGGCAGAACTGGCCCAAGATCACATACAGAGTTTATGACCAAAGGAACATGGACTCTGAATCCAGACCACCTGTGCGTGGATCCCAGGAGGTATCGCCTTGGTGATGTTGGACCTTCTCTCTCTCTGCCTGGGTTCCTTTGTCTGTAAGGCAGAGTTGAGAATGACAGTGGCACCAGCCCCACCTCAGAGTGCCGAGTTGGGGGATGGTAGCAGTGGATATGGAGAGCTCGCGTGGAACCTCAAGTTCAGTGCCAGCGTGGCTCATAGTAAATGCAGGTTTCTTTTTCGTTTGTTTGTTTTATTTATTCTAATTAATTAAGCAGAATGCATTTTGATTTTTTTTTTTTTTGGTACTGGAGATTGAACTCAGGGGCACTTGACCCCTGAGCCACCTCCCCAGCCCTATTTTGTGTTTTATGTAGAGACAGGGTCTCACTGAGTTGCTTAGCACCTCGCTGTTGCAACTCTAAGGCTCTAAGGCTCCACCCCACCCCACTTCCCATGAGAAATCCAACTCAATGAGGTTACCTGACCTTCCCAGCAAGCAGAGGTTCCAAGGCCTGAGGCTCAGTCATCCAGAGCCTGCCATGTGCCATTTCCCACCTGCAAAACCACTCCTTACAGGTGGTGTGTCCCCATTTAACAGGTGAGAAGACTCCCTCAGAAAGGCAAAATCTCAACTGGGCGTGGTGGCGCTCGCCTGTAATCCCAGAAGTTTAGGAGGCTGAGGCAGGAGGATCACGAGTTCAAAGCCAGCCTCAGCACTTTGTGAGGTGCTAAGCAACCCAACAACCCTGTCTCCAAATAAAATACAAAAAAAGGACAGTGGATGTGACTCAGTGGTTGAGTTGCCCCTGAGTTCAATCTCCGCCCTTCCCGCCCCCCAAAAAACATCTCAGAGATAAAGTCAGAAAGGCCTGGGGTCGCCCACCTGCACCTAGACATTGAAGTCACTGCCACCCAGGCTCCTGTCCTGGCTGCAGTCCTCTCAGTCCTGGGGCAAGGGTGAGCCTGCTGAACAGGCTGGTCAGATCAGGCTCAGAACTGGTACCCACCTCACTCTGAATGACGAAAGCCCTTGCACTGGTCTGGGGGAGGTCTGGTCTCCACCCTAACCTTCCATCTCTTGCCTTCCTTCCCCCACATACCCTGGCTCCCTGCACAGCCAGGCTCCCAGGCTCTGCACCCTCTCATCCTCTAGTTCTTCCTTACTCCCCTGTGGGCTTTTGGAACCCTCTCCTTCCCCAGCATGGGAGTCAGTCTCAGATCCCCCTCAGTGCCACCCTCTTTTTTTTTTTTTGGTACTGGAGATTGAACTCAGGGGCACTTGACCACTGAGCCACATCCCCAGCCCTATTTTGTGTTTTATGTAGAGACAGGGGCTCACTGAGTTGCTTAGCGCCTCGCCGTTGCTGAGGCTGGCTTTGGACTCGCGATTCTCCTGTCTCAGCCTCCCAAAGTGCTGGGATTATAGGCCTGCGCCACCACACCTGGCCCACCCTCCCTTTTTGTCCTCTGGGACATTGCTTTCTCTTCCCCTTCCCAGAGATACCCCCAGGGCAATGTGAGGGTCGCCTACCTTGCTGTGTGACCTTGGGCTGGACATACATATTTGGGGACCCTCTGCAGTTCCTAACAGGTGGGAGCTTCTGCCCCTAGAGTGAGGAATTTTCCCTCGGGGCAGACAAGTTAATGAGTTGCAGGTGTGACCAGAAGGCCCCACTTTTCCTGGCAGGAGCGGAGGGGGCAGGGTGGGAGCCCCGGCAGCTAGAAAGACCTTTCCACTCTCTCTCCACATCACTCATCTGTGCCTTAATCAAAAGCCCTCAGGAGAGACAGTGACACACTCAAGGTCACCAACGCCAGGGAGGCTGAACCAAGGCCACGTGGATGGTCTCCTGACCGAGGCATGTTGCTGTCCCCTTCTGAGCTGCAGTGGCCTTGCTGAAAACGGAAGATCCTGTGTCCACTGCAGGAAGCCCTATCAGGGAGCCATGCAAGGGCCTGGTCTGTCACTTGGTGGCCCAGGTGGCATCAGTTGGCTTGGTGGCCTGGCTCTCCAGCGCCTTCACCCCACTCAGACCCCATCTTGTGCTGATCGCCAGAGACTCATGTATCAGGGACCCCTGGAGCCCAGCCCTCTCCTCCGCCTTCCCTGGGCTCCTCTCAGCTTTTGTTCCTGGGAAACCCCTTCCCTTAGAGCCCAGCCCAGTCGGAAACCCCACCTGCTACTACTCCCTGTTGCTAACGATGCTCACCTGAAACATTCTCTCCCCTGTACAACCCTGTAGAGGTTCCCTTGACCTTTTAAAAAATGTCATATACCTTCACATGACTCAGGGAAGTTTCCTGCCTGTGCTTCCCTCTGGCCTTCCTCTGCCCTGCTCCTTATAGTCCATCCTTCTACTCAAAAATACCATCTAGAGTCTTCCCTGTTCTAGCCCTAGGGACACAGCAGTGAACAAAACAAAGCTGCCACCTGTGGGAGCTCGGGTTCCCACTTGAGAAACAGATAAGAGACAAGACAAACTAATAATGGGTATAAAATGATAGATGGTATGAATACTATGGAGAAAAATAAATTGGGAAAGGAGGATAAGGCACCACTGGGGAGGGGCTTCTGTGATTTTAGAGTATGACCAGGAATATTTGGTGGAATACCTGAAGGAGGTCAGGAAGGAGCCATGCAGCTATCTGGAGGAACAGCATTCTGGGCAGAAGGAAGGGCAGGTGCAAAGGTTCTGGGATACCTGTGCATTCCAGGAATAGCAGGGAACCCAGGAGGTCAGAGGAGTGAGTGTTGAGCTCAGAGGGGTGATGAGCAGGCCGCATGGGCACATTATCCAGGGGCTTGGGTCATCCTGAATCTTTGGCTTTTACTCCAAGAAGACAAAGAGCTATTCCAGGGTTTTGATCAGAAGAGCAACATGATCCAACCTAGTCTTTGAGTTAGAAAGAGACTTCATGGGTCAAGGATGGAAGCAGAAACCAGTTGGGGGAGAGAAATGTTGGAAGCCCAGACCAGGGTGATGACCAGTGAGTGGGTGAGAAGTGGTTGGATCCTCATATCTTGAAGATGGGGCCAACAGGATATGGGGATGAGAGAGGAAGTGAGGGTGGTGGCCTGGACATCCAGGTGGGTGGCTTGGTAACTCATGGGAAGGATGGAGTTGGTGTGGGAGGGCAGGTCAGGGAGGAGTATGCAAGGTGGACCAGCTGTGCATAGCATGGGGGGTCTTGTATCCAGCCATGGATCAATGGGCATCTGCCTCTGGGCCTTTGCACATGCTGACCTCTTTCCTGGGTGCTTCTCCTGCCTGGTCAGAGGGATCCCTTCTGTGAATATTTCCCTGTATCTGCCCCCACTCTGGTCTTACTCCTCTCTTTGCTTTATGCATGTGCTGACCTCATGTATATCTCAGTCTTTATGCATGAAGACTGAGCACCCCCAATACTGTGTTTATCAGAGTGCCTTACACTTCAGTGTCCCACAGGTGGTAGGAGGCCAACCAGAGACGGACTGAGGACCTGGTTTGAATTTAGCTCTGCTCTTTACAAGTTCTGCTGCTGTGGGTGGCTCCCTGCCTCCCTCACCTTGCTTCCATAGGCTTCATTTCTGCGACTGTCAACTGGGTATGCTCTTTCCCTACCGGCCTCTTGTGGGATGGTTCTAACCCCGACCCCCCACCCCGCGAGACTAAGGAAAGGGGAATTCCTTTAGACAGGAAGATGGCAGTGGCCAGCGCGCCCTCTGCTGGAAGGTGACTGGCAGCTCAACAACTCCCCTCACCTCGCGCCACTTCCTCTGCTGCTCCAGCCCTGCAGTTCTTAAGGGGAAAGGAGAAGTCAGAGGGGTGGGAGGCTTGCAGGGAGCAGGAACCGCTGGGAACATTTTCCAATACACTGTGCACACCTTTTCCCATTTAGTTCTTATTATGACTCTATAGAGATTAGATTAGACCCATTTTTCATTTTCTTTCTTTTTCTTTTTTTTTGAGAAGTGACTCAGATAAAAAAAAATGGAAAGAGAAATAGAGAAACACTGGACGCGACATGGGGGAGGCGGGGGGGGGCAAGAAAGGGGAATGGGTATAGTAAAGATGGTTGATAAAAATATATATATATATGTATATATATATATATACTGTTCATTGAAAGTGCATATAAAGGTGTTTAATATGAAGAATGTAATCTGCTTATAATTTTGTGCAAAGTTAGAAAAATTATGATTGTAACAATTTTTTTTCTATTTGCCTCAACAAATGTTTTCAGTGAACAGTGGGTACAGCTTCTGAAAATTTGTTTTTTTCTGTTGTTTGATAACATGTATTAAAATGCAACTTTTGAGAAAAATAAAAAAATATTAAAAAAAATGGAAAAGAAGGCTGAATCGTGAATAAAGAAAGGTTGGGGTTGCGAGAAAGTGCGCGGGTGACTCAAAAAGGCCCCCCAGGAATGGCTAAAATTCAGATCCCTCTACACTGGGATTGGGGTGCGTTGGTTCCCTCCGCCTCAGTTTGGGAAGATATTGACCAACCTCTCCATTCCTTGGTCTCAGTGTCCTCATCCCTGCCCCTCCCACCTCCTACCCCCAGGTGTCACCATCTCCCTCTGGGGACTCCAGGACTGAGGCACTGATCCGCAGGATGTGACAGGAGGATGTGAGCGCGTGTTATGGCGGCCACCAGGGGGCGCACGAGACCCCCTGCTGGACCACAGCGATCCATTCGGTGGCCAGTTCCTCTGCCAGGTTCTAGGACTGGGTAGGCTGCGATCCCTCTGGGTTTTGGTCTTTTTTTCTGAGAGAGGCATCAGCTAGGTGAATCTGGACTCATTGCTTCCTGTTTCTGAGCCTCTGTAAAACAAGAGTCCTGACCTGTGAATAGTCTCATATTACTTCCCCTCCCTTATGTCGTTTCCAATTCACAGGTGACAAAACTCATGCCCATCTACCTCAATTCACCCTGGAACCCGATTGGGAGGTGATGCAGTATCTCAGCCTTCAGCAATCTCTCGTGCAGGGTCCTCTGCGCTCTGTGCCAGGGGGACCTCTACTATCTGTAACAGGCAGACTGAGCCTGGGAAGGAGAAGCCCCTGCTGGAAAAAGTCTGTGGGAAGGAATGCCAGGCAGAGTGCGTGTTGTGAGCCAAGGTATGGGAACAGCACAGCCTGCCAGGGAGGAGGGAGAAGGTGCTGACCACAACCTCCAAACCTTGAAGGTCTAGTATCCAAGTGACACCCCTCCACCCTACATCAGCAATTCAAGCCTGCAAGAACTCCAGGGAAAGTTCTCTTAGAGATGCTGATGGCCCTCATTTTGCAATCCTGGGAGAGAGAATCTGACTTCTCCCATCAGCTGTCCCAGAACTGACAATCCACCAGCAGAATGTTAATCTCAAGATTGAGGCACCTTCCCAGACTGGGCTGTGAGGACCTCAGGAGGTTGCTTTTGGTCATTCACACCCTGCAGGGGCATCAGTTCGCAGCAACCTTTGGGGGATAGGGTAGCTCATTATAAGCAGATCTGGATGGCACCCAGCATATGAAGGGTGCAGAGGAGGCTACACCTGGAGGCAGCTCCAGTCCTGGGAGGGACTCTTATTATCCCTGTTTTATAAAGGAGGAAACTGAAGCACAAGCAGCTGGTTTGACCAAGACCGCGCTGCCCAAGGGAGTGGGGCCAAAATCCAAACCCAGAGCCTGAAGCCTGTGCTTTTCACCTCGTGCCATGGTGAAGCAGGTTGCACCATGGCGAGGGCATGGCCTCTGGGCTCCAGTCCCAGCTGCTCTGCCATTTCTACTTTGTGACCTTGGTCAAGTTACTCATCTGTGCCTCAGTTTTCTTCATCTATAAAGTGAGAATAGTAGTGACAGCTTCATGGGGCTCTGCTAAAGTGAAGTGGCAGCTGTAAAGTTTCTAGAACAGTCTCCATTCAGTAGATATGGACTATTCCTTCTGAACCCCAGAAAAGCACATGTCCTAGAAGAGTGTAGAATTCTTCAGGGTTCTAAAATGCCAATCTGCAGGATGCTAGAATCCTCCTGCAGCATTCCAACCTGCAGAACGTTTCCCTGCTTCCTATGGCTGGCAGGTGTGGAGCTGCCTGGTCACACACTCAGCCCCACACTAGGCAAATGAGGTGATGTCAAAGCCTTGGCTGGGGCCCAGCCTCTGCAGCCTCCCTGCTCCTCCCTCACTCAGATCCACACACACAGTCGGGGCGGCTGGGCCCAGAGGGAAGGTGAGAGGGCCAAGAGTGAAGGTGGACGGCTGGGCGTGCCCGTCCATTGGTGCGTGCCACTTCCAGCCCGGCTGAGCTACTGGACCTGGGAACGGGATCTGGCCCTGAAGGGATCCTGCTCTCTCTTTAAAAGTCTCTATTTGCAGCGATCCCAGAGCTTCAGCCCTCCCTGGCGTGCCCGTGGGGGTTTGGCATGTGATTGCTGGCACTCCCTTTGCTGGGGGTGCAACGGCCGAGGCCTGGCCTGGTGGTCATGGCTGACGAGAAGACCTTCCGCATTGGCTTCATTGTGCTGGGGCTGTTCCTGCTGTCCCTCGGCACCTTCCTCATGAGCCACGATCGGCCCCAGGTCTACGGCACCTTCTATGCCATGGGCAGCGTCATGGTGATGGGGGGCGTCATCTGGAGTATGTGCCAGTGCTACCCTAAGGTAGGCCATGGAGGGGCTGGGCGGGGGACGGGATGGGCTGGGGCTGGGGCCAGCAGGGTGCTGCTACACCAATCCTCCATCCTTCCATTGGACTCCCTGGCTGCTGCTCCTGCTCTCAGGAGCGCCTGTTCACTTGCCCACCCATACTCATTATGAGGGCTGGTCAGAAGCCATTGGGCCTGGAGGCCAGAGTCATGGGGAAGATAGTGGAGCACAGTCCTGTCCTGTGCGTGATCCCAGAGGTTGAAGAGTGCTCGCCCACTCCAGGCTCTCCTGCGCCTGTGGTGTGGATCTTTGTGGCTCCCCGGCAGAGCAGAGAAGCCGAAGCTCTGAAAGGCGAGGTCCCAGGGCTAAGTAGCAGAGTCTGGGCTGGTGACTGTGAAGGGCAGTCATCCACTTTGGGTCATCCTGGGTCCCCGAGCGGCTGAGAGTCCTGAGGTGGGCCGGGCCTAACCTGAGGGCACGTGTGCTCTCTTTCGGTGTTTGATATGTTCCTAGTTTCCTGGGCCATCTAGTTTGGGGAAGAGCACTGGTTCTGGACTTCTGTGTCCTGGCTCCAGCCCTGTTTCACACTCTGTGTGACTTTTGTCTCTCGGAGCCTCTGTTTTCATCAGCAAAATGGGGCCCTAAGCCTCTTCTGCAGCCTCATGGGTTATTATGATCAGAGATGGAAGATAGGAATATTTGTGAGTTATAGTGTTATATTTAGGTAGAGCGCTGCTGTTGTTACTGTTATTGATCCCCCCAAAAACCCTGTGGAATGGACATGTAAGGAGTGTAAACCTTCCAAGGTCACACAGCAGGTCGGAAACAGACTCAGGGAGACAAGGAGCCTCTGTTTCCTCAACTGTACAATGTGTGAGCAAAGAAGATGGGATTTGGGGGACATCAGAGGGCCCTGCTGAGCCTAACATGGAGAGCTCCAGGCCCAGGCAGCCCAGCCCCCAGCCCCTCCTCTCCTCCCACAAGGGCGGCTGTGCTCAGGAGAAGCTTGGGCTGGCCAGGCTCTCCCAGTCTGCCCTCTTTGTGGGCCAGCCCCCGGGTGTCAGTGTATCGGCAGCTGGGGCGGTCTGAGCTGGCTTGTGGTCATTTACCAAGCAGTTTACAGTCAACTCGCCTCTATCCCTGCAAAGCCCCAAGTAGAGGTCACTAGGGGAAGAGGGCCTCGGGGCTAAAGCCTCCCCGTCAGAATCCTCCTCCCTCAGGGAGGAGCCGGACCTGGGCAGGGGACCATGGGGTGTGCAGGGTAGCATCCTTCCTGCTGCTGCCTTCCCCAGAGGTGGCTCAGGGTGGTGGGTAGAGTGACCAGGGTGGCAATGGGTGGGACATTGCTGGATTTTAATGAGTTCTGGTTAATGGACTCACGTGCTTATGTGCCATGGGGGCAATGTGGTGGGGGAAACCCACGCCTTCCAGTTCCCACAGGCCCGGATGCAAACCCCTATTCCCTCTGCCGCCGCTGTGGCCTTGACAGAGGGGGCACCCCCGCCCACACCTTATGTGGCCAGGTGGGGGCATGCATGGGGTATGAGGCACCATGCCTGGCACGGAGCAGGTGCACAGCCATTGTTCCCGACGTAGGTGCTGGTGGCACTGGGTGGGTTGTGTGTGGGTCTGGGAGTGTGAGATGGCTGAGGGACTCAGGGTGTTATGTGTGTGGGACTCAGGGACTCAAGGTGTTAGACCTGGAGCAGGTTGGCTTCAAGAAGGGGAAGGAGAAAGGGCATTGTAAAGGAGGAGGATACGGGGAGGCCCCTGATCCCGCATAATCCATTGCAGCCGGACCTCCCCTGGAGCCCCTCCCCTGGCTTTCGGGGCCTGGCCCATGGAAAGCATCAGAGAAGAAATTTTCTGGAATGAATGAAATATAAATATAAGGAACAGAATTAAGATGAGGGTGAGGAGGAGCTGTTACCAACGTGAATGAAGCTGTCTCTGTCTTTGAGAAGCTGGAGATCTAGTGGGAGAGACAGCTTTCCGCCTGATGGGGAAGAAACAGGCTTCATGGAGAAGCTGAGCTGCGCTTGTTGGTTATGGAGGAGTTGGTCAGGGAAAGCAGTTGAGGAAAGTCATTCCAGATAGAAGAGCCACAGGGTCAGAGAACAAGGCTGATGGGCCAGTATGGCTGCCCGAGGGAGAGGGAAGAAGGGTAAAAGTGGAGAGGAGCGGGCCTGGCTTCTGGGGCCAGGATGCCACGCTAAGGCTTTTGGACTCTACACTTCAGTTGATGGGGCAAGAAAAGGCCATGATTAGCTTTGTAGTTTGATATGGTTGTCAGGCTGACATCTGGATGGAGGATGGTCCGAAGCAGCCAGAATAGTGGGGGAGCATCTTTGGTCCAGGTGAGAGATGATGGTTGTCTAGACTAAGGCAGAACCTGAACCCATGGCTGTAGGACCTGAGAAGACATTTCCAGTCTACCACACATGTGTAGAGTGCCTCCCATGGCTGGGCTGGCTCTAGCACCTCACCTGGGTTATCTCATGGAATTTCTAAAGCACTCCTGCTCAGATCTGGGCATGCACTGGGCCTCAGGGCTGAGAGAGGGGCAGATCTAGTGGGTGAGCCCTTGGGCATGCTCATCCTAATAACTCTGATGGTGACTGGGTGCTCTCCCAGGAACTCTTCAGAGCATCCACTGCTTCTAGATAAAGGTGGAGCTCCTTAGCTTGATGTTCTGGGGCAGTCTGGTCTCCATGGTCTGATCTCTCCTCCCCAGCTTCAACTCTGCCTGTCCTCCTTCCTCCCCTTAGAACAAGAACTTGTGTTCTAAGATGCTACCTCCTCCCCTCCTTCTCCAGGCTTGCTTTAATGATGCTGATGCTGATGCTGACGTGGTGATTGGTCATGGTAGTGATGGTGCTGATGATAGTGATGGTGGTGATGGTGATGGTAAGGATGATGATGGTGATTGACAGTGATGATGGTGGTGATGATGTTGATGGTTGTGGTCAAGATGATGGTGGTGATGATGATGGTCATGGTGATGGTCATGGTGATGATTGACAATGGTGATGGTGACGGTGATAGCAATGGTGATGATAATGATTGGGCCATGAGGTAATGAAGGAGGAGAAGAGGCAGCTCCTAAGAAGCTGGCTGGCTACATGGCATCCTTACTAGGGGTGGGAGATGCCCAGACCCTACCTTATTTCTAGACATCTGGGGGAAGTTTACCCTTCACAGGGGTCTAAGGATCCCTTCATCTATCATTCCCTTCTCCTCATCAGGATGGAGCTTTTCTGGCACAGACGAGAGTCTTGTACTCACAGCACTCAGTGGGAAGGGGGCAGGGGGTGCTACTTATGAGCCTGGTATAATAGAGTAGGGTCTCAGCAAATATTTGTTGAAATGATTTTCAGCTGAAGAGAGCAAGGCGTAGAGAAGCCAGGCAGCTCCGTCTTGAGTAGCGCCAGGTTGAGGTTTGCTGAGTGGCAGATGTGCGCCAGGCACCTAGCTGGGAGGTTCCTAATGAGTGACCTCCTGGAACTCTCACAGCCACCATAGGAACAGGCAGAACCAGCGCCATCTTGAACAGTTGCAGTAAAATACACAAACTTAAATGTACAAACACAGCTCTGTGTCGTTCAGTCTGGTCAGGGTGGCGCAGCAGTCTCCAGAACTCTCCATCTTGCAAAACTGAACTTTATATCCACTAAACAGCTCCTCCCACCATCCCACTCCCAGCCCCTGGCGGCTACCGTACTACTCTGTGCCTCTATGCTTTCACTCCTCCTGGTGCCTTAGCTACGTGGAATCTTCCCGGGGTTGTCTTCTCTTGTCTGGCTTATTCCACTTGGCCTGCCCTTGAGCTTCACCCATGCTGTAGCACGGCCAGAACTCCCTTGGTTTTCAAGGCCCAGTCGGGCTCCATTGCACATATTTACCAGGTTGGTTTACCCACTCACCTGTCCGAGGACACCTGGGTTGCCAGCACATTTGATTTTCGTGCACAATGCTGCTCTGAGCATGGAGGCTAGCCCAGTATCCAGGATAGCACAGGCTCTGGGCACAGCCCTGACCTGCCCGGGGAAGGATCCTCACCCAGTGTCCCAGACGCCAAAGGCAGGGCTCCTTCCACGCCATCCACGCCTCCTCCATCACCCAGTGCCCCCACCTGGAGCTGGACTCACGGAGGCCACTGGACCTCTGGAGGTGCAGAGACAGAGACTGGAGGGTGTGACTGAAGCCACCCCCTTCTCTGTCCACTACAGAAACCTCTGAGCCACAAAACACATAACCCGCTTCCTACTCATTCACTAGATATGGATGAAGCACCTACTGTGTGCTGGGCGTGTGCTAGGCACTGGATGAAGGCCCCTGGGATAGGCTGAGCTGTGAGCTTAGGGTAGGCTGTCTCTCACTCACCTGCTGCCCCGGTGCTTGGGAGAGTGCCTGCACACAGCAGGTGCTCAATAAATGTTGGGGGAATGAAGAAGAACCAGGATGAGAATGGGAGCCTGGATATCCATCTGCCCAGGGCTGCTGTGCCCTGAACAGCCTCCTCCCTTGTCTGACAGGGGAGTCCTGAATGTCCATCCAGGACATTCTCTCCAGGATGTGTGGACAGGTGTGCTGCAACTCCAGGGACAGTTGCTGTCAAGGGCAGGAGGTGACAGCACCACCCCACTGCAGTCACCTGCAGAAAGGCCATCCATCTCCTCTTTGCCCTGCAGATTGCCTTTGTACCCGCTGACTCTGACTTCCAAGGCATCCTGCCCCCGAAGGCCTTGGGCCTGTTGGAGAATGGGATTGCCACGGAGATGAAGAGGTAGGTACAGGGGTGGGGTCAGCCAAGTAGCCCAACCTCCCCTTAGGAGGCCAGTGGAGGAAGAGGGCCAGGAGAGGCTCAGCCTTGCCTTCTCACTTCCTGAGAACACACTGTCAGAAATCACAGACTGTTTGAACTTTCAATTCTGTACATTTAGTATTATTATTCCCATTTTACAGAAAGTGAAAACTGAGGCTCAGAGAAATGCTGCCACGAGCCCTGAATCCCATGGGGAGTTGGTGATAGAGGTGGGGCCTGAATTCTGGCTGCTCTGGCCCCAACCTACCTGCTCCCTGGAGGTACCCAGCCCTGGCCCTTGCTCTGGGCACAGTTAAGAGCACTCTGGCCTCAGCCACTCGGAACTTGAAGGCCAGGCTGTGGGCCCAGGTTGTCCGGGCTCAGAGGCTCTCTCTGTTTTGCTTGGAGATGGTGGTGGTGATGGTGTTTTCTGCTGCTGCTACACAGAGTGAACGCCTGCCCCAGTGGGAGTGCATTGGTGGACCTGGGTGGGTGTGGGGGCATCCCAGGCTCTCTTATGTCACAGGGCCAGTTATAGGAGTGGGCTGCTGTGACAGCTGGGGCTTAGGCCAACCTGGATCCTGGCCTGTTTCTTGTCACTTCCCAGTCCTGGGACTTTGGGCAGGGGACCTTGTCTCTGAGCACTAGTGCTGCATCTCCATGCATGCAAGCTGGCTTTGGTCCCCGTGCCTGGGTTTGCCCATGGCACCTCCAGAGTCGTGGGGGGATTAGAAGAGCTGAGCCCCACAGCTGTCAGGCTAGCAGCCGCCATGGGTCTTATGGCCGATATACTCTCGTCTCTAAAACAGGATGGTAATTTCTGCTTCAAGGCGTTTAGAATAGCAGGATGATGTGTTCTGGTGCCCACAAACTCTCCAAGTAACTGGCTTTATTTTGCCATTACTCCTTCTGGCTACATTTGGAGACACAATTGAAAGGAACCCTGGACTGAGTCAGAGGTAGGGTCAGGCCTGAACCCTACACTTAATTTACTCACCTTCCTGGGCCTCCGCTTCCTCATCCATGAAATGGGTACACTGACATCCCCCAAAGCTTCTTGTGAGGTTTGAGGAGACCACACAAGGGAGCAAGCAGGGCAGGGGTGGGTGCTGAGGCCTGCCGAGCGACTCACTGCCCACCCGCCTCTTCTCGCTCCTGATCTGTCTGCTCCCCGCAGCCCCCAGGCCCCCTACGTCAGGCTGTGGGAGGAGGCAGCCTACGACCAGAGCCTGCCTGACTTCAGCCACATCCAGATGAAGGTCATGGGCCACAGCGAGGATCCCCGCCCCCTCCTGGCCCCTGAGCTGCAGCCAAGAACCAGTGATGGAGGAGCAGATGGCCCAGGAGACGCTCAGGCCTGGGTGGAGGCTGCTGTGGTCGTCCACAGGGGCCTGGACGAGAATGAGGAGGAAAGAAACCGAGTTCCAAACAGGCCTGGGTGAGCGCGGGGTTCAGGAGCAGGGCTGCCCAGCTCCAGGGCAGGGGAGGGCAGGGGTGCGGGACCCCAGAGGGGGGACAGGACGGTCGGGAGGAAGGGGAGGGCAGTGGGGGTGCAGGACACTCAGAGCAGCAGGCAGAGCGATGATGAGCAGTCAGACGGGCCTGGTGGGAAGCGCAGCTCCCTGCTGCATATACTCGGCAAGTTTCCCGCTCTCCTGGGCCTCAGTTTCCCCCGTGGGAAACCACTCCTACCACACAGGGCTGTTGTAGAATGGGGGTAATACATTTAAGTGGCTGGCACACAGTAAGCCCTTGCTCTCTCAGAATGTCGTCATGGTAACAAGGGTCCTGAAGCAGAGCACCCAGGATGAAATCCTGGCTCTGCCGCTGACTTCCCTGTGACCTCAGGCACCTGAGCTCTTGGTGCATTTATTTGCTTATTGTATTATCAATACTGGGCACCGACTCTCTGCCAGGCCTTGACTGGCCTCCAGCTTTAAAGAGCTCCCAGACCTGTGGGGGAGGCAAACCAGGGAACAAAGGGATGCCAGGTGTCAAGGGCTGTGAGAGACCATAGGAGAATCCCGGATGACTGGGGAAGTGGAGGAGTGGTCTGGTTTGGATAATAACATAATAGCCTTGGTTCTTGAGCACCTACTACATGCTAGAAATCATGCAAAGTGCTTTGTGCGTATTATCTGCCATAAACTCAGAAACAACCACAGGAGGGAACATTTATTTCCCCTGCTTTATAGGGGAGGAAACTGAGCCCCAGAGAAGTGAGCTTGTCTCTTCCAAGGCTTGCAGCTGGACTCAGGCAGTCTGACTCAGAGCCATTCTCATCCTTGCTATCTCTGCCCCTGCAGCTCCCCAGCCTGTCCCCAGGGTCCTGCACCCTTAGCCTCCTTCCAAGATGACCTGGACTTGGGCTCCAGTGAAGGCAGCAGCCCCAACCCATCTCCACCTGCTGGGAAGGAACCTCATGCACTAGCGCAGAAGCACTGGGCCTGCAGGAGTCCACTGGACCACTTCTATGACTTCGCCCTAATTGATGATGCTTCTGTGTCAGAGGACGTGCCCCGAGAGGGGCAGCAGCGGGAGGCAGCCCTGCCCAACAGCTGGCAGCGGTACCCAAGGACAAAGGAGGTGGAGGAGGAGAGGACTGTCGATGCAGGTGTGGAGGAGCCTGAGGAGGAAGAGGAAGATTTGTACTATGGACTGCCAGACAGCCCTGGGGACCCCCTCCCTGACAAAGAACTGGGCTTTGAGCCGGACGCCCAGGGCTGAGGTGGAACTACCCTCTAGTTTCTAGATTGACTTTTCAGAGCTTTGATTTTCCTATCTGCAAAATGGGATTATAGCGAGGATCAGTTGAGAAAGTGGGTAGAAGACCATTTTGAGAACTGTAAAGGAACGAACCAGGAGGAGATGGGCTCTTCCAATAGTTAGTTTTATGTAGCAAGATATTTTTTTTGGAGGGGTACTGGGGATTGAACTGGGGCACTCAACCACTGAGCCACATCCCCAGCCCTATTGTATTTAGAGACAGGGTCTCACTGAGTTATTTAGTGCCTCACTTTTGTTGAGGCTGACTTTGAACTCATGATCCTCCTGCCTCAGCCTCCTGAGCTGCTGGGATTACAGGCGTGGGCCACTGTGCCCAAACCTTCTGGCAATATCTTGAAGGTCAGATGTGATTTGTTGTGAAGATCTGTAGCAGCTGGGTTCTGAAAAGCCTTTCGTGCTCCCCCAAAGCTGGCGTCTGACAGGGCGCCTCTGTGGTGCTACCCAAGGCCCCTGGGGGTCCCCTTGCCCACTGAGTTCTAGTCCACGGGAAGGTGATGTGATCTGACTCACTCAGAGCCGACTGGGTCTCCCCCTGGCCCAGTCCCTTCTGCGGCTCCCACTGCTCCTTTACCAGGATCCCACGCTCCGTGACTGACCCCTGCCAGCCACCCAGCTGCAGCCCTGCGCAGCCCCCTCGATCTCTGTGCTCCTCCACAGTCCCATCCCACGGCTCATGGGCTTGAGCAAGCTCCTCTCCACCAGGAAGCCCTGGCTCCCTGTCTGCTTGGACAACTCGTGCTCAGTCTGCAAACCCCTGCGGAGATGGCCTCCTCTGAAGCGCTCCTGACATTGCTGCCTCTGGAATGGGTGCTCCTCACTCCTCTGTGCTCTCTCCAGGGGCTCATAGGTGTGTCATTGTGGCACCACACCTGCCTCCTGCTCCAAGGTGGCATCTTGGTAGGTTCAGTGGCCTGGAGCTGGGGGTCCATGAGGGCGTGTAGGATTCATGAAGGGCCAGGAAACTTTTGCAGATAATGTCACCCTCTCCCACTTACCCAACTTTTAGACACATGGCCTCTTTACTCCGTGGCATTAAAACTTCCAGATGGCCAAGCCAGGCATAAAGTTCCCGGAATGGCACCCACCACCACCCCACAGAGCATGGTGGCTTGGCTTAGAGTGGGTGGAGTTAAGCATCCTGAATTAAGTCCATTAGACTCACGTTGTATTTCCTGAGCATCTACTATGTGCCAGAGGCTCTGGGTAGAGGTTGGGGGTCTGGCCAAGGGAAAGGAATATTCCTCTGCTGGGTCAGAAGGGGTGCCCTTGGCCCCTTCCAGGGCCATTTCTACCTCTGCAGTGAAGGGTGTCACCTTCATCCTCTGCTAATGGGACACAAGAGCAGATGTCCCCACTCATGCCCCAGTCATGGCTGAAGTGAGGTGCAGCGTGCCTTGCGCTCTGGTGGTCAAGGTAGGAGCACTCGCGACCCACATCAGGAAGAGGGCCAGCGTCAAGGCTGAAATAAAAGGGCTGCCAACAGTGAAGGGGTCACCTTTATTCACCTGAACATTCCTTTCTGTGAAACCACCCATTGCCCTTGGGACAGGATGAATGAACCATCACGGCCCAGGGCCCTGTGGGCGCCTGAGAGTGAGCAGCACTCACCCGTTGGGAAGCGGGTGACATCCTGGGCCTGTGTGGGCAGCTGGGGGAAGCGGCTCCATGGCCCCGAGCCACAACCACAGGGTCCTGGACACGATCCACAGGGAGCCCCTGGTGGCCAGGCCTGCCCCCAGGGGCCTGCAGGGGTCTGGGCAGTGGAAAAGAGGCTCCCCCATCCCACCCTATGTGAGGCGATCGCATGCCTGATCTGCTGGGGACGTCCCTGTTTGGACTGTGTCCACTCTCAAAGCCACCCCCTCTGGATGACAAGTTACATATTCACCCTCCCTGCTCAGTGACCTTGGGCGAGTCAGGGGACCTCAGCTCCCTCATGTGTGGTGACACACCTACAGCTTTGAGTCTTGCAGGGTCATGTGGCGGGGGACTTGGAGGACTCCATCTGTCGGGGCTCTGAGTCAGAGACCACCAGGAGCACAGCCGTGGTTAACAAGGCGGGTTCTTGCCTGTGGCGGTCGGGAACAGGCACTCTGGGAACCATGGACTTGCTCTCCGACTGGGGCTGCGTTTGGCGCTCCCAGACCTGATGCTGTTGGGAAGCGGGTGAGTCCCGTGGCTGGGCTTCCTCATCCATCCTGCCTGGAAGGCAGAGAGTCCAGACAGAGGCCACAGCTGTGACTGGCAAAGAGGCTGCAGTCACCCTACAGCCCAGAGGGCCGATTGTCCTTCCTGTGGCTTGGGCACTGCTTCTGGTGGTCTGCTTGGTAGTGACTACTGCATGTCCCTACCTAGCTGGAAGGGTGGGGGGCGTCAGAGAGCAAGGGGCTGGGGCTCTGTGACGGCCTGGAGAGGCGGCCCTGTGGCCCTCAGCTCGGGACCACGAGTCGCTCACTTGCCACCATGTCTGAACCCACTCTGTGCTTTACCCCATGGCCATGCCAACGTCCAGTCTCCTCTGGGAACGCCAGCACCTCTGGATGTCCCTGGAGGTGGTCAAGTGATGTAGAGGTCCCAGGGGTAGGTGGGGGTGCCAAAATGACCAGAGGAACCACCTTGGGATGGTGAAGGTTTGTGTGCGGTGGCCCGCTCCTGCTCCCTCTCCTGTCAGCTCAGAGGGACCCGGACATCTCCACTCTCTGGGGAGGAAAAGGCCTTGCAAGGAAGGGGGTGGGGGAGGCAAGACGGTTGCCTGGGCACAGGGAGCTTGAGCTCCACCCACTGCTTGCCATGACCTTGGGCTTCACATCACCACCCCTCCCCTGGGCTTCTGTCCCTCTCTCTATGTGATTAGGAAGAGGGGTCAAGATTCTACTTCCACTCCCAGTCCTTGGGTGCTGTGTACACTCATACATATTTCCCTATCTGGTTCTCAAAACAGCCCTGGGATGACAGATCTACTGACCCTACTTGTTTCTTCTAAATCTCAGACTTGGGCATGAAAGACTTGGGTTTGTGCTCAGTCCCTGCCAGTTCCCTGCTGTGTGAACTTGGACAAGTCACTGTCCCTCTCTGATCCTCAGTGCCCACATTGATGCAGTGGGGAAGATAACACCCACCCCTTGGGCTGTCAGAAAGTCTTGCTGGGTACAACACCTCTGCACATCACAGGTACTCCAACAGGGGCAGTCTCCTTTGTTCCCTCCCTGGGTTCCAGGTTGCTGTCTGCACAGTGGGGATCACCTCTGTCCTGCTTATAAACAAGACAATAGGTGATGGGTCACTAGGGAGAAGGTGTGTGGAAAAGCGCCTGCAAAGAATGAGGAACATCACTGTGTGCTGAGGGCAGCGAGCTGACAGGGAGCTGAGACACAGATCAAATACCTCCTGCAGGAAGCAGGGAGGAAGTGGTGTCTGTGCAGCTGCAGCAGCTGAGGGGCCAGCAGGAGTGCGGGCCCCTGGTCAGGTCAGGCAGCAACCCTCTAGACCACTTCTGGGTATCATGTTACTGAATTTGACCCTGAGAGAAGGGCATCGAAGCGTCCTGGGCGGGCTGGGGCCTGGGACTGAAGCGTAGGTACTCCGAGCCTGGGCTGGCTTCCCTATGCCCTGCTCCACACACTAGCGAGATATGCACCTGCCAGGCTGTGCTCCCCTGATTTCACTTCCTCCTCACAATGGGCAAGGTTGGTATATTGTCCCCACTTTATAGGAAACTGAGGCTCAGGCTAAATACTTGGCCCATCTTTCCAGAGAAGGGTTAGGAGGATGGGACATATACCTGCGGGGATTCCCTTCCCAGCTAGAATTGTTCAGTAGCCCTGGGGTTATTCTGACCCTCGTCCCAACAGGAGAAAGACTCGTACCAACAAATCAGGCAGCAAGTTCCTCTGAACACCTATCTGTGCCTTGCCCTCTGCTTGTGCTTTGTGAGACACACCCTTGCTCCCATATCTTCTACGACTCCCTAGTACCCACCACATAAAGGTCAGATTCCTCAGCCTGACCTTCCAGGCCCTTCGTGGCCTCAGCTGGCCTTCCCAGATGAATCCGCCACTTCCAGCACCACAGCGCTGGAGACCCAAACTTGATGCTATCTGGCCTTTGCTTGGACTGTTCCCTCTGTCTGGATGCCCTTCAGCCCCTTCTCTTTCATCCCTCAAGGCCTGGCTCAAATTCCACCTGTTCCCTGGAGCCTGAGGCTGCCCCACTGTCCCCTCCCAGGGCAGAACCCAGACCCCTCCTCCAAGGCTGGCTGTGTGTGCACTAGCCTCCCCACCTGGACTGGGAGGTCTTTTGAGGACAGGGTCCTCCTCCTACCCATGTGTCCATCCCCAGGACTTAGCCAAAGCAAGGAACAGTAGAGCTGGTGGAACAAAGGGAGTTGGACAGAACCCACTGTACCCTTGAAGGCTCGCGGCCCAGGTGCATGGACTCCTGGCCTGTGGGGAGTGGAGAGCGCCGGCTTTGGAGTAATCAGCCTGGTTTTGAGACCAGGCTTCCCAGCTCTAAGAGACAGCCTCTTGCCCCCAATTTCCTTATTCCTAGAATGGAGATAATAATGTCCCCTCAGGAGACCTGTATGAAGCCTGGATGGGATTGGGCATATCGAGCGGGCCTCCTGGTACCTGCAGAGCCCCCGTGAATGGTGGTTATCATTGTGATGAGGGCCCTGTGCACAGCATGGACATCAGGAGTCAGCACAGGCTTGGGGTTGGCATCCAAGTGCCATGTCACCAGTGCTTCCCAAATGCAGGTCAATGTAGCCAGGGGCATTAGACTCTTCCAGGAAGCTCTAAAATTCCAGTGTCCTAAAACCGTCCTTAGAGAGGTCTGGGATGGTCTGAATTTGGAATAACAAAGTCTGTTGATTCTAAAGCACAAGAGGGCTGGGGCTTTTTCTTTTCTCTAATGAAGTTGTCAAGGATCCGAATAACCAGGAGGTTGCAAGCCAGGATTTAAACAGGTAGAGGGAAGGGAGGAGGGCAGCTCAGGCAGAGGGTGTGACAGGGACAAGCCCTGGAGGAAGGAAAGGGGAAGAGGTGGCTTCCAAAACCTGCTCTGGCTGGAGTGGTAGAGGTCAAGGTCAGGGGAAGCTCCTTGATTCAGTCTGATGAGCAATGGGGATCCACTGGCAGTTCTTGAGCAGAGGGGTGATATATGCAAAAGGAACCCGCAAGTTGGTGCGTTCAGTGCAGAGGGGAAGGATGCTTGCAGGAATCTGTCCCCTTCTGGGGAGTGAGCACCAGCTCCTTCAAGAGGCCACTTACTCCTGGTCACTCTGAAGGGTCCACAAGGGAGGAGGAACTGCTTGTGGGAAGGCCAGGAGCCCTGGCTCACCCCGTTACACTCAAAGACTGGCTTAGGGTAGATGGGGGCGGGCGGGGACAGCTCAGGACAGGGGAGGAAGGGGTGGAGAGGACAGAGGATCAATCCTGGATGGGCTGTGGATGTTGCCCTGGAGCACATGGGAAGGCCCCATGGGTGGCTGGAGTGCCAAGGACACAAGTTTAGATTCCACAGAAGGAAGGGGAATTTGTAACACCCAGGCCTGCCCAGCTGCCCACATGTTACAGATGAAAACATGATCAACATCAGGAATCCTCGGAAGAGTGCAAATTAAAACAACAGGTGATTGTGTTTTACCCACAACACTGCTGACATTCTGCAAAGATGATGATAAAGATGATGATAGGTGGTGCTGGTGGATCATGGAGGAACGTGCCCTCTCTTTGGTGGCCGGTGGGAACAGAGATGATGGAAGTTTTGGGGATGGCATCACAGCAGTGTCTGAACCCGGCTCCACTTGATGCAGCAATCCCACATCCAGGAACTGCTCGTTTATCCAATGCAAATAACTGGAGAAGTGTGCCAAGATGTGCTTCTTGTGGCATTGATAAGAGTATGTGGAAGGATGTGGAAGGAGTCTCGAGGTCCAGCAATAGACGAGCTCAACAGTTGCACTACGGCTATGCGAGGGGGGTGCCTTCAGCTATTCAGAATGGCAAGCCCCCTGATGGAACCAAATCCCCTTCACCTGATCTCTCATTGGAGCATACATGAGAATTATAGTTACTCATTTCTATGGTGAATTTCTGTATGCCTTACTAGACCCTAGGCTCCTCGAAGGCAAGGACTTACTAAGTTCACTACTGTGTCCTCAGTGCCTAGCTAAGTTCTTGGAATACAGGATACTGTCAATAAATAGTTGTTAAGTGAACCACTGAGTCTGAATTTCTCCCTCCACCCCAGGATACTGAGTATAGAACCCAGGGGAACTTTTCCACTGAGCTACATACCCAGCACTTTTTTACTTTATTTTGAGACAGGATCTTGCTAAGTAGCTGGGATTACAGGTGTGCGCCACCGCACCCAGTCCTGAGTCTGTATTTCTTGATGTATTTCTTGTTATAATCAAGAGAAAGAGCCAATTATAAAACAGCATTCACGCTGTAGCAGACACTATTAGGATTTGGATATCAGGTGTCTCCAAAAAACTCCTGTTAATGAGGGAATATTCGGAGGTGAAATGATTGCCTTATGAGAGCTATAACCTAATCAGTACCCCCTAGTTTGAATGGACTGACTGGGTGGTACCTGCAGGCAGGCGGGGCGAGGCTGGAGGAGGTGGTCCTGCAGGGCATTCCCGCTCCTGCTCCCTCTCTGTCTCCTTGCTGCCTTGAGGGAAGCAGCTTCCCTTCCTCATCTCCTCCCCCCATGGTGTGCTGCTGCACCTTTGGCCCAAAGCAACGGAGTCATCCATCTAAGGACTGAGAGCTCGGAAACTAAGCCCCAGATAAACGTATTCCTCAGCTAAGTTGTTCTTGTCAGGCATTTCGGTCACAGAAACAAAGCTGATTAAAACACTGTTAATTCCCTCTCTCATTGATTTTGTTTGGGGGGACCATATGTCTACTCTCATTTGACAAATTATGTTTGATTCAAAGTCAATCATTACAATCCTATTTTCTGCTGCTAAGAATGGCCATGAGATTCAGTTCTGGGCCAATGAGACTTACAGAGAAATTTGTTGGGGGTCACTTCTGAAAAAGTTTTTGTTTTCTTCATTTAAAAAAACATGACTGCCTTTGCTGGTCTTGAATACATATACAGAGGCTGGAGTTGCAGCAGCCATACTGTAACCATAGGAAAATTCCAAGAGACACACACATGCTGGAGCTAACATTTTTGAACCAGTGAACCACAGCCAGCAACCTTAAGTACTCTACCTATGTGAGAAAAATTAACCTCTGTTTGTTAAAGCAGCTGAATGCACTTCTAATAGATTCAGGATATGATACTGAATGCTTAGTTTGGATGTTAAATGCTCCTCCCGCCAGGGTCCACATGAAGCTTGGTCTTCAGGGTGGTACCATTGGAAAGTATGGTGGACCTCTACGGATAAAGAAACTTGTGGAAGGTCCATGGGTCATTGGGGTATACTCTTGAAGGTCCCCAACCTAGCCCTCTCCTTTTTCTCCCAGGGTGAGTGGTCCTGCCACCCAGGACCCTCCTAAGAAGCTCGAAGCCATGGGTCTGCTGGATCTTGGACTGGGAACTCCAAAAGCCATGATTCAAAATAAACATTTTTTTCTTTATAAACTAATTGTCTCAGGTATTTAATTATAGTGATGGAAATCTGACTTTCTCACACATACTCATTGGTATGTTCAAAAATGAAGAAAAAAACATTGAAGTGACTATAACTGGGTAGAGGGATTCTCCTTTCTATTTTTTATCTTATGAAATTTTTTCAGTGAGCTACATATAATGATCAGAAAATAACATTTCACATCCTGAAAATAAAAATTTTACTAGTATATAATCAGCATGTCTACTAATTATATTATTATTATATAATTATACTAATATATAATCATATACTAATTATAGCTATTTTTTGAATAAGCAAATTACTGGGCACCAAAAAGGAATCCACTCCTATCTTCTGAGCATTCAAACACCAAGCAGGAGGTTGGACTTGACCTATACAGCTCCCCTCCAGAGCAGTGTGTGCCTGCAAGCTTAGGAGGGCAGCAGGGGCCAGGGAGACAGGGGAGAGCCTGAGTCTCAGGAGGTGCACTAGTGTCCTTTAGCTCCTGCAAGGACTTGACCGTCCGTCCATCTGTCTTCACTTGCAAGGAGGCCCTGCCTTCCCCACGGCCAGCCTGTCTGGCAGGTTCTCAGTGCCAGGTGGATGTGTGGGCAGAAGGGGGAGCCCGACTCCAGCTGCCCCAGCCCAGGGAAGGGGCAGTTCAGGGTCTGCAGCGTGGACAGGCAGCACCTGTATTGTCTGTAAACAGGTTTACAGGAAGAATACCACCACCGCTTCCCACGTCAAACCTGGATTGTCTGTGAAAGTGACCCTGAGGAGAAGCAGAGGGAGGAAGAGGGAGGGAGAGATGCCAGCCAAGGACGGGAGGGCAGTGTCTGGGAGAACGCTATTGATTCTCCTCTCAGCAAACATCCCCAGGGCGGTGGCTGTGCTGTGGGACCAGCCTGACGTGACAACTGCCAGCTCTCTTGCAGTGGCAGTGGTGGCTCCAGGTGCCGGTGGTGCATCCTGAGCCCCATGCCCACGCTAGCTGCCTGGTCTCTGCTCTGGGGGACGGGTGGCGGGTGGGAGAGACTGGCCGCAGGGTGGCCCCTTGGGAAAGGACATGGCCGTGACACCCTTCTCCCCACTGCTTTTCCTTTAAAGTGGGGTCAGACTCCAGTTCCTCTCTCTTCCTTCCCTTCTTCTTCCCCTCTGAACCCCAAGCTCAAGTCACCTTCAAACTCAAGTCAAACCTCTGGTTTCTTATCTACCTCATGAGGTGCCCGCCAACAATTCCTTACCCTTTTCCAGGGGCGATTTTGATCTTTTCTGCTTGAGTGGGGGCCCCTTACTCCTGAGGGATCTCCCCTGGCTTTGGTCTCTCACTCCTGTAATGGACAACAGCCCTGCCTGCCGGCTTCACAGGGCCATGCCTCGGGCCACTCCTGGGCTGGACCTTCTAGCACTGACCCTCCTGGGCCCAGGTGGCTGATTTCCCTGCATCATTAACGCCCGTCCAGGAGGCAGTAGAACATTTTGGCCTGGGGGTGAGGGCTAGGGCCCCATAGCACATTCCTCTTGGTCCCCACCCCACTTGCCTAGGGCCCTGGCCTGTTGGGGTTCCTGCCTTTCACCCCAGACCTGGAGCCCGCACTTCACACTTCAGAGCGCTCGATGCAAATTGAGTGCATGCCCGTGGGGTCCTTTGGGTCTAAATCACCACCGATGACTCAGTTGGGGATTTGCAGAAGGAAGGAGCTGCCACCTAACCACGTGCAGACCCTCCCTCCACACTATCTAGGCTCACAAGTCCCCCCTTTGCTATGAGACACAGCATTTTCAGATCTGTCACCTCATTTGGCTTCCCCGGTCCTTGGTGAGGCTGGAGCTTTTGTCACTTTTTACTGATGAGTGAATTGAGGCTCAGAGATGGCAAGTTGCGGCCCAGGGTCATGCTGGATTCAGTAGTAGAACTGGGACTTGAACTGGTGTTCTGGATCCCGACTGGGGTCCTGTCCCACCTGTTGTGAAGGCCCCTTCCCCATTCCTTCCTTCCCCACCACTGTCACTGTCACCGTTCCCTGGGCATGGCTTACCACCCTGGCTAGCCCCTCCCTTGGGTCGAACCCCACACCCCCCCAGAGCGACCCTCCTGAGTGATGGCGGCTCTGAAAGCACACTCAGATCCACAGAGGGGTCTCGGCTGCAGGAACTCCTGGTCCAGGGGAGAGATGGTGGCACAGTAATGTCAGCATCTTTGGCAAAAAGGAGTGAGGCACCACAGGTGAGAGTCCCTAGGTGCTGCTCGGAGGAGGTGACCCTTGTGCTGTCAGTTAATGAACGGAAGAATGCTAGGAAGGGTGTTCCAGCAGGGTGGAACAGCATGAGTCAAAGCACAGAAAGGGGCAGACTGGACCTCGTAGGCAGTGCCACATTCTGGGAGTGAATCTGAGCTGCCCACACTGGGTTGCCTCAGAATTTCCCAGGGAGCTGGCAAAATGCAGTCCTGGGCCGCAGCGCCCCAGTGTTCCAGGGTAGTCAGAGGAATCTGCACTTTTTGTGGGGTGAGACCACAGTACCACGGCACCCTGTCCGAGGACCACCTCTGAAGCAGACGGTTCCAGGACAGGCAGAGAAACACCAGCAGGAGGAGGGGGCCTGGCCAGAACACCATGAAGGGGCTGGGTGGGTTGTAGGAGGTGCAACAGGGATGTGTCCCTGTTCCTATGACATGTCCCTCTTCCTTTTTTATTTTTCTCAGGAGCTCTTGTCACAGTGGCACACACTGAGCATTTGGTTGATTTGTTTATTATCTGCTGCACTAGATAGGAGTGAGGGCCACCAGGAAAGGGATTGTGTCTGTCTTGTTCACTGCTGGAACCTGGCGTCTACGACGTGGAAGGTGATACAAGGAGCTTTCATTTTTAAAAATTTATTTATTTATTTATTTCTAGGTGGAGGAGACCTGAGCATGCTCAGAGGCTGGCAAGCAAGCAGGAGAGCAAGTTGGGTTCCATTTTTTCCTTGAAGTAGTAGGCAAGGGGCTTCCTAGGAAGGGGCAGGCGGAGGAGGGACAGGAAGCGTTACTGAGCCTGGGGCTCTGGGCGAGAACTTTTGCTCACAAACTTCCACAATCTGCCTACCCTCAGGAAAGGGCTATATCTTGCTTTAGCCTCAAGGTACACTAAAAACCAGCTTCCAGTAGCAACATCTGCAGCTGGGCATGCACTGTCCCCTGGGTGTACCACCCAGTACAGCTGACCCACAATCCCAAGCTGTCTCTTCCAGGAAGGCTGCCCAGATGCAGTGTCCATCTGACTGGGCTTCCACAGACTGTCTCTTCTGGTGGGACCTCCCTCCTCCTGCCTCCTCACTGTGCCTGTGCCTGCTACCTGTGGGTCTTGGGAGGCAGAGCCAGGTACAGGGATTGTTGGGCTCTGCCTGACTTGGTCAGCCATTACCAGTTCTCACAATGGATGCTGGGCGCCCTCTGCTGGCCCACCTGGGCACAGCCACCGCTCCTGAGCTACCATAAGCCATCTCTCCTTAGTTCCTTCCTTCCTACTTCCTGGCCTCCTTCACTGAATCCTGGATATTCTGGTCCCTCACCAGCATCCCCTTGTCCTCAACAACCCTGCCACGTGTCCTTCCCTCCTGGCTTTAAAATGCCTGTCCCTTGAAACCTGCTTCCCCTCTGCCGTCTCCTGCAGCCTTTCCCCTGAGGGCAGGTGAGGATCCTCCTCAGTGCCTGACTCTTCAAGATTATTGCCCTTTGTGCTCCATAAATCCATGACATTGTTATTCATGACATCAGGGCCACATCCTTCTGGATGGAGACCTAGCCTGTGCTCATGGTCACCTTCTCCTGCTGAGGGGATTCCAACTTGCACAGAACATCTTTTCCTGAGTTTGGGACTCAGTCCCTCCACCCTCCCCAGCTAGCCACTCCCTCCAGGCTATGTTGATCTTGTCTACATAACTGTGTCTCCTCCGGTGTTTCAAACACCGGCATTTGACCACTGCTTCTCCAGCTGCCTCTGACACTGACTGCTCACCTCTGCCTCCTGCTCACCTCCTCATAGGTCTCACCTCTACTCGGCTTAGAGTCAGGGTCCCATCTCATTCACCCCCAGCTTGCATCCCACCATTTCATAGTCACAGGGCAAAACCCCTTTCTGCTTGCACCCGGTGGTCCCTCCACGCTGCTCCTGCACCCATGTGGCCCAGCACAGCGTGAGGGAACACACACTCTTCTAGTTCCATCAACCACAGACCTCCAGTGGCCCCGAGGCAGCTCTATGGGCCCACAAATCCCTGAGTTTGTCACTGCCCAGCTAATTTTGTTGTTGTTGTTGTTATTGAATAAAAGTTCGCATAATTTGTAGGCAATATTGCAAGCATGTTATGAGTAGCAGCTCATTTAGTTCTCATCAACTCTGTGAGGTGCAGTCTATCATTCTTATCATTTTACAGATGAGGAAATAGCAGAAAAAATAGCCTGAGCCACTTGCCCTGAAACCCACTCACCCCCCCTCAAGCCACCTTCTGCTTCTCCAGGAACTTCCAGGACCTCCTCCCCATCCTTCCTGGAGGGTGAAGCTGCACTTCCTGTTAATTGAGAAAACAGCAATGAAGACAGGACCTCCGCTAGCTCCCACCTCCACCCCTCCCAGCCTGTGTCTGCGCCCTCCTCCTTTTGTGGATAGATGTCTGTGTCCTGCTCTAGATAAGGTCCCCATGCAGCACTAGAAAGCGTTCCTTCCCGCCTCCCTGAGGGAGCCTCCCCTGCCTGCAGTGCCAGCCTTTTCCTCGGATGCCCACAGATGCTCTCTCCTACCTCTGGGGCAAAAAACACCCTTTCTTGGCCTCATACTCCGCCCACAACCTATATTTGGGGTATATTTTAAAGATTATTTAAAAAACATTTTAATACATAGTTGTACAGAATTATAGGGTACCTACAGTGTAAAGTTTTGATACAAGTATACAATGTGTAATGATCAAATTTATACCCAGCACCTCAAACATTGGTCTTTTATGTGTTGTAAGAGCATTACAAAGCCCCTCTTTTGTTTAGTTCTTTTTTGAGGTACTGGGGATTGAACCCAGGGTGCTGTACCATGGAACTAATTCCCAGGTCTTTTTATTTTTTACTTTGAGACAGGGTCTCACTAGGTTGCTGAGGCTGGCCTCAAACTTGTGATCCTCCTGCTTCAGCCTCCTGAGTAGCTAGGATTATAGTGGGTGCCATCCCGTGTGGCCAAAAGCCCCTCTTGAAGGTATTTTGAAATCTACGTTATTAGCTATAGTAACCCCATGCTGCAGCAGAACCCCAGAACTTATTCCTGTTTGCACCCCCCAACCCATTTCCTGCTCCTGTTAGAGGATGATTCATGGAGGGTGCCGTCTATCCACTGGTTGTCTTCCTTCATTTCCTCTCCATGCACTCTCTCTCCGTCAGGCCATTCTGGTGACTTCCACTTTGCTACATCTGGTTGCCTGATGCTTGCATCTGATCAATGTTCTCTTCTCATGGTGCTCCACCTACAGGTTTCATTTGTCCCAGCTGGTGTCTTCCTCCTCGTGACAGTTTCCCTTAGTGATCTCTGTAAGGAGTGATTTCTGTGGGTCCCTGTCTTTGAATATCATTGATATGCTGACAGCTCCCAGCTGAGGGTCTTCCCTGAATCCCCAGGCTGGGATACATGTTCCCACTGCTCATGGGACATCTTGGACATTGCATCTTGGATGTCTGGTGAACCTCAGTTTCCCCACTGAGCTCTTTCTGCTGAACTTCCCAGTTCAGTAAGTGATAACTTTGATCCTCCAGTGGTGTGAACCAAAGCTCTTCCTCTCGCTGGGTGTGGTGGTGCACGCCTGTAATCCCAGCACTTTGGGCGGCTAAGACAGGAGAATCACGAGTTCAAAGCCAGCCTCAGCAACCATGAGGCACTAAGCAACTCAGTGAGACCCTGCCTCTACATAAAACACAAAATAGGACTGGAGATGTGGCTCAGGGGTCGAGTTCACCTGAGTTCGATCCCCAGTGCCCCCCCACCACAAAATTAAATAAATTTAAAAAAGCTCTTCCCCTCATACATTTGCCACATCAATCCTTGGTAAGCCCACCAGGCCCTACCTTCAAAGCATATCCAGAGTCTGACCACCCCCACAGCCCATGATCCCCTGGTCCAAGCTCACCAGTGTGGCTCTCAGGCTCCTGCCTGGTTTCTGGCCTGCTGCCATGACTTATCTAAACAAGTCACAGTGATCCCTTAAGGACATGAATCAGACTGGAGCACTCCTCTGCTGACAGCTGCCCTTAGCATCCATCTCCATACAGGAAGGCCAAGTCCCCAGAAGGGCCTGCACCCTACCTGTTGCCCCCACCACCTGCCAGCTCCCTCCTGTCTCTGGGCATGTCCCCTGCTGAATGTGCTTTCCACCATGTCCACACACCATTCCCTAAGCTCCTTTACTCTAGAATTATCTTCTCACACTGCCCTATTTTATCTGGTACCGGGGATGGAACCCAGGGGCACTTAACCACTGAGCCACATCCCCATCCGTTTTCAAAAATATTTTACTTTGAGACAGGCTCTCTCTAAGTTCCTTAGGACCTTGCTAAGTGTCTGAGGCTAGCTTTGAACTTGCGATTTTCCTGCCTCAGCCTCCTGAGCTGCTGGGATTACCAAGTGCAGCTCCTCTCCCCTCCCCTCTCCTCCCCTCCCATACCAATACATGGTCCCCCTTCTCTTCTCGTCTCTTCCTAGTGGCACCATCTCACATGATGCGTTCAGTTTGTCTGTTCATCACCTGGTTTGCTGTCTGGAGTGAGTGCTGCGTGCTCCCTGCTGGGGATCCTGCCCATCTTGCTCCCCGCTATCACCCTGCATCTAGAACAGCACTCGGCACATAGTGTGTGCTCAGGAATGCATGGAATCAATCATTAAGTGAACACATCAATCTCTGGCTTGGTGCTGGTGACATCAAGGTGATTCAGACACGGTATCTGCTACCACAAGTGCACAGTTCCACGGTGGAGACAGACACATCACTTGACGGCTGTGCAGGCCATCCTCTGTATTTGTCACTTTCCAGGGCAGCTTCTGTTGAACTCTGGAGGAAGTACACCCCAACAGAGAACTGCAGCTGCCCTACTCCCCACCATGCCTGCCTTCTCACCAGCCACGTCCCCAGAGCCCCATTAACTGGAGGAAGAGCCCCGGGCTCCTCAGAGGCAGTCCGTGGTGGACTCAGGCCTTGCCCTTCCCTTTGGGCCCTGGGGCTCCACAGACTTTAGTTAACAGCTGGAAAGAGAGTCTGGGCCTGCTCTCACTCACAGCTGTGTGACGTCAGCAAGGTGATACCCTTTTCTGGCCTTCAGTTTTTTCAACTATTAAACAGAGATGTTAATCCCAGCACCCCATGCTCCATGGGTCGGGGACCAGTGACACAGGAAGAATGAAAAATCTTTGTGGGCAAAGAGGGGTTGTAAATAGACACGGAGAGACATCATGCCCACTTTACAACTCCAGGCACGACAGAGCTGCAGAACGCATATATCAAGACCCCTGGCAATTTGATTGGAGTCCACACCTTAGAATTTGTTCTGTCAGATTTAATGCAGTTGCTATTAAGGTTCTGATGACATTCTTCATAGAAACAGAAAAAGTGGTCATGAAATTCATTTGGAAAAATAAGGCTCAGTATAGCCAAAGCAATCCTCAGCAAGAAAAGTGAAGCAGGAGGCATCACAATACCAGACCTGAAATTATACTATAGAGCTATAGTAACAAAAACAGCATGGTATTGGCATGAAAACTGACACAAAGACCAATGGTACAGAATAGAAGACACAGAAACAAACCTACAGTTAGAAAAATTATGATTGTAATAATTTTTTTTTCTATTTGCCTCAACAAATATTTTCAGTGAATAGTGTGTACAGCTTCTGAAAATTTGTTTTTTTTCTGTTATGTTTGATAACATGTATTTAAATGCAACTTTTGAGAAAAATAAATAAAAATTAAAATTAAAAAAAAAACAACAGTTATCTTATACTAGACAAAGGTGCCATAAACATACATTGGAGAAAAGATAGCCTCTTTAATGAATGGTGTTGGGAAAACTGGAAATCCATATGTAATAAAATGAAATTAGATCTCTATTTCTCACCATGCACAAAACTCAACGCTAAGTGCATCAAGGACCTAGGAATTAGACCAGATACCTTGTGCCTACGAGAATAAAAAATATTCCCAACTCTCCATCATGTTGGCTTAGGAACCAGATTTCTCAACAAGACTCTTAAAGTATAAGAAGTAAAATTAAGAATCAATAAATGGAATGGTATCAAACTAAAAAGCTTCTTCTCAGCAAAGGAAATAATCGAGAATGTGAAGAGAGAGCCCACAGAATGGGAGAAAATCTTTGCCACCTTTCACTCAGAGCATTAATCTCCAGGATATATAAAGAACTCAAAAAACTTAACACCAAAAAAACCCAAATAATCCAATCAATAAATAGGCAAAGGAACTGAACAGACACTTCACAGAAGAATATGAATGGTCAACAAATATGTGAAAAAGTATTCACCATCCTAAGCAATTAGAGAAATGCAAATTAAAACTACACTGAGATTTCATCTCACTCCAGTCAGAATGGTAATTATCAAGAATACAAGTAACAATAAATGTTGGCCAGGATGTGGGGGAAAAGGTACACTCATACATTGCTGGTGGGACTGCAAATTGGTGCAACCACTATGGAAAGCAGGATGGAGATTCCTCAGAAAACTTGGAATAGAACCACAATTTGACCCAGTATATACCCAAAGGACTTAAAATCAGCATGCTATAGTGACATGACCATATCAATGTTCATAGCAGCTGAATTCACAATAGCAAAGCTATGGAACCAATCTAGGTGCCTTTTGATGGATGAATGGATAAAGAAAATGTGGTACATGCACACAATGGAATATTACTCAGCCATAAAGAAGAATGAAATTATGGCATTTGCTGGTAAATGAATGGAACTGGAGAATATTATGCTAAGTGAAATAGGCCAGTCCCCCTCAAACTAAAGGCTGAATGAATGTTCTCTCTGATAGGCAGATGCTGACTCACAATGGGGGTGGGTAGAGGTTCACCCAATTAGACAGGGGAAAATGGGAGGAAGATAGGGGGGCTGGGAATGGGAAAGACAGTAGAATGAATTGGACATAACTTTCCTGTGTTCATATATGAATACACAACCAGTGGAACTCCACATCAGGTAAGTGAAGTTACACACTCCATGTATGTATGGTATGTCAAAATATATTCTACTGTCAGGTAACTAAAAAGAACAACAAAAAAACAACAAAATTTTTTCTGTCAGTACAGAAGCAAACATTATATATGTTTAGGTGCCATGCCATGGGTGTCATTTCATTGTTTGAGTGTCCCTGAGGGTCCATTGTAATGGAAGACTTGGTCCTCAGGGTGGCGCTGTTGGGAGGCCATGGAACCTTTGGCAGGTGGGGCCCTGTGGGAGGCTTTTAGGTCATTGGGAGCATGTCTCTCAAAGGGATTGTGGGACTCAAACCTTTCATCTCTCTGCTTTTGTTGGAGTTGTGAACCTTTTGCTTCAACATGCACCCTCTGTCTTTGCCATCTGCCACCCTAGCCAGAACTGATCTGATTGGCAAGTGCCATGCTTTTGAATCTCCAAAACTGTGAATGAAATAAACCTTTGCTCTTGATAAATTAGTTGCCTCAGAAATCTCATTTTAGTAAGGCAAAGCTGACATATACAGTATGTAACTACTTTAATGAAATGGGATCATAACAGACTGTTTAAAAGTTATTGATGTCAGATATCTTTCTCTATCAATATATAAATGTCTATTTCATTATTTTTAATGGATGCAAAACATTCTGCACACCAATAAACTAAAATCTGCCCCTCCGTTGGATGGATATGGCGGTTACTGAACCATTGAAAGAACTCAGTGAAGGCCAACGGAAGCATTTGATGCCTTGGCAGATAAAAGTAAAGGTTTTGTCGCAGTAGACAGTTATCCCAGGAGAGGACGGGGGAGCTACTGTGTATGCACATGCTGCAATCAGAGCCCAGAGTCACATCACCTCGGAGGAGGACAGGGCGCAAACTGAGCCCCAAGCAGTGTTGGCCAGAGGCTCTGTAGCTCCTAGCAGCAGGACCAGATGCAAACTTCCTCCCACATAATGCCTGGGCTTCTTATGCTCTCCACTGTCCTTAATGAGTCAGAGATGGTTTAAGAGCTGAGCTCAGCGTAGGGTTATAGCTCAGTGGTAGAGTGCTTGCCTAGCATGTGTCAGGCACTGGGTTAGATTCTCAGCACCACATATAAATAAATTAATTAATTAAAAGTCCATCGACAACTAAAAAATATTTTTTAAAAAAGAGCTGAGCTCACCCATTATTATGCAGAACTGACTTCTTTCTTTCCTCCCTCCCTCCTTGGTATTGGGATTGACCTCACACAGGATAGACAAGTGCTCTTCCACTGAGCCACACCCCCAGCCCTTGGAAATTCTTAGGAATGAATGCACTCCTATCCTTGATCCCTCACCCATCCTGAGCCACTGGCCCAGCTCAGGTTTGTCCTCTGATGAAGTGTGGATACCACTGGTGTCCTTGCTAGATTATGTCAGGCTGCCACACACTTCTGTTGCCCTCACATTTTCACAACCATCATTTTTATAACATTAATACCTTTCTGTCCCTTTGTCTAATTATATCCTTGGGATAAATTCATAAGCAATAAAATTGCTAGCCAGACCATATGCACATTTTCACAGCTACTAAAGAAGCAAAATGGAGAGCCATAAATAGACACCAAGTCATAGGATAACCGAGTCACTAAGTCGTCATTTCTACTTAGTGGAGAAAAGATGGGTTACTGAGTGAATGGTTTTGCAGCCATGGATTACCTGTCTGGAAAAAATAGCCTCACTTCTTTTTTTCCCCCTTTGGTGGGGAAGGATTGGGGATTGAACCCAGGACTACTTTACCACTCAGCTATATCTCCAGTATTTTTTTTTAATTTTGAGACAGGATTTTGCTAAATTGCTGAAGATCTTGCTGAGCTGCCCAGGGTGGCCTCAAATTTGGGATCCTCCTGCCTCAGGCTCTTAGGTTGTTGGGATTACAGGTGTGTGCCACTACATTTAGCAAATTCCATTTATTTTACAAATAAATTCCAGCTGAAGTGAAGATATTTAGGTGGTGCGTGCCTGTAATCCCAGCACTTTGGGAGGCTGAGACCGGAGAATCGTGAATTCAAAGCCAGCCTCAGCAACCCTGAAACGCTAAGCAACTCAGTGAGACCCTGTCTTTAAAAAAAAACACAAAATAGGGCTGGGGATGTGGTTCAGTGGTTGAGTACCCCTGAGTTCAATCCTTGGTGCCAAAGGGAAAAAAAAGATATTTAAAAAAAGTTTTTAAAATTAATTTTTATATGATTTTGATAAAAGGGTAGACTTTCTAAGCACAGTGTAACATTCACAAGTTCTTAAATATAAGACTGATCATTTGTGTGAAAATTAATTTTGAGAATTATTTTGAAAGAAAAAAATTATTTTGAAATCTGGTCTTGCTAAATTGTTTAGGCTGGCCTTGAACTTACAATCTTCCTATTTTAGTCTTCTAGGTTGCTAGAATTAAAGGTGTGTACTACTGCACCTGCATTTAAGCTGTTGGGCACAGGGGAAGGGACAGTTTCAGTGTTTGGGGCAACCTAGACACATTTAAGGGTGCCTGGGAATGTCCAAGCCTGCCAGGAAATTCTGGAACTGGGTGCAGAGCAGTAAGGATGCTCCATGATTTGATGTCAGAACACAGAAAGAAGCCCTGAGGCTAGGGTGAGGGGGGGACTGTGGGACCTTACAGGCTGCATTAAGACATTAGAGCCCCCAGGATCTAAGAGATCTCTAATATAAATAAGAAATAAATTTTAAAAAGGGATTAAAAATAACGGGATAGAGGAAGACAGCATTCCTAGTTGCTCCATGGCTTGGGATTCAAGCAGCAGGAGTACTGTTCCTCAGTGAGGTGAGTGAACGAGGGATTTCACTAAAACTCAGACAGAGTGTCTTAGAGACTCAGAAATTGGGATATATTAAACAAAAAAAGAAAGACTACATTGGAGCCAAGCCAGTTACGCAGCACAGAAGGAGTGAGAACACAGAAAAACACAGATTTGGTACAGAAAACCTGAGACCAGAAAAGAGGCCTGACCCCAAGGCTGCACTGTGCACTGGTGCTTGAAGAGTGCTGTTTCCCAACTGGCTGCAGAGAGCCAAGGTGGAGCCATCTGAGGTGGCCTCGCTGCAGTGGCTGTTGTGGGAGCCAGGAGATCAGAGCAAACACTGCCACACTCTCCCAGCAAGTGCCTTGCTGTGTGGCCTATGGTGTACCTAGCTGATTGAGAGTGAAACAGGCACAGAGAAGATTGTACCCAAGTCAGAAAAGCAAAGGGGAGCCCAACTCACTTTCCCTTTAAGCCTGGCAGTTCTTGTGACCAGCTGAAGTGAGTGGGGAAGCTGAACAAGTGGGTGTGAATACACTCAAGGACCAGCCCAGGGAAGATTGCGCTCCTGAGCAGCAGAGTGTGTGAAGGATCGGCTCCCCTGCCCTAGGAGTAGAATTTTTGGAAGGCTCCTGAGATCTAGATCCTGGACAGAAATCAGCAACTGACAGGCCCTAAGGATGTGTTGATCTCATCTCTCCAGAGCAGATACCACCCAGCAAAGCCCCTGAGGCCTGATTAGAACTGAGTCCAAACTTGCTAGAACTTCTTCCACACAACATTACAGTAGCCCCACCCGGGGAGTGCACAGATCTGGTCTATGCAGACACAACTCCAACTGACAGCACATGCCACTCCATCCTACCTCATACTGGTGAGAAGGGAAGTGGAGAATTATATCACCCAGCTTCAGGCTTAGGCCACTACAACTGGAAGCTCAGAGAGCAACACAAATAGAGGAATGGGTCAACAATCCTGGCCCTCGCTCTTACTCTCAGTGTGTAGCTCAAGAAAAAATGGAAAGGAAGCTGACATAGACATGACCACCCATTCTAGTAGACTATTTTGACCACCTCACTGGAGATGACTCATCATTTTTCATTAAGAATCTTTTTCCTTCTCGTGTGTGTGTGTGTGTGTGTGTGTGTTTTCATGTTCTTGATGGGCTGATTGGTTCAGGGACATGTATATACATGTTTTTGTTTTCCTCCTCATTGTCAGCATTTAAAAATTTTTCCTTGTCATGTCTTTTGAGGGTTAGGGTTTTTTATTAGTGTAGTTTGGTTTGGTTTTGTATTATTTTCATTTGCTTATTTCTCTTGTTTCTCTTTGTCACTTTTCTTCTCCTGCAAACATGCCAAATTCTATTCTTCTCTCCCTTTACTTTGTTTCTTCTATTTTTCTCTTCCTTCCTTATAAACATCACCTGCTACATTGCTTCTGCATTCTCTCTGTTCACTTTTTGAACTGTAAACTCTTTTGTATCTTCCTGTCATATTTTCTTTTCCTTTAATTAATTGTATTTTTACAATCTTTTAAAATTGGCTTATTTAACTATGACCCCTAACATTAATTCTGGTGAAATTATTACTGCTGTGGATGACAATATTGCTAGAACTTCTTCCACACAACATTATAGTAGCCCCACCCTGGGAGTGCACAGATCTGGTCTATGCACACACAACTCCAACTGACAGATCTAGTTCATGGTTATTGTTTAGACTGTTGACAATTGTTGATCCCATCACTCCTGGGGTTTTGTTTTGGATTTTTGTTTTTTGTTTTTGTTTTTGGCAGTGAGCATGGTAGATATCAAAGTAGGAACTGGGTATTTACTTTAGGGTATGTATGGTTTGCATTGGTTCTTGCTATTGTTTGTTTTGCCCTATTCTGTCCGGTGCTGGGAACCTACAAGAACACTACAAGTTCACAGGGTAGAGATTCTGCTGCTGAACTAAACTCAAACAAAAGACAGCACACCTTGCTCCACACACAAATCAATGGCACTCAATCTTCAGCTGTACTTTAATAAAAGAATAGAAGAGACAAAATCCAAACTAACAACCAAGTAAAAATGGCCAGGGGTTGGCCCCAAGATCACATCAATGAACTGTAGAAAAAGCAGAGAAAAATATCACAAAGGCTGTGGATACTGTACCTCAATGTACATCATTCTCAGACACTTTGGCAAGCGAAGACTGTGCTCTCAAAAGACCCACACATAAGAGTGGAAGAGAAATAACTCCAAACATATACATAAACCCCTCACAGGAATACAACAGATATGAAAAAGCAAGTTAACACTACACCTCCTAAATTTCAAAATTCACCAGAAAATGACCCCAAAGATATTGAAGTGGATGAAATATTGGATAAAGAATTTTTAAAAATCACTATGAAATTAATAATGACTTCTAAGAGAACACAGTAAAACAACTGAATGAATTAAGAAAGTCAGTACAGAATATGAATGAGAAATTCAATAAGGAGATAGAAATATTGAAAAAGAACCAAATAGAAAGCTAGGAAATGAAATACACAATAAATCTAATCAAATGTTCAGTTGAAAGTCTCTCTAATAGAAGAGACCATGCTGAAGACAGAATCTCAGAGCTGGAAGACAAAGTGGCCAGCTGTGAACATTCTGAACATATTAAATATAAATAAATAAATAAATAAATAAATAAATAAATAAATAAATAACCCTGACCAGAACATACAAGAGCTTTGGGACATCATGAAGAGGCCAAATTTGAAAATCATTGGATGGGCTGGGGTTGTGGCTCAGTCGTAGAGCACTTGCCTAGCACATGTGAGGTACTGGGTTTGATTCTCAGAACCAAATAAATAAATAAATAAATAAATAAATAAATGTATTGTGTCTATCTACCACTAAAAATATTTTTAAAAAAAAAACAACTTTGGAGCTCTGTGTGGTGGCACATACCTGTAATCCCAGTGGCTCGAGAGACTGAGACAAGAAAATCATGAGTTCAAAGGCAGTCTCAGCAATGATGAGGCACTAAGCCACTCAGTGAGACCCTGTCTCTAAATCAAATACAAAATAGGGCTGGGGAGGTGGCTCAGGGGTCAAGTACCCATGAGTTCAATCCCTGATACCAGAAAAAAAAAAAGAAAGAAACTTTGGAATTGAGAAGGACTGTGAAATGTGGGCTAATGGAATGGATACACTTTTTTTTTTTTGGTACTGAGGATTGAACTCAGGGGCACTCGACCACTGAGCCACATCCTCAGCCCTATTTTGTATTTTATGTAGAGACAGGGTCTCACTGAGTTGTTTAGCACCTCGCCATTGCTGAGGCTGGCTTTGAACTCGCGATTCTCCTGTCTCAGCTTCCCTAAGTGCTGGGATTACAGGCTTGAGCCACTGCGCCCGGCTGAATGGATACACTCTTGAGGGATATGATAACAGAAAAGTTTCCAAACCTTCAGAATGAGATGGATATCCAGATACAGGAGACATTCAGAATCCCAAATATACAATCAAAAAGCAACCTCTCCATGACAAATTGTAATTGAAATACCTAACATACTGAACAAGGATAAAATTTTAAAAGCCTCAAGAGAAAAACATCAGGTCCCATTTAGAGGCAAGTCAATCAGAACCACTTCTGATTTCTCTGCACAAACTACAAACCAGGAGGGCTTGGAAGAATGTGTTCCAAGTCCCAAAAGAAAAAACTGTCAACCATGACTGCTACATTCAACAAAGTTATACTTCAGAATCCAAGATGAAATAAACACCCTCCAAGATAACCAGAAAATAAAAAAAATGTGTGACAACTAAACCAGCACTACAGAACTTACTTAAAGAAATACTGCACACCGAAAAAAATAAAAATCAATCTCAGAGTTCACAAATGACAAATCTCATTTGAGGAGTAGCTAAGCAAATGAGAAATAGGACCAAACTAAACATTAATAAATACAAATGGCAGGAATTAATAAACAGCTGTCCATAATAACATTGAATGTAAAGGGTCTCAACTCTCCAATTATGGAGTTTCCTCAAAAGGCTAGGTAGGCATGGAGCCACCACATGACCCTGCTATACCACTCTTCAGTGCTTATCCTGAAGAATCAAAGTCATTTATTACTGTGGCACATGCATACCATTGGTTACAGCAGCACAATTCACAATAGCCAAGCCAGGGAACCAGCCTAAGTGTCCCTCAATGGATGAATGGATAAAGAAAACGTGGTCTATATACACAATGGAATTTTATTCAGCCATAAAGGAAAACGAAATCATGGCATTTTCAGGAAAATGGATGAAACTAGAGACCATTATGTTAAGCGAAATAAGTCAAACTCAGAAGGTTAAGGGTCATGTATTTTCTCTCCTATGAGGAAGTTAGGAAAAATAAAAAGAAAAGTGGGGGCAAATCTCCTAAAAATCAAAGGGAGATCAGTAGAGGAAAGAGACTGAGAGGTAGATAGGAGGTGGGAAGGGGGAGGGAAGTGCTGGGGGGTGATATTGGCCTAATTACATTGTTGTATTGTGTATTGTGTGCATGTGCAAATATGTAACAACAAATCTCATCAGTAAGTATAACAATAAGGCACCAATAAAAAAAAGTGGGAAAAAAGACATAAGAGCCCTCAGGATCTAAGAGATTAAGGTGTTCCCTCTCCATCTCCCCAATATAAATAAAAAGTTAACAATAAATCATAAAATTAGTGTTTAAAAGCTCATTTACAAATATTTTGATAAACATAGCATATCTCTGAAAAGATGGTAAATGGGTGTATAATTTTCCCAGGGATACCATAACAAATCCTACAAACTGAGTGGTTTCAAAGAATGTAAATTTGTTCTCTTAAAGTTCTGGAGGGCAGAAGTCTGCCATCGAGGGCTGGCAGTGCCTTAGTATCCAGAGGCTCTAGGAGAACCTTCCTTGCCTCTTCCGGCTTCCAGTGGCTCCTGGCTTTCCTTGCTTATGCCAGGATCACACAGATCTGAGCCTCCGTCTTTAGGTGGGCTTCTGCCCTTAATCCCTCTCTGTATCTTACACTATCTCCTCCTTTCTCTTACAAAGCCAACCATTGAATTTAGGGCCCGCCTTAAATCTGGGATTATCTCATCTTGGGGTCCTTTGCTTAAGTATATCTGCAAAGACCTTCTTTCCAAATAGGATCATATTTACAGATACCAGGGGTTAGGAGTGGATACATCTTTTGGGGAGACACTAGTCAACCCACTGCCATGGGTAACAGTGTTTTCTCCTAGGAAGGCAGGCTTCAGGGGTGGGAAGAAGACAAACTTCTTCCTGTACATTTGTTTAAGCTTGACTGCCTATACTCAAGGAAGCAGACTGGTGATCAGTGGCCAGGACTGGGGGACCAGATCTGAAAAGAAGAAGGAGGTGACACAGCTGCTTTGGGCAATTTACAGTGAAAGATAATTAATGAGGGATGAAAACCCTGCCAAGTGGCAGAAGGCCTAGCTGGGGCTGGTCCCCCAAAGAGTGCAGTGGAGGATGTGGAATGAGAAGTGATTGCCCCTCTGGTTCCATCTGTTGCAGAGCCTAGGGAGCCTGCGGAGCTTCCTTCCTCTCCCACCTCCATACAACACACCCAGTGGATATTGCACACTGGTCCCCTTCTTGCCTGAAGACATCCCAGTCCCTCTGTGCATATGCGTCATCATCCTCTGGGTACACATTGGGAACCCCTGACAGGTGAGAAGCCTGGCATGGGGGAAGGCTTACTTCCAGCTATTCCTAGCTATTCTTGCTACAGGAGGAGGTCTTTGATGAGGAAGCTGCCAATAGTAAGTTTGAAATACAATTCTGTTTACTGGCAACAGGAAGGAGAGCCTCCAGTTATACTTTTTAGCACACAGTAATGAACTCTTCCTTTGTGCCAGAATGGTGGGGTATTTGGTGGGGGCATGAAAGAAAAGAAAAAAAGAGGGTGGCTTTAATCTCACCTCCCAGAGGCCACTGTCAACTCACTGGTTTTACAGTTTTTGTCCAATGAGCCCTCTAAAGTGAGGTCTTTCCAAACAAGGTGGAAAGGGCAGCAATTTGGACTCTAAGACCCAGATTTTGTCCTGAGAATCTGCTGCACGTCTACACAATGGGATCCTAAAGCCACCTTTGGTTTTTGTTTCTGGGCAGTGTGCACTTCATGTTTTGTCACACAGCAACCCAAGGCCTGAGGTTCCTTTTCCCTTTGCACTCTCCTGCCTGACACACAGTGGGCATCTACTGGACATTTGTCCTGTTGAGTTCTTGGACATGGTGTGTAAAAGGGTGCATTCATTCTGTGCAAAATGAATTGTTTGAAACACTGAACTTATCCCTACAATGGAATTTTGAATGTATCTATGTGCCATCTTTGCAGATTTAAAAACCTGAATCTTCATAAAGAATAGAATCCTTTGAAATGCAGTAGGCTGGAAATCAAAAGGAAGAAGTGTCTTGAAGGTACAGCTATGGCGAAGTACAGGTGTAGGGTGCATAAGGGGCAGAGGCCAGAGAAGGATCCAGGCGGAGTTTAGGATGCCAAGTTACAGTCCGTGCAAAGAATTCAGTGGGCAGTGATGAGTTTGCAGTCAGATTGATTAGGAAGGGTCACCAGTCACAGGAAGGAGGAGGGCCCTGGGAGGTTGCTTAACATCGTTCGAGGGAGCGGCGAAGGAATGGTTGACAGGTGGCAAAGCAGACCCCGGAAACACTAGCGGGGCGGGGGGGGCGGCAACACAGCTCGGAATCTGGCATCTCGCGCAGGGCGCAGGGTGAGAGGCGGAGACGACTCCGGAGCGCAGGCCCAGCTTTCAGCCCAATTAGGATTTGGGATTGTCTTTTACTCCCTATGAGCGTAATGTGACGCTGTTTGGGGAGGGCGAGGCCGAAACTTGATCCTCCAGTCCCCGGGCTCCGTTAATGTTTAATCAGATAGGATCGTCCGATGGGGCTCGGGTGGCGTGATCTCCTGGACAGGGGCGTCAAGCACCCACACCCTAGAAAGTTTCCTCCTCGACGTCGAGGCACTCTCGGCTTCAGGCAATCTCTACGCCACTCCCCTCTGGATCCCAGCCCTGGGAGTGAGCCCTGAGGTCCAACTCCAACTGCCCCAGCTGGGACGTGACCGCTACGAGCCCCAGCACTCTTGGCGCGCTTGCCCCCGCCGATTCCGCGCTCCTGCATGCCCACGTCCTTCCAAAGGGGCGCGGCCTCTGGGTCTCCAGCAGTTGGAACGCAAATCTCTCTTGCCGTCCTGATGGGCACCAGCAGCTCTACTTGGCCACGGTGGCCGCTGCCTGAGCTGGTGCTGCTGCTGCTGTTCCTGAGCCCCAGGAACGCCCACGCCCAGGAGGATGAGGACGGCGACTATGAGGAGCTGGTACTCGCCTTCCCCTCGGAGGAGGACGGCCCAGCCGAATCGGCCCCGCATGTGGCCACTGCCACCTTCCACCGCTGTGCCAAGGTGCGGGCCCTGGGCTGGGAGGCAGTGGCGAACTTGCCACCAGGACCTGTACGGATGCCATTTCTTCTCGTGCCCGCGTTCCCCAGTGTCAGGGAGGGGCTGGAGTGAAGGTTTCTGAGGGTCTCCTGCTGGTCCTGTGATGGCTTGGCGCGATCTCGGCAAGGACAGGTAGTTGGGGAAAGAGGACTGAGGGTGCTTGGGGACCAGCTGGAACGTGTGGCTGCACGATGCGGTGGAAGGGTAGCCTGGATGGGGGATACTGGCAGCCCCGAGGTGGGCGAGCAGAGTACCGCCCAGATCGCCTGCCGGGATTCTAGAGTTTCCGCTGACTGTAGCTCCAAGGGATGAAGAAGTAACCGCCCCAGCGTGTTAGAATGGCCTGGGTGCTGAGGAAGCAGGCTTATTCCTGTGCGTTCTGACTTGGTTCTGGGAGTCTGCCCGGAGGAGTGTGTGGTGAGGCTATTGGGGAAAGGGCATCATTTCATATAGGGGTGGAGGACTGGAGGCAAGTTCTTCGTGCCTTAGAACTCCTACTCTGGCACTGCATCGTTTTCAGATGAAGAAAAGAACAAACTAAAGGGGAACGGATCGAATTATTGTCGAGCTCGACGGGGTCTTTGGGAGTTTAGGTTAGAGGAAGGGCTTTCAGTACTGGGGGTCCCGGCAGCTGGTGCGCCAGGTAGCCAGAACCTTGGGGCTGCGTCCTACGCGCAGGTGCGGGTCTCCTAGGGTGGGCGGGGCGAAGTTCGGGAACCTCTGCTTGCCCTCTGCTTGCCCTCGGGCCTGTACCCTAGGAAACTCCTGCCTTGGGTGGGGCTATCCAGTTAGGGGTAGGGTCCCCTCCAGTTAGGGTTCGACCTATCTGGGTTCCCTCCTTTCCAGAGTTCGACTGAGGTTCTGTTGCCTGGGCTTGGAATCAGATGTGGGGTTATCCGTGGCTTCCTCACTCTAGCTGCGTGGAGCTTGGCAAACTACTTAACCTTGAGCCTCTGTTAATCGGAAGTGACCGCCCTTTCTGAAAGGGATGAATGGAATGGAATTCTGGTGAGCCCTGAATGATCCCAGGGTGTACGAACCAGAAGAACTTACTTGTAGCAGGTAGTTTATGTCCCTGGTTGCAGTGTGACCTGGCAACACCCTCCATGTAGAGCTTGGGGAGAACAAATGGGGATTCTGTGCTAGCAGCTACCTGGTCTGCCCTTCTGTATGCTGGAACAGGTGTCAGGCATTCACTCAGTTCCAGGCACCCTCTACTTTTTCCCTGAGCCTTTCACCTGTAGAGACATATCCTAAGGTTGTGGTTTCTCCTATCCCAGAATAACTGTTCTGGCAGGAGGGAGTATCACATCCCCGGAGGCCAGTGAGCAGAAGCTGGATAATGACCTGGCCTAGTGCTTGAGGCTGTTTCTTTCCTGGTGGAAGTTTGGAAAAGCGACTTTGTGAAGTTCATTTTTTCTTCCATGCAATGGATATTTCCTGGGGAATTTAGAATGAAAATCCTTTTTAGCAAACAAAAGGCTTTTAGGCCTATCCTAAAGTCCTGAGAAACTGAGGCCAGGAGCAGAGATGCGATTCCTGGTGTGTTGGGACAAACCTTCCAGGAGAAGTCTCATTCCACTGTGCAGAGCACCCTCCTGATTCATAACATTTTCATATAGTGGAGAGCACCTTACATGGGTCTTTGACGCATAAACAGGAATTCAACAATGAAGGTGGCAGGAGAATTTTACTGTAAGGGAGGGAGCAGCACAAACAAGTTACAGAGCTGGGAAAGGCAGAAGTGGAGCATAAGGAAGTAGTGCCACCTCCATCTCCTAAAATGTAAAGAGTTCTGAAAGCAAAAAGTATTTTGTAATTTATTGAGCGGTAGATCCTATCCTGAGCTGACATGAGGTTGCTCATGATCTTCATTTAGTCCACTTGTACAAAGATGCGTATTCACACATTTGACTGTGTAGAAGACGGTGTAAGACTCCTCGGAGCTGGCTTCCCAATTGTCCATTACTGACTTTCTAAATCCGGATGAATTCTGAATCTTGAAACCCTTCTGGTCCTAAAACTTTGAATGAGGGGGCTGTGGACTCTTCTGTGCTAGAGTCCAAGGGGCACAGATAGAGATGCGGGCAGCAGGCTGCAGTGGTAGGTTGAGGCAGAGTGGCCAAGGAGGACATGGAGATTGAATTTTATTCATCAGGTTGTGGGGAACCATGGAAGCTTCTTGACAGGTGTGTCTGCTTGAGACCAGTTGCAGCAGGCAAGAGTTAAGACCAAACAAATCTCTGACAGTCTGTTGCCTTTTGACTGCATTATACAACCTTCTCTCTTGGCCTTGACAGCAGGCCTGTTCCATGGGTACTGTGGTTCCTGTAATACAGAGGAGACATCTAAGGCTCAAAGTTTGAGTGACTTGCTCATGGCCACACAGCCGGTAAACATTGGAGCTGGGATTCAGGTCCACCTTTTTCTAGCTCCAAAGCCCGTGAATGTTCTCTTCTGCACTGTCTCTAGAAGGGACTCATGGAGGTACTAGGATGGGGAGGAAGTGAATTTTTTTTTGTTTTTAACTGGGGTACTAGGAAGGGAGTGTGACTAGGAAGGCTTCTGGGAGTGACTGGCTTTTAGGAAGGGCTGCCAGGAATGACCAGGCCTGAGTTTGTTCCTAGAGAGGTGGGTGCAGTTACAGAAGGGACCTTGTTGTTTAGTGTACCCCACCGTTCCCCTTTGTGCCTCACTGACAAACCTGGGAATGTATAAACTATGTTGATGCTAAGAGTTGGCTTATACGTGGGTTTTGTTTTTCAGTCCTGATTTGGTAACTTCTGTTTATAGTTTACTATATTCCATTGTATTTCTTTTTTTTTTTTTACATTAAAAGGTAATTTTTTTTTAAATTAAAAAAAATTTATTTATTCTAATTGGGTTTACATGACAGCAGAATGCATTTTGATTCATTGTACACAAATGGAGCACAACTTTTCACTTCTCCGGTTGTACACAGTATAGAGTTGCACCACATGTGCAGTCATACACGAACCTAGGGCACTGTTGTCCATCTCATTCCACCATCTTTCCTGCCCCCATGTCCCCTCCTGTCCCTCCCCTTCCGCTGCATTTCTTTTGTTGTAATCCTAATTTGTAAATGTTGGGGGGGGGATAGGTAACTTTCAGGGCTTGTTGGTATATTTTTTAACTAGTGCTTTACAGGTGAATGAAATTATGATATTTGCCAGTAAATGGATGGAACTGGAGAACATCATGCTAAATGAAATAGACCAGACTCAGAAAATCAAGGGTTGAATGAAACCCTTTTTTGCTGGAGCAAAATGAGGGGGAAAAGGAGGATGGGGGTCTGATATCATAAAGATATAGGGAAGGTCAGTAGAGCAGGAGATTGTTGGGATTTTAATGTCATCATGATACCCTTCCTTGCTTTGGGCCAGGATGCCTGGAGGTTGCCGGGCACCTATGTGGTGGTACTGGGAGAGGAGAGCCACCGATGGCAGACAGAGCATGTGGCCCGCCGCCTGCAGGCCCAGGCTGCCCGCCGGGGCTACCTCACTAAGGTCCTGCATTTCTTCCACGACCTCTTTCCCGGCTTCCTTGTGAAGATGAGCAGTGACCTGCTGGACCTGGTGAGACACCCTCTCTGGACGTGGCACTTTCTGATGGGGATGGACGCCACTTGCCTGCTGGGCACTGACATTAAAAATCAAGGGGAAGCCGGACATGGTGGCGCACGCCTGTAATCTCAGCACTTTGGGAGGGTGAGACAGGAGAATCACGAGTTCAAAGCCAGCCTCAGCAACAGAGAGGCGCTAAGCAACTCAGTGAGACCCTGTCTCTACATAAAACACAAAATAGGGCTGGGGGTGTGGTTCAGTGGTTGAGCACTCCTGAGTTCAATCCCCAGTTCCAAAAAAAAAAAAAATATATCAAGGGGAGACAGCAAACAATTACTGAGCACATATCAAGGGTACCACTGGAACCATGCCCAGTGATTGCTGGCTAAATGTGTAGATGGCTTGGAAGCCTGGCCATACTCCAGCGATACATCCATCTCAATTTAAAATGAGATTCAGAAAGGACCACGCAGACAGGTAGGGGCAGAGCTGGTGTTCAACCATGCAGTCTGCTGGCTGGATGCCCTTGTGCTGAAGCATCTGCTACTTGTGGGACCCTGTGGCGACAAGACCCTGGGGCACTTGCTGGACCCTGAGCCATTTCATAAAAGCATATAAAAGGACTTTTATAAAAGGATATGGAGACAAGTTTGATCAGGTGGTGTTGGCCAAATGGCCCTGAAGCAGAGTCCCCTGGCCTCTGTCTTCTGCAGGCCCTGAGGTTGCCCCATGTTGGGTGCATCGAGGAAGACTCCTCTGTGTTTGCCCAGAGCATCCCATGGAACCTGGAGAGGATCATCCCTGCACACTACCAGGCGAAGGAATACAGAGCCCCCAGTAAGACCCCCTGGTTGTGCCTGGCCCTCCGCACCTGAGCTAAATGCCCTTGCCCTGCTGTGGCCTCTCTTCTCCATGTCTGGGGGCCTCCCCTCTCAGAGGTGCGGGATCCTGTATGCTCTGCTGAACTCTTCTGCCCTTTCCCCTCTACAGCTCCCTCTTGCTTTCTGTTCCTCCACCCAGAATGCAGCATCTTTCCTTCAGCAGTCCTCTCCCACCTTCTACAAGCTCTTGTTCACCTCTCCTCTCTGAAGCTACGCTTATCTTGAGGGAGGCTAAATCTGACCATGACTCCTGGTCTCTGAATGCCCAGCCCTACAGACAGGACCAGAGTGGGACAGACATGGCCCCGTCTGGGCTGCCCCTGCCTAGCTCTTGTCTCTATGGCTGCCCACCCTGCCTTCAGCTCCATTAGTCTGCCTAGGTCTCCTTGTGTGGGCCATGCCATGACCCCTCCAGGTCTTGCTGCCCACCCTTCCCTCTGCCAGGTGCAGCCTGCCTATGAAGTGGGAGGAGGAGAATGGCCCAGGGCCAAGAAGAATGGCCTGGGTCCTGGCAGGGCCCCATGGGCAACACTGAGTTGGGGAAGGCTGTTAGCGTATCTGCTTAGGGGAGAAGAAGATCTGTTCTAGTTGGACCATGTTGAGTCTGAGATGCCCACGGCCTGAGGTTGAGCTCTGTGGAGAGTTGGTGCAACATGGAGTGAGGCCTCAGATCTTGGGCTGAGCTCAGCCTCCACCCCTTACCTGATAATTGCAGAGTCTTTGGGAGCTGCTTCCCACTCTGAGCCTTTTATCCTGATCTATAAAATGGGTACAGTAACCTGTTCCTGTCCTCCTCACAGGGTTGTTGTGAGGCTCCAGTGAGGTCAAGGATGTACAAATGCTCTGTGAACTGAAAGGTGCGGTGGCATCTGAGTTGCTGTCCTTGTGACAGGTCATGGGTTGTGCATGAGGTGGAGGAGGAGATGACAAGGGAGGACAGCTGCAAAGGTGAGGGCCTGATCTGGGCAGACTGTGTTGGGAAGTGCCAGGTTGGCTCTGTAGGAGGAGCTGTCAGCCACGCAAGTGCACCCCTCCAGGTGAGTCCTGAGGCCCCCAGGGCCAGAGGGCAGTAATGCCCCAAACAAGCAGGAGTGAGGGAAGGCCATGTTCCTGAATAAGCTTTTAAGCATGCTGTCGCCATGTACCACGAACCAGTGGCATAAATGAGAGAGGTTTCTTCTCCACAGCCTCCCTCCTCCACAGGATCGGGTAGACAATAGCACAGAGGCTGGGGAGATGACAGACTGGGGCAAGCTCAGCTCTGTCAGTGTGGTGTGGTGGGAAGACGTGGGGCTGACCTTGCCTGAAATTAGCGTAGGATCTCAGAGAAGCCACTGAAATACTGTCACAGACTAAATGAGCTGGCGAATGTGACTTTATTTGGGAAAAAAAGATCTAGGTAGATGTAATTAAGGATATTGTGATGAGATCAAATCCAGTGCCCTTCCTTGTAAGTGAAAGGCAGAGGGACAGTTGAGACACACAGAAGAGGAAACCATGAGAGATAGGCAGAGATTGGAGCAATGTGACCACAAGCCAAGGAATGCCAGTAACAACCAGGAAGTGGAAGAGGCTTCCTAGAGCCTTCACAGGGAGTACGGCCTGGCTAACCCTTTGGTCTTGAACTTCTGGCCTCTGTAACTGTAACAGAATAAATGTCTGTTGTAAGCCACTGTGTGTGTGGTAATTTGTTACAGCAGCTATACACATCTTACACACACTTTGGTCCTGTTGTGAGACATGACATCATGTCACATTGAAAATGAAGCATTTTCAGTGGGTCACCACAGCAGCCTCAGAGGAAGGGTGGCACAGAGAATGCCTAGACCTGGTGCCAAGAGGCCCAGACTCATGCAGCCTCTCCCAACCTCAGTTTCCTCAGTGACACGAGCTGGCCAGCTCAGGCAGACCTGCTTTTCTCCTTAAACTCTTCAAATCCTGTACTGTCCCCTTCTGGCTCCATGACCTGTCAAAGGCTATAAATGTGGGCTTGGTTTATTTACACTATCTTATTTATTGTTTTTTGAATGCTCTTTTTGTTAATGTTATGAAGCCAGAGACCTTGGTTTACTCCCTGTCTCTGTCATTTGCCCACTACTTGGCCTTAGACAGTTCCCTACCGTTTCTGTACCTCACCACTTTTGTCTGTAAAATAAAGACATAACAGTACATAGCTTGGATTTTTGTAAGGTTAAATGAGCTAATGTATTCACGGCTTACAGCAGGGCCTGGGATGTGGTAGACAGCTGTGTGCAGTAGTTATAACATTGACCTCATGGGTATCCTCTCCCACAAATGCTGCCCTGGAAAGATGGCAGTGGCCTCGTGGAGGTTTATCTCTTGGACACCAGCATCCAGAGTGGTCACCGGGAAATCGAGGGCAGGGTCACTGTCACTGACTTTGAGAGTGTGCCTGAGGAGGATGGGACACGCTTCCACAGACAGGTGAGCATCACCCTCAGGTGGGAAGGCCACCCATCTCTCTCTCTCCTCCTGGAGGTGGTGGGGAAGCCCCGTCTAGCATCGAGGCTCCATGACCCAGTAGCCACTGTCCCTTCTTTGCTGTTGGGTGTAGGGAGGGGGTGTCAGTCCATCCCCCACCACTGATGTATTGTGGGCTGGGTGGGCTTTCTCATGTGGTCCTTGTGTTGGTTGAGCAGGCTAGCAAGTGTGACAGCCACGGCACTCACCTGGCAGGGGTGGTCAGTGGCCGGGATGCTGGTGTGGCCAAGGGCGCCAACCTGCACAGCCTGCGTGTGCTCAACTGCCAGGGGAAGGGCACCATCAGCAGCACCCTCATAGGTAAGTGGCAGCCCTTGACAGTGCTGATCTCTCTCCATCTGGACCTGGTGTGGGAGGGGGTGGGTTAAGCCCAGAGAGCACCAGGTCTCCTGATCAAGAAGGCTGAGGCGACCTCTTCCATGGAGGTCCAGAATGTTAAAGAGGGCAAGGCTCTGAGGCCACAAGTGCAAATGGAGAAACTGAGGTCAAGAGGGTGGAGGCTTAGCCAGGTGGGTGCTCTTTCCACAATTCCTCACTGCCCCCTCTCCAACTCCTTTGAAACAGGAATTATCACTCTATCTTAGATTCAGATGGACCCTGGGGTGATTGAAACAAGCTTCTCCATCTTCTGCTTGCATGTCTGATTGGGCCTGGCAAGTCACCTTGGCCAGGAAGAACTAGCAGGGCCTTTTCCAGATTAACTTCTGCAGGTTACTCCATCCAGTCCACCCGGTGGCACCTGGGACATCCAGCTGAGAGCTAACACTCTGGGGGCTTGTGGACAGAGAAGAGGAAGGGAGCTCCAGCTCGCTGTCTTCCTGCTGAGCCCACATACTGAGCAAAGGACCTCGTATAGCAGGCCCTGAGGCTGGCATGTGACACTTGTTAAACCATTAGTCTAACCAGCCAGAGACAGGTGCCTTGCCTAGGGTCACACAGCTGGAGTCTGTGATCTTACTGGGGAAGGTGCTGACTCTGGGCAGTGACTTGACCCCCGCTGGCTCTGAGCTGGCAGAGGCAGCCCCAGCCTGTTTGAGAGGCTGAGTGGCCTGCCTGTGCCCATGAGCCCTGCCTTCCTTCCTCCAGAGACTTCACTCAGTCTTCTCTGACTGTCTTCTAACTAATTGGAAGGGGCCTTCCTATATGCTAGAAGTCGTCTGCTCAAAGTAAATGAAGAAATGAATTAAATGTTTGTCACATGTAAAAACTACCTTCACAGCAGCATTTAGACTGAAGTGTGACCAAACTCAGGGCACAAAGGTGACACAAAATGAACCATCACCCTGTGCCCCTGCTGGAAAGGAGTGCAGGGAGCAAGCACATATCCCCAGGAGGTGACTGGGCTTTGTTCTCTCAGGCCTGGAGTTCATTCGGAAAAGCCAGTTGGCCCAACCCATGGGGCCACTGGTGGTACTGCTGCCCCTAGTGGGCGGGTACAGCCGGGTCCTCAATGCTGCCTGCCGGCATCTGGCGAGGACTGGAGTAGTGCTGGTGGCTGCTGCAGGCAACTTCCGGGACGACGCCTGCCTTTACTCCCCAGCCTCAGCTCCAGAGGTAGGTGCCAATGCTGCTGCCCCTCAGGAAGGAGGGGAAACGGGCAGGCCCCATGGCTTCACTTGGGGTGTTGCTGGAGGCTGAGCTGCTGCAGCTTTGGAGAGAGTTGTCAGACCCCTCAGTGCTGGAGCCAGGGAGGGGGCTGTGACTCTGCTATGCCAGAGTCTGGAAGCAGCAGCACCCCAACTCTCCCTCCCCATGTAGCCACACCCCCCATGTCCCGTCCTGGCCATTTTCTTCCTGAAAGTGTTCTGAATGCCCTGCCCCTTTCCTCCTCCCAAGGACCTGGGGCCTTGTCTGGGCTCCTCTCTGCTCTCCTAGGGTGGACGGAATGGCATCCCCAGCCTTCTCCTGCCTTCTCCTGCTTCCCCACCCAGGCTGCCCTGTGAGGCCCCTGGGGTTCCACCTGAAGCACAAGGCAGCCCACCTCTCCTGGTCCAGTTTTCTCCTGTCCAGCACCTCCAAGGCCTCCCCACTGTCCATGCCTCCCTAAAGGCCCTGCCCCTGGCCCTCATCACTGACCACCTGAGAAAGGCTAATGAGATTGAGAGCCATTGAGAGCCCAGAGCCACTCATGTGAGGAACGTCCTGAGCTCTGCTGTATGTGTCTGTGTCACAGCCATGCTCCAGGCAGTGGGGCATATGAACACAGATGGCACTTCTGCTCTGAGAAGCTGACATTGTTGGGGGCACCTTGTCCTTCATCTGAGTAACATTGCAGGATACCCACCATGTGTCAGGCCGTCTGAGTGCTGGGGGTACTGAAGGGAAGGACTCTTGTTCCACTGGGAGGGCTTCATGATCTGGCATGAGGCGTGGGGTGGGGGGTGCCAGTACAAACCTGGTGGTATGACCTGGGCCTGGGCCTTCTCTAGCCCAGTAGAGCCTTCCTCAGCTGCTGAATTCAAAATTGCCTAGAACCCAGCACAGCGTCTCTGCCTTGCCTGCCCTGGGTTTCCCCATGAGGCTTATAACTGCCAAAGAGCATGGGTTAGTTTCCTGTTTACCATCTGCCTCCTCACTGGGATGAAAGTTCCACAGGGGCATCAGGAATGGTGTTGGGCATATGATTGTTTCTGTCACCCACCGCTTCACCTTTCCAGGTCATCACAGTTGGGGCCACCAATGCCCAGGACCAGCCAGTGACCCTGGGGACCTTGGGGACCAACTTTGGCCGCTGTGTGGACCTCTTTGCCCCAGGAGAGGACATTATTGGTGCCTCCAGTGACTGCAGCACTTGCTTCATGTCACAGAGTGGGACATCACAGGCTGCTGCCCACGTGGCTGGTGAGTCACCACCCTGTCATCCTGGCCACCAAGATGCTAACGGCCCTTTGGACAGGCAGGCGGGGTCTGTGCCAGGACCTCTGAGTGCCAGACTCTGTAGGAGGACTAAACATGAGGAAGACCTGATGGGGCCCGTGTTAGATGATTTCCTGTTACTGTGACAAAATACTTGGGGTGATCAACTTAAAGGAGGAAGGGTTGATTTCAGCTCATGGTTTCAGAGGTTTCGGTCCATAGTCTCTTGGCCTCGTTTTCTCTGGGTCCTTGGTGAGGCAGAACATCATGGTGGAGAGTGTGCGGTGGAATAAGTTGCTCATGGTGTCTGGGAAGCAAAGAGATCGACAGGGAAGGCCAGGGTCCCAATATCCCCTTTGAGGTCATGCCCCCCGTGACTGATTCCTACGAGGTCCCCTCTCCTAAAGGCTCCACCACCTTCTAATAGCTCCACAGGTTAGGAACCAAGCCTTGAACATTTAGGCATTTGGAGGACATTCCAAACCAAGCCCAGCATGTGACAAACATCTGAAAAAACAAACAAACAAAAAACCTTAGAGGAGGAAATATTTATTTTTGGTGCCTGGTTTCAGAGATTTCAGTCCATGGTTGGCGGGCTCCATTGTTCTGGGCATGAGGTGAGGCAGAACTTCATGGCGGAAAGGTGTGCTGGAGCAACGCTCTCAGCTTGTGGCTGCCAGGAAGCAGAGAGAGAAGGCACTGGGGACAAGACGTACCCTTCCAGGGCATGCTCCCAGTGACTTATTTTCTCCAACCATGCCCTGCGGCTTATGGTTTCCATCACCTCCCAATAGTCCCTTCAGCTACCAAGGGATTAGTCCACTGATGAGATCAGAGCCCTTGTGATCCAGTCACTTCCCCACAGCCCACACCTCTGAACGTTGCTGCATTGGGGACTAAGTCTTCCATACATGAGCCTTTGGGGGACATTCCAGATCCAAACCATGACAACTAGACATGGTAGTGCACAGTCAGAAATCCCAGTTACTCAGGAGACTAAGACAGGAGGATCTCAAGTTCTAGGCCAGCCTGGGCAACTTAGTGAGACCTTATTCCAAACTAAAAATTTTAAAAGAGGTCCAGGAATGTACCTTAATGGCAGAGTGCTTGCCTATGTGCCAAGCCCTGGGTTTGATTTCTAGTACTGCCAAAAAAAGAAAGAAAAGAAAAGATACAAACCATAGCAGTGTCCTCAAGGACACTCAGTCTGATAGGTTAGGCAGATGACAAACAAAAGGAACACCGAGTAGCTAGGACTTTGTCAGAGGGAGCCCAGAGGAATCACCTGTACAGCTGGAGGGTCAAGGAAGGCTTTTTGGAGAAGGGACATTTGATTTACGGTTTGTTAGATGGATAGGAGTTCTGCTGAACAGCAATCACCAAGACCCAGTGGCAGGAGATCCGGATGTCTGCCTGATTTCACTAGGCCAGGGACTGCAGGTGGCTTAACTTCAGGAAGAACAGCTTGCTTGTGTGTCTGTCTGTGCATGTGAGCCCTAGCAGGAGTGCCCTGGTTGGGAAGGAGGGCCGAGCCTGCTGGTGGCAGTGCACATGGGTCTCCACATCCGCCCCAGTCAAATCATCATCTCTGACTGCCCCCCACTTCCCACCAGGCATTGTGGCCATGATGCTGACAGCTGAGCCTGAGCTTACCCTGGCTGAGCTGAGGCAGAGACTGCTCCACTTCTCTGCAAAAGATGTCATCAATGAGGCCTGGTTCCCTGAGGACCAGCGGGTCCTGACTCCTAACATGGTAGCTGCACTCCCTCCCAGCACCCATTTAGCAGGTAAGCAAGATGGCAGGATGGGTAGAGTCTGGCCTGGGGCTGAGAGGCCTGCGTGACCTTGACAAGTCTCCCTTCTCCTTGGTGTGTACAAGGGGGATTGTGCCGCCTCAAGAGAGGACTGGACTTAGGGCTCTGCAACATTTTTATAGTATGTTTTTATGGGAAAAGTTCAATGTGTTCTTTAAGGCCCACCCCCTCCCGTGAACTAAAGCTTTTTCTAGCACCCCCTGGTGGGTGCTCCTCCACCCCTGCACCCCCTTCTCACCCGGGGCCTTGTTACAGGTGGACAGCTGTACTGCAGGACGGTGTGGTCGGCACACTCGGGGCCCACGCGGACAGCCACAGCTGTGGCCCACTGTGCCCCAGGCGAGGAGCTGCTGGGCTGCTCCAGTTTCTCCAGGAGCGGGAAGCGGCGGGGCGAGCGCATCGAGGTGACTTCACCCTTCTGTGTGTATGTCATCACGGGAAGCAGGGCTCTCCTGTCCAGCCCCCTGATCAGCCCCCAGCCCTAGTGACCCCAGTGGGTCCCTGCATCCTCTGGACTCCAGTCCCCACTTGCCAGTTGAAAGGGTTGCCCAGAGTAGGGGGCGAAGTTCTGCTGGTGCACCATATCCACAGGGCTTCCTGGAAGACATCCAGTGCCCTCCTGGCGCAGGAGGAGGATGACAAGGGTCAGAGCTTGACTTCCCTGGACCCAGCCTCCCCAGGGCCCTTTTACTCAGTGGGTCCATGGTTCTGGGAGTTGAAGAATCTCAAACCTGCAAACAAGTCGATGCTGATCACTGGGTTTGGGGGCAGGGCTGTGCCTGGTTGGGAGGGTGGGGCCGCTAGGCACTTCTGGCCTAGGAGAGTGGTTGGCGTGATTGCTGGCTTAGGAGGGCAGGTGGGTCAGGAGAGTGAGGTGGGTCCTTGTGTCAGGGTCTTAGATTTCATGTATCTTCATTTCAGGGTCACTGTCAGTTTCTGGAAGATTTTTATAAAACACAGCTGCCCACTGGCAGAACAGTCTGCCTTGGATAGGAGCGAGCTCCTTGTCCCCAGAAGAGTGGGAACCAGGATGTGTTAAGGATCCCAGGGGCTTGGACTGGGGGCTTGGGTCGATGCCTTCTGGCCCCCCAGCATCTTGTGCTTCCCAATATTTCTAAAGTGGGTTCCTGTTTCTGTCTTTGACTCTCAGACCCGAGGGAGCAGGCGGGTCTGTGTGGCCCACAACGCGTTTGGGGGTGAGGGTGTCTACGCTGTTGCCAGGTGCTGCCTGCTACCCCAGGCCAACTGCAGTGTCCACAGAGCTCCTCCAGCTGGGGCGGATGTGGAGACCCATGTGCACTGCCACCAGCAGGGCCATGTCCTCACAGGTAGGATGCCCTGGGGTGAGGAGGACTCCCTGTCTCCTGACATGGCCAGCCCCTGCATGGCCAGATGGTCAGACTCTGACCATTGGTCAGACTCTGGAGCCTGAGTGCTCGCTGCAAACTCTACTTCTGCCACCTCCATAGTGTGACCCCAGCAGGCAGCTCTCCCTGTCTCAGCTTCCCTCTGCATAAGACGGTAGCACCTCCCTCAGTGGCTGTGATGAGAAGGGTGGCATTTGGAGCAGGGGCCTGCAGCTCTCTCTGCCCTTCACCAAGGCAGCACAGGGCAGGAGGTGCAGGGAAGAGCAGCTCCAGGGCCTGGAATGAGCCTGGGAATTTCACTCTCCTACACAGTAGTTGGCCCAGTTAATTAACAGCTCTCTGCTTCAGCTTCCTCATCAATAAATGGGAGAGAATGGATGCTAGGCACTGAGCCTGATGCTGGGATTGTAGACATTCTAGCTATTGTTATTATTATATATTTGCACATATTTTATTGGTGCATTATAGTTGTAAATAATGATGGATTTGTTGTTACACATTCATACACTCACATGATACAACAATGTAATTTAGCCAATATCACCCGCCAGCAGATTCCCCCCACCCCACCCCCACACCCTTTGGTCCTTTTCCTCTACTGATCTTCCTTTGAGTTTTAGAAGATCTACCCCTGACTTTCTTTTTCTTTTTCCTCTCTAGCTTCTGCATATGAGACAAAATATACAACCCTTAACCTTATGAGTTTGACTTATTTCGCTTAACATAATGGTCTCTAGTTTCATCCATTTTCCCGAAAATACGATGATTTTGTTTTCCTTTATGGCTGAATAAAACTCCGTTGTGTATATAGACCACGTTCTCTTTATCCATTCATCCATTGAGGGACACTTAGGCTGGTTCCCCGGCTTGGCTATTGTGAATTGTGCTGCTATAAACAATGGTATGCATGTATCATGGTAATAAATGACTTTGATTCTTCAGCATAAGCACTGAAGAGTGGTATAGCAGGGTCATGTGGTGGCTCCATGCCTACCTAGCCTTTTGAGGAAACTCCGTACTGATTTCCATAGCGGTTGTACTAAATTACAGTCCCACCAACAGTGTAAAAGTGTTCCCTTGTCTCCACATCCTCTCCAGCATTTATTATTATTTGTATTCTTCATGACTGCCATTCTGACTATTGGGAGATGAAATCTCAGTGTAGTTCTGATTTGCATTATCCTAATTGTTAACGATGTTGAACATTTTTCCATGTGTTTGTTGGCCATTTGTATTTCTTCTTTTGAGAAGTGTCTGTTTAGTTCATTTGTCCATTTATTGACTGTATTTTTATTATTTTTTGGTGTTGTTTTTTGAGTTCTTTGTATAGTCTAGATATTAATCTTCTCTCAGAAGAATAACTAGAAGTATTTTCTCCCATTTTGAAGGTTCTCTCTTTGCATTCCTAATTGTTTCCTTTGCTGTGCAGAAGCTTTTTAACTTGATGCCATCCCATTTATTAACTCTTGGCATTATCTCCTGAGCTTCTGGGGTCCTATTGAGAAAATCGTTGCCTGTGCATAAATGCTAGAGTATTGACCCTAAGATTTCTTCCAGGAGTTGCATAGTTTCTGATGTAATTCTTAGTTCTGTGATCCGTTTTGAGTTGATTTTTGTGCAGGGTATAAGGGTTTAGTTTCTTTCTTCTACACATGGATAGCCAGTTTCTCAACACCATTTGTTTCAAAGGCTGTCTTTTCTCCAATGCATGTTTTTGGCACCTTTGTCAAGGATCAGATGACTGTAGATGTGTGGGTTTGTCTGTGCCTTCTGTTCTGCACCATTGGTCTATGTGACTGTTTTTATGCCAGTACCATGCTGTTTTTGTTACTGTAGCTCTGTAGTATAATTTGCTGTCAGGTATTGTGATGCCTCCAGCATTGATCTCTTTGGCTTAGAATTGCTTTGGCTATTCTGGGTCTTTTATTCTTCCAAGTGAGTTTTAGGACTGTTTTATTCTAGTTCTGTGTTGGACATCATTGGTATTTTGATGGCGATGGCATTGGATCTGTGTCTTGCTTTTGGATGTGTGGCCATTTTAACGATATTAATTCTTCCTATCTATGAACATAAGAGGTCTTTCCATCTTCTCAGGTCTTCTTCAGTTTCTTTTTTCAGTGTACTATAGTCCTCTTTACAGAGGTGTTTCATCTCCTTGGTTAGATTTATTCCTAGTTTTTTTTTTTTTTTTTTTTTTTCTGGTACTGGAGATTGAACCCAGGGGCACTCGACCACTGAGCCACATCCCCAGCCCTATTTTGTGTTTTATGTAGAGACAGGGTCTCACTGAGTTGCTTAGCACCTCACCTTGCGATTATCCTGTCTCAGCCTCCCTAAGTACAGAGATTACAGGCTTGCACCACCGTGCTGGGCTTATTCCTAGTTTTTTGTGGGTTTATTTATTTATTTATTTTTTTGAGGCCTTTGTGAATGGAGTTGTTTTCTTGATTTCTTTCTCAGCAGATTCATTGTTGGTATGTAGGAAAGCTATTGGTTTTTGTATGTTGATTTCGTAAGCTGCTGTTTTCTGTTTGCTTATTAGCTCCAGCAGTCTTTTGGTGGAATTATCTGAATCTTCTACATGTAGCATCATATAATCTGCAAACAGTGATAATTTGACCTCTTCTTTTTTCTTTCTTTCTTTTTTAAAAATCTCTTTTCTTTCCTTCTCTTGCCTAATTTCTCTGGCTAGAATTTCTGGCACTATATTAAACAGTAGTGGACATCCTGGTCTTATCTCAGATTTTAAATGAGATGCTTTCAATTTTTCTCCATGTACTGTGCTTTAGTCTGCTTTTTCATTGCTGGGACTAAAAGACCTGACAAGAACAACTGTAGAGTAGGAAAAGTTTGGGGGCTCACGGTTTCAAAGGTCTCAGTCTATAGAAGGCCAGCTCCATTCCTCAGAGTTCAAGGAGAGGCAGAACATCATGGTAGAAGAGTGGTTGGGGGAAGTAGTTCCCATGATGACCAGCAAGCAGACAGAAGCTCCACTCAACAGATACAAAATATATACTCCAAAGGCGCACCTCCAATGACCCACCTCCTCCAGCCACAACCTACCCACCTTCAGTTACCACTCGGTTAACTCAGTTAAAGGGTAAGCCTTTCATAACCCAATTATTTCTTCTCTAAACCTTCTTGCATTGTCTCACACAGAAGCTTTTGGGGATACCTCACATCCAAACCCTAACATTCCACCCCTGGCCCCCCAAAACCCATGACCATCCCACAATGCAAAATACATTCTGTCCCTATCCAAGAGTCCCCATAGTCTCAGCAGTTCCAAGATTGCCTAAAAGTTCAAGTGCACAGTCTCCTCTGAGACTCAGGACAAGCTCACATGGTGAATTCCTGTAAAAATCAAAAGCTATTTACAAGTATCCAATATATAAAGGTACAGAATAAACATTTCCATTCAGAAAAATAGGGGCATAAAAATAAGGGATGGGACTAAAGCAAGACTGAAATCCAGCTGGGCAAACAAGTCCTGTAGCTTCATGTATGGCATTTGGGGCACATGGCATGGTGATATTCTGTTCAAAGGACTTGTGTAGCTCCACCCCCATGGCCTTATTGATTGTAGCCCAAGTGGCCTTTCTGTTGGCTTGTCTCTGCTCAATTTCTGCAGCTTTCCTAGGACGACATCCCATGTTACTGGCATTTCTTAATCTTGGGGGTCTCCACTGTGGCTTTGGCTTCCTCCTCACGTCTCCATGCTGTGCCCTCTCAGGGGCTGCCCACAGGGACTCTGACCCTGCTGCACTCTGCCTGGCCTCCCAGGCCTTCCTTTGAAATCTTGATGGAAGCCTTCATGACCCCCTAATTCCAGCATCCTGCATTCCTGCAGAATCAGGACCACTTGGTTGACACCAAGGTCTGCTGCCATCTTGAGCAGTAGCCAAGCCTCCAGGGAGCCTGGCTGCAGCAGCCTCTGAGTTTCTGGGTAGCTAAGCTTGTTGAAAAAAACTTCGTTGGGTAAGAAGAGTGCGGTACTGGTCTCTTCTCAAGAAAATTTTTACTTTTACTTCCTTGAGTCTGAGATGGATATCATCTTGCCAAGTCTTGAGATACCCTCAAGCCATTTTACCTATTGTCTCTGGGCAAAGTCTTTACCATTTCTTTAGTGGCAGTAATGTCTTTAATAACTGCAACTTCCTTAGCACCAATTTTACTCCCACCTTTCAAGTCCAAGGTTTTCAAATCTTTCTGCTCTACTTTCTGCTCCTGAATATCACAATAAATTTGGTTAAATGCTTCCAGCAATATCCATGCCACTGCCTGAATGCTATGCTTCATAGAAATTTTTTCTGCCAGATTAAGAAGTTCATCACTTTTAAAATCAACCTCACCGGAAGTCTCAGAACACAGGCAAAATGCAGATAACTTCTCAGCCAGAGCATAACAAGCCTTTAGTTCAATCGCCAATAGTGCCCTCCTTCTCCTTTAACATCTCATGAGCCTATCTTCACTGTGCACAGTCCTATTGGCATTCTGGTCTTCTGAGCTCCCACCAGAATCAGCCATTAAGCTCTGCTTACAACAATCTAAAGCATTTCTGGCTTGCACTGCTACACATCCCAAAATTCTTCCAATCAATTGCAAAAAGCTTCTGAACTACATGATCAGGTTAGTCACAGCAATGACTCCACTCTCTGTACCAATTTCTGTTTTAGTAGTTTTTTTGTTGCTACTGTGACTGAAAGATTCAACCAGAACTACTGTAGAGTGGGGAAAGTTTATGTAAGGGCTCATGACTTTAGCTGGTCACGTGAGCCACCAGACTCAGGGGAAGGGAGTTGGCCTCCCCTTCACTTTTCCAATGTGAGTTCCCCTGGTAAAATATTCTCTGTGCCTGTTTTTCTCCTGTTCTGCTAGGTACACCCTAGGCAATATGGTAAGTGCTTGCCAGGACAGTGTAGCAGTGTTTGCTCTATCTCCTGGCTCCTGAAACATGCTGCCGCAAACATGGCCACTTCAAGATGGCACCACCTTAGCTTTCTGTGGCCAGTTGGTAAACACAGGATACTTTTCAAGCACCAGTGCACAGTGCACCCTCTGGATTAGCTAAGGGAAGCCTATTTTTCTGATCTCAGATTTTTCCACACTAAATCTGTCTGTTGTATTTCTCTGAATTTTCTCTCCCTCTGTGCTGATCCAATATTGCTATTGGTGCTGCTGCTGCTGCTTTAACTGGCTTGGCTTCAATGTACTCTTTCTTCTTTGTTTAATGCACCCAAATTTCTGAGTCTGTAAGTCACTGACTGTCCAATATTGAGTTTTAGTGAAATCCGTCTTTCAACTACCTGTCAGAGAAGCGGTATTTCTGTTGCTTGAATTCTAAGCCACAGAACAACTAGGAATGCATCTTTCCTCTAGCTCACCATCTTCAGTCTCTAGCTGTTGTTATTATTGTCATCACTCACTGATTTAAAATACATTCTCTGGTACAGGTAACTATTCATGGACCATGGTCACAAACACGCCCAGGAGGGTAGCAGGAAGTTATAGATGGGGACCTTGTATGGGAGCAAGGGATGATGGCCCTCTAGTTGGGATGAAGCTGAACTGCTGCATTCGAATGGAGCATTAGTGTCCCAAGGAGGGTTTTGGGACAGTGGGGAGCCATCTAGAGTGACTAGCTCAGGAATTGATATTGGATTATATTGGGGAGTCACTGAAGGTTTAGGAACAGGAGAACACAGGGTTAGGACCTGGCTCTAGCAAGAGCAGGCTGGTGTGCAGGATGTTTTTGCAGTGAGACAAGGAACCCAGTCAGGTGGCTGGAGCCCTTGGCCAGCACAGAGGCTCCCCTGTGCCACCCACAATGTGCCATTTGCCCTCCTCTTTGGGGATGCCCAGCAGATAAGCCCAAGGGCATGTGCCAATTTGAAGCCATGAGAGACATAGACTCTCTCTGTGTATGGAACATATTCTAGGGGATTCCATTTGCAGCTAAGGGACTGAAGCCTAGACATACTGAGTGACTTCCCTAAGGTCATGCAGCTTGGACACAGAACTCTAGTCACAATGACCCTGACTTGTGCAGAGCACTGTCACATGCTGGGCATCCTGCTGGCCTTCACATGTGTGTCCTCATTACATCTTCACAGATTCCCAGTAAGGTGTTGCTATTCCTCTGGCCATTTTGCAAATAGGGAAACTGAGGCTCAGTGTAGATGAGTAACCACTATCCATGGTTGTGTAGCCAGTGGGTGTGTCTTACTCCCTGGCCCATGGAAGGAGTCCTCTAGGTGCTTCAGGTAGCTCCAAGCTCACCCCTGAACTTCTACCTGGTGGTTGGATAGAGAAGGCCCCTGGGGTGGTTTGAGCATCTCAGGCCTTTGAGCTCTGATCAAGGCTCCCTGTCTCTGGATGGAGAACAGACTATTTTTTTGATCAACTGAGGCTCAGAGAGATTGGCAGATCTCCCAGGGCCACATAACAGGTCAGTAGCAGAACTGAGCTGGGTACCTGGGAATCCTGTTGCTCAGGCCAGCATTTCTTTTTTACTCTGAGCTGTTTCTGGGTTTTCCCAGCCTCAGACTCTAAGGAGATAGGATCCAGTTTGGAACAGCGAGAGTGTTCCTCAATATTCCAGCATCTGAGTTATCCCTCCTCTGCCCCAGGCTGCAGCTCACACTGGGAGATATCAGCTATTGGCAACCATAGACGACCTGGGCTGAAGCCTGGAGGGCAGTCTGACCAGTGTGTGGGCCACAAGGAGGCCAGTATCTATGCTTCTTGCTGCCATGCCCCAGGCCTGGAATGCAAAGTCAAGGAACATGGGGTCCTGGTCCCTGCAGAGCAGGTGAGGAGATATGGGGGAGGGGTGGGTGCCTGGGGTCCCTCATGGTGGATGTGTCTGTGCTGTGGGCCGCTGTATTTGCTCTTGTTCAGGTTAGCAAGGTTTGCTGCCGGGCCCCTGCTCCTCTTTGAGGAGGATATGCATAAATATGGTGTGAAGAGATGTAGGGCATACGCATGATCGATGGATCAACTTAACAGACTGGGAGGTTGCTCTGGGGCAGGAGCCCCACTGGACTCTGAGGAGGCAGAGGTGACTCAGCCAAGGACTCAGAAGAGGGGACACCCGAAGGTTGGGGGGTGAGGAGGGCCCTGCCAAGGGGGCAAGGCGTGGGCTGAGCCCCAGAGCTGAGAGCTGGGCTTTGTGGGCCAAGGCAGGCTGGCCCCAGTGCTCTGGGCAGCTCCTTCAGGAGGGCCCCAGGAGCCAGGCAGTCCCAAGCTCACTCCTAGGGGATCATGGACACATTGTAAGGTGCGGTTTGAAGAGATTGCGGTCTGGATGGTGTGTTCTTGAGGGCAGGCTCGGGGTCAGATCCACCCTCTGGGCATGCACAGGGGAGGGGTGCTCCAGGCGCTCCTCAGGCACTGCGGAGGCAGGCTAGATAAACAGTCCTGCTCCCCCACCTGGAGTGCGTGTTCTAGTCCAGGTAACTGAGTAAGTTAGGGTACCGTCCACATGGTGGACAGAAGTGAAGCCAGCCAGGGAATGGTGGGAGGGCTCCAGAGAGTCCTCCCTGAGCCCGTGGGGATGACAAGCCACAAGGACACCAGCAGAGTAAAGGGGGGACCTGCCTCGGCCCCCACTGGGGGCTGTTGGGAAGAAGTGAAGTGGGGGTGTGGCCTGCTGCTGCTGGACTTGTGCTTTCTTCTCCCTGGACTCTGGCAGGTCACCGTGGCCTGTGAGGAGGGCTGGACCCTGACTGGTTGCAGTGCCCTCCCTGGGACCTCCCTCATCCTGGGGGCCTATGCCGTGGACAACATGTGTGTGGTGAGGAGCCGCAACAGGGACACTGCAGGCAGGACCAGTGAGGAGGCCACCATAGCCACTGCCATTTGCTGTCGGAGCCGGCCTTCAGGCCAGGTCCTCCAGGAGCTACAGTGAAAGCCCAGGCCAGGATGGATGCCTGGGTAGGAGCCAGGGACTGGGTGCTGAGTGGATGAACATAGCTCTACCAGCCTGGCCCGCTGGCACCGGCCAGGGGTGGGATGCTCCCTGCCTGGGAGAACTCAGTGTCTCACTCTGGACCCTCCTCCCCACGGAGGTGCGGGAAGTCCCTCCATCACTGGGGAGGCAGAGCTGAGCCTTTTATACCATCATTAAAGAGGGTTAAGCTCTGCCAGCTGCTCCCGAGGAATCACCCCCCACTTCTGCGGCAGTTACCTTCCATAGCGCTCTTGCTGGTGCCAGGCCCTCAATCTTCTCTTGGGGGCTGGATGGGGCCAGTTATCAGCCTGGGGGAGTGAGGGCGAGGATGCTGGGGGCCCCTCACTCCCTGCTCTTTAGGGTCCCTGATTAATAGGGGTCAATATCCCACATCTTCTGGGGTTGGGAGTGGAGTGAGATCCAGCCAGAGGCTGGAGACATGCTGCAGGTTACCATGGGGCTATACCTCAGTTTCTCCCAGCTGCCCTCACTCTGCTCATCTCAGGCATTGTCACTGCCCAGGATCACCACAGTGAGCCACCACCCCAGGACTAGCTTTTTCATTTGCAGTGGAGGGCCACATGGTATATGCCTCATGTCATCTGACCCCTTCTACTACCCTGCATCAGCACTCAGGAGGAAGGAAATGGGGACCAGAGTGGGAGTGCCCGCCAGGCTCACAGCCAGGAAGTGAAGTGGTGCCAGGACATAAACCCAGAGCCAGCTGGCTGGAAGCCAAGCCTCTTTTTGGTGTACCAGGCTGGGTACCCCATTTTTATAGATAACAGTGAGGCCATGAAGGTCAAAGTGCCTCCACCCTGCTTGCTTTAAGGAGCTGCTCACTGTGGGCAAGGGCCTCTTCCACTGTGGCCTGCGGTGGAGGCCACACAGTTGAGTAGCTCAGTGACTGTCTCTCCCTGAGCACTGTCCCACCCCACCCAAGCAAGCAAATAAGCATGTCTGTTTTGGGGCTCTTCTATGTTGCCTTTATAAAGCAAGGAACTTTTCCAGATCTGTTTTGCCTTTGTAATTTGATATTTATTCTGGGTTTTGTAGCATTTTTACTATGTGGTGACTTTTTCAAATAAAAGCAATGTTGTCATGACTCTGGTCTGGACTTCACTGCCTAGTATGTGCTCTGCTTATACTGAGCACTGGTCAGTCTGTTGAATGGAGGGATGAACTGGTATTGGATGAGTACTGCAGAGTGAGCTTATTCCTTGTGCCTCTCCTAGGAATGCATGGATACCTTCCAGAAACTTCTCTAGACCCTAGTCAGGGTGCCTTGCCCTGTACGGCATTCTGAGCCCTGTACGTGCACTACTGAGCCCTGGACTCTCATCACCCTTTCCACCCTCTTTTCCTAGCAGCAGTCTGGCAGTTTAGGGAATCACTTGTCCTAAGTGTGCCACTTGTGTAAGTTAATGCTTGTCCATGATGGCTGTTCCTGACTTGTCAGCTCTCTTTCCAGTTTGCAAAGTGTAATTATCCCATTCAGTGTAGGATCTCCCAGTACCCTGCTGAGGTTGATGTGTCACCATCTTAAGCAAGACATCTCTCTACACAGCCCATGTCACAAATGAGGAATCTGCCACAAAGGCAAAAAGCCTTCCCGTTTTCTGACAATTCAGTGTCAAATGCAGAAACAGATGCTAATGGCTTGAAGGCCAGAACTGTGCACCTGGGCTCACTGGCACTTACACTGCTGTGAGGTCTGAAGACACCACTCCCCGTCCAGGATGGCATGGGATCACGAGTCAGGGGGTTGGATAACCACACCCTAACAGCTTGTGGCATGAGAGGAGGGAGCAAGTCCATCTTGCAGATGCTTGGTAGGCGGGCACCAGGAATAGGAAGATCTAGAATAGTGCATGGGAGGGGACCAGGTGAGCAATATGGGATGTGAGAAATGAGAACAGACCAGAGCAAGAAACCCAGCTTGACAGGAACATGATATGCTGGGTAGGGACTGACTCCTTGAGAGCAGGAAGCTACAGGAAGATGTCTGTGGGCTGTGAGCTGGTCAACATCCTCACCTCAGCTTTGCCAAAGAATCCTGAAATGAGGAAAGATGGTGAAAGGCTTCGAAGGCCCACAGCCCACTTTGAGCAGCCCTCACGTGTCTATGCAGAAAACGGGAAGGAGCCACAGCACCAGACACACAGGAAGGGCCTGCGTGTGGCCCCACTGTCTGTTCTGATATTTGGTGAAAAACGTCGGTGAAACTCCAACTCTACATTTTTGAAAAATTTTATTTTATACTTAGAAGCTAAGAACTCTGCCACGCATGAACCAAATTTAGAATTAAGATTCGTCCCTAGTTTATCTACTTCCTTTTGAAATTTTATAAACAAGATTTTGTACACAAGAGGTAGCAGCGGAAAATTCCAGTCTGCTTGTTCCAAGCTCAAAAGGTACTGCACACACCTTGATGTCAGCAGGGAGGGTGGGGCAAGCTGGGGGAGACTGATGGCGCTCTAGGTCCTACGACTTATTTTAGCTGTCAGTGACCCTGCGAGTCCGCCGGGGAAGTCCCGGGTGAGCTGCCTTCTGGGATGCTCACCTGTGGGTCCCAGGATGCCTTCAAGGGCAGCACAGGCTGTCCCAAGGTCAGCCTGAACCAAAGGTTTTTGAGAACACACAGTATTGAGTCAATTGTGCAATTCCTGCTTGATTTGCAGACCATTGTGAAAGATTATAAAAACATCTTCATCCAAAAAATTGGCAGTAAAAATGACAACTCTTCCAAGGCAAGCCTGTCACAATTGTCACTTTGTGGTACTACATTAAAAAAGTCCCCATCAGGTTCGTTGACTGCAGCTGTTGGAAATCAAGTGGTTACTGGCAAAGTGGAATTGATGCTCGCTGCAGCAGCAACATAACAGAATGAACCAAAGCTAGAGTGACCACGATCCTGATGCAGTTTCACATGAGGACAGCAGGTGTGGGGGGCAGAAGGCGTCGTTTCCATAGGAAATAAGGGGTCTAGAAGTGGAAATTTCACTCCTGAATTTGGGCTCCTGAGAGTGCAGCTGCCAGTGATGATATCTCAACACACATCATCACCAGCATTTTAATGCATGTCCCACACAATCTTTCTTCAAGATGGGCATGGAGAGGAGGTTGTTGGGGGTGGGGTGTGCAGGAGAACAGTAGGACATGGGGTATTCAGGCATTCAAAATCAATTTTTGAACATCACATTCAAAATTGTAGAAACACAAGAAACATACCAAATTTGCCATTTCGTGCCTGTTTCTCCGAGGACACGGTTCTGCTCTTAAATGCTGGCCCTTTCACCTTTCTGGGTTATTTGACAAAAGCCATCACTAGACTGCAGTAGTTACAGAATTACAAACTGAAGCCTGACCTACATACAGGAACTTCCACAGCTGAATAGTGAAATGAATGAAGAGTTACTGGAAGTGCACAGCAATGAAAGCTGTCTGCCCTGTCACATGTCCCCCCAAATGCAAAAGCAACCAAAAAGGCACTTTGGGGCTGGCTGCACTTCTTTGACTTGGCAAATCTGACAGGGGCAGCCTGACACTTCCTAAGGTTGCCCTAGTTCTGTGCATGGTGGGTTGAAAATAAGGCAGAACATGTAACTAAAGGCAAAACAGGGCTGGAAATGTGTGAGTAATTCAAAATACAAAATGTACCAAATTTATGAAATGTTGGTCAGTGTAACCCTCTCTATCCGCTGCCCCGAAAGGGAGCCAGTATCTAACCTGAAATGAGTGAGTGATGCTATGCCTGGGAAGTACAACTAATGGATGGGTGTTCAATTGCTTTCTTAAACCTTGCCTTTTCAGTATTCATAGTCATCTTGAGCAGAGGAAAAGTCTCAAGTTCCTTTTCTGCATTAAAATTATGATGAAGCTCACAAAGCGGTGTCTCCCAACTAGGGTACTTAACTTCACATACACCACCACCACAGGCTTCAGTAATTACGTTTTAAGCAAAAGCAAATGATTGTTGGATCACATGATTTAAGACTACAGTTTATTCAATATGTCTCCAAGCAATAAAAAGAATTTTATGAAGTCAAACTCAATAAATTTCATCTTAAAGTGCTTTTTATTTTGCTGTTTTTAAAATCTGTTTTAGGGACAACTTGTAACTTCTTTAGTGACAGATGTCAAAGAATGCACCCTGTACTTCTGGAGAATGTAACTTTTTTTTTATTGCTCTTTTTAATCTTAATCATATCAGAAAATATCTTAAAGAGCTTAATAATTTCCCAATTTTTGATCCTGGTAAGATTTCATCAAGGTCCAAGCAGGGCTCTTAACCAGACCCACTGGAAATTCTATACAAAGAAGGAGACATATTAAATATAAAGGTCTATGTAAACTGAATTCTTCAACTACTATTTTACAATGAAAAGGAATTCTACCACACAGCTTTACATCATTTAAATTGGATTTCCCACTTGATGTTACCGGAAGATTAAAAATTTGCCCCCGCATACCTAAAGGCAGCTTGCTTTTTTCTTAAAATATAAAAACCATTGTTGCATCATAGAGAAAGCAACAGCTTTACCCTCAGTCTTGTATGTTCATGTTACAAAGTCTGCCACCAGCTTTTATTTCCTAAAATCTCCAAGAGAAAAAAAAGTCAATCTGCATGTGGCCTGTGGCTGCTGGAGAGCTGGTCCACATGCTGGAGCTCTGCTACCACCGCAGCCTCCTGCCTGTCCACGCCCAAAGAACGCTTCCTCCAAGAACACAGTCCTCCAGTCACAGCAGCTCTCCCGGGACAGTCTCCAGGCTCTTCTAAGGGTTTCAAGGATGAGATTCCGGTTTCCAAAAGGTGCTGAGCACCCAGTCTTGTCAGGTGCTGGCCACACTCCTCTAAGGATCAACATCGTCAAGGTCACTTCTTAACTCGCCAATCATCATGGGAGATTCTGAGCCCTGTGAAAAGAACAGTTCAGACAGTTAAGTTAGGAAAAAAGGTCTTCTACACTCACTCCCCTTTGTGTTCTGTAATTTAAACAGGTCATCATCATGTAGCAACTTATTTGTTTGTTAAAGAGTAATAAAACATAATGGTAACTATTATGCCTTCTATTTGACAATTCATAATTAACACTTTCTGTGATCTCATTTAGTCACTGAAGCAACCAATGACTTGTCTAATGGTACAATCCTCCTCCACAACCACATTGGCAGGTTCTCATTAGAACTGAGTAATAGGACAAAGCACAGAGAGGAACCGGTTGTCACTGACAACCACTTTGAGCTGGGTACTCCACCTGACAGATGGGTTCTGGTTCATTCTTGGGCCTGTATTCTTCATGTCACTAATTTGTGGTCTTTGGTTTATATATATATATATTTTTTTTTTTTTGGTACTGAACTCTGGGGCACTCAACCACTGAGCCATATCCTCAGCCCTATTTTGTATTTTATTTAGAGACATGGTCTCACTGAGTTGCTTAGCACCTTGCTTCTGTTGAGGCTGGCTTTGAAATCGCGATCCTCTTGCCTCAGCCTCCCAAGCTGGTGGGATTACAAGCATGAGCCTGGCTGGTTTATAAATTTAACAAATAGTTTTGAAGACCTGTCATGTGCCTTGGGACTGATGGCTAGAGGCTGGGATGGGGGAGGAGAAAGAATGATCTTTTTGTGGAAATGACATGATAGCTGAATGGGAGTTAGGATAGTATGTGAGGGGTGGAGAGGGAAGGAACAAAGCAAATTTGATAAACTAAAATTCAGAAACTGCTGGAGGGTTAGGACGATGTGGAGGGTTCCAGCCTTAGCAACAAAACTAAGTCACTGAAAGGTCTTAGCATGTGAATTAGAGAGCCAAGAGTGGAGGCACCCCTGCCTCCACTTCTTCCAGAGATCCAGAGACTAAAGGTCTCACGGCTCTGTGTGAGGTGAGGAATGGCTGTGGGGCGTTGGCTTTGGTGGGTGGTGAGCGGGGATGGGCATGCTCAGTTTAAGGTGTGTCTTTGAGACAAAGCAAGTGGAGATGTCAGGAACCAGAGAGCTGGAAGTTCATGTCTAGAGTGCAGAAGCACCATGGTGATGGCTGTGGGGAAGGCATCAGGATGAGGGATGGGGACATGAGCGACACCTGCTGGGTGGCTAGAGGAGTCAGAAAAAACAGGGTCTGAGGAAATCCAGGAGTGTGATGTGTCCTGGAAGGCCCTGAAGAGCGTTTAAAAAAGGGCAGAGTGGCCAAGTAGCATTAGATGCTGCTGGACAGAGAACTAACGAGGACTGAAAAATGTAGGCCACTTGCCACCTCCAACTGTGGAATGAGAGAAAAGGGTGTCGGGCCTGAGGCTGACGAGTAAGTGAGATAAGGAAACAGGGACAGTTAAGTTTAGACAGTTTTTCTGAAAAGTTTGGGAAGAGGAAAGGTGGGAATAAGAGGGAAAAAGAGAGGGCTTTTTAAGAGCTTGGGAGGGAACTGTTGAAACTCTACTAGAAATGATGGCTGAGAGGGGGGAGGTGGGAGTGAAGTCTGTCAAGATGGGAGGGGATGAGGGCAGAAGGCCTTGGGAGGGGAAGGTAAACTGTCCACTGTCACAGAAGGCAAAGAATAGTGCAGACGCTGGGGCTGGGAGTTTGGGAACCAGCAGCTGCTGGAGTTCTTGTCCTATAGCTTTTATTTTTGCTGCAAAGAAAACAGGTGATGAGGTAAACTGCTGAGAATGACCCTTGGAGAAGTCATATCACTATGCTGGGCCTTAATGATCCTTCTGTAAAAGCAGGGCAATAGCTGCCTCACAAAGTTACTGAGGACTTAAAAGAGACCATTTAAGAGAAATGACACATATAACACAGGCAATATTCACTTAATGGGGCTTACTTTGTGTCAAGCCCTGTCAGGGGGCCACACAGGAGACAGACCACTGTTGAGGAAGACCACACTGGTTAAGAAGATGTAACAGTCATATTCACATTTAGTTCAGTATTTTGCAAGGAGTAGGTGCCTGATAAAAACTTCTTTTCTTGGGAGACTGAGGCAGGAGGACCACAAGTTCAAAGCCAGCCTCAACAGCTTAGTGAGACCCTGTCTCAAAAAAGGGGGGGCCGGGGAGCTGGGGATGTGTCTCAGTGGTTAAATACAAAAACCAAAACCAAAACCAAAAAACTTTTCTTTAGTAATGAGTAATGAAAACGTTTAAAAAAGTAAATGTAGAGAGTTGGGGATATAGCTCAGAGGCAGAGTGCTTGTCTAATGTGTAACACATGGGTTTGATCCCCAGCACTGGGGGAGGGTAGGGGAAGACAACGGGTAGGCCATGAACTCCAATCATCCTCTGAGTCTCTGCCAAGCAGGTGTACTTCAGTAGTAGGGGGCCTTTCCTCTTAAGGGCCCATATTTCTGGGCAAGCTGGTGACAGCAGAAGAGATTTTTTAGCAACTTGGCAGAAATAAACAAGCTGGAAAAACTTGTGTGTGCCCTGGCTTGACCAGGACTATCTCAAGCTGAGTGGTGTGGCCAGCCAGACACCCTGAAGCCCGGCCCTCATTTTACACTGCAGCATTGTTTAGCTTCACAAGCCCACTGTCAGTGAGCTCAGAGCTAAAAGCACCAAAGGGTCGAGGTGGCCTTTCTTCAGACACACACTCCAGTGGAGCATCCTTTCTTCTTTGACTAGGGAGATTCTTTCTCAAAAGCTTAAGAGGAGGGACTGCCCATTCAGCCAAGAACAGGTCCCCAGTTATACCTGCTGTAAGTGCCTCTCTCCGTTCTCATTGGCAGGACTGCTCTCCGACCCATTACTGCTTCCTGATTGCTCTTTTTCATTCAGCAAAGCTGTGGCATATGCTAATGTGTCCTGCAGGAGATTGAAACACAAGCAGAAAGAGTTAGGGGCCATCCTAACTCTCCATTGATCTTTGGCAGCACCAGTAGCCAGAGTGGTGCGTTCCACCACGGCATTCAACTTTGATGCCCTGCTAGGACCAGACTAACCAACCCACAGCACTTCTTCCAGGCAAATGATTTGCATGGACCTGCATGAGTGTGCACCCATCTGCTGCTTTTTCCCAGAAAATCCAATTACTGCTTCTGCCTGTTCTTTTTCAATCCCACAGCTCTTGTCTGGGCTGTGGTTTCTGAGAATGCTGCACAAGGGGACTTCAAAGCACACAGGACAAAGATGGCCTCACCTGAGCTGAGATGGTTCGCTGGAAGGTCTTTCCAGTGGATGTTTCATTAGAGACGTTACTCTGTGGTGTCCAGTAATGTTCTGACATCTGGATGAAAGGTCAAGCGTGCCATCAGAGTTCACAGTCTCCACCATCAGATGGTAGAGTCTGACTAGCACAGGCTCTAAGTCCAGTCACCTCAGGAGATCACAGAGGTTTCTCTCTTCTCTCACCACCCCAGGAGATACTGCTTCTTATAAAGCATCACCCCTGTCTTTTTACCCATAAAGTTAAGATATGTTTAGTAGTTAGTGCCCCTTTATCCATAGTTGTTTCCCTTGGTTTTAGTTGTCCATGATCAAACACAGTCCAAATATATTAAATGGGAAATTCCAGAAATATACAAATCCCAAATTCGAAATTGTGCGCCAGTCTGAGTATCATGATGAAATCATGCACTGCCCCACATTGTCCCACTCCAGATGTAAATCATTCTTTCATCCAGCAATATGCCCATGCCACACGCTATCTGCCTGACACTGTCATGTTGCAATGATCTCTGTCACTGGCAATACGCTGGAAGGCCAACAGTAGCCTGGCTGTCATTCACCTCACCTCACCTCACCTCCTCCTCAGGCACTGCACCGTTTCACACCATCACAAGAACAGTGAGTATGACAGGTATTTTAAGAGAAAGAGATCACATTCACGTAACTTTGAGTATATTGTCATAGCTGTTCTATTTTATTATTTTTCCCTGTTTTATTATTAGTTGTTATTAATCTCTTATTGTGGTTAATATATAAACTAAACTTTTATCATAGGTTTATATATGTAAGGAAAAACAATACATACAGTGTTGAGTACTGCCTGTGTTCAGGCATCCACCAATACCCCCTGTGGATAAGGGGGGACTACTGTATTAAGACACATTTAAGGGCTGGGGTTGTGGCTCAGTGGTAGAGTGCTTGTCTAGCACGTGTGAAGCACTGGGTTCAATTCTCAGCACTGCATATAATAAATAAATGAATAAAATAAAGGTTCACCCACAAATTTAAAAAAGACATTTAATACATATAAGTAGGTACTGACTGTACTAAAGAGATACTTGAAGTCTGAAAATACTTTGAGGTCAGTTGATAAGTAAGGTTTTGGAGATTTCCCCTGGTAAGATGTGCTGTTATTGATCTCTATGTTATAGTTAGAAGAGTTCAGAATTTGATTACCTTCTTCTGGAGCCACTGCACAGCCCAGCTCCAGTGGTGGGAATTCTCCTTAAAATATTCTTTAGCAGCAGGACACCTGGTGATCGAGGAAATTTTTATTAATCAAGTGTTTTCTTTGAAAACATTCTTGCTTAATCCATAGTAATTTTACTTTGAAAAAGTATTCTGCCACTTGCATTAAAATTCAGCTAATCCCTGTGTTAAACTTCTTCTCTGTTCTGGTTTGGTTAAGTAACATGTTCGTAGGTTTACATGAGAGGCGGTACAAGGTGCACATGTGGTAGTGCGCATCTTTCACCTCACTCTCACTCGCTCAGGTCTACTGAAATTCAAAGATGGAAAACAAAAATAAAACCACAACAGATTGTATATTTAATAAATGACCTCTTGACATGTCATATTGGTCTTAATTTTTGTGCTCTAAATAAGAATGAGATTATGGGAAAAGTTAATTTGAAAGCACTGCCTTGTGAGTCCCTGCTGCTCTGCAACCGTCTTCATTTTTCTTTGACTATCTAGAAAGCTGTCCATGTTTGAAGACAGTATCAAAGGAGGGAGAAGAGGAGTTAGTCATTTTAGTTTTGGAAGATGAAAAAACTTTTGCAGATGGCTGGTGATGATGGCCGCACAGCAAGGTGAATAAACTTAATACCACCGAAATGTAGATTTAAAGATGGTTAAGAAGATAAATTTTATGTTATGTGTCTATCTTACAATTAAAAAAAAAAAAAAAAAAAAAAGGAAACTTCACTTTGAAGCCCATCAGCCTGTGTTCAAGTCTTAGCTTTGTGACTCGAGGCCCATCAGTTGAACTGTCCATGATAAATGATTCTATACCTCATGAGGCTGTAGCAAAGATTAAATAAGATAATGCAGACAAAGTACTTCATACAGTGCTTGGGTTCATAAAGGCCAACACCTACAGGTGTCAAGGTTTTGTTGCTGGAGAGGCTATTAGAAATCGGAGACCCAGAGCCTAAGAGTTGGTAGCTGGATTATAAACCTCAGGGAGGTTTATAAACTCTGGTTCTTAAGGTCCCCAAACCTGCCTAGATTCCTCTGTTCTGGTTTAGCTTGCTTTCTTTTCAAAATTCCGTATAATCTGCTATTTTTTAAATACTCCTCCATGTTTGAAGCTATTGCTACTATTGCTATTTGAAGACCATTTGTACCTTCCTAGCAAGCATGCCCTGAGTCAGACTTTCTAAGATACAATGACAAGGCAGATGTTTTTGTTTGCAGTCATATCTGTCTTGTAGTTAAAACACCATTTCAACCCTAACTTTTAAGTTTATACTTACTTTTGAGCAAGAGTTACAAGAAATTTGACACACTGGTAGCAGCGACTGCTGTCCACATGATTACTGTGGTGCATCAAAGCTGGAGGAAGAGAAGGGACATTTTAACAATAAAGTGGGTCCAAGTGATAATAAGTTCTCTTGTTTTAAAAATTTATGAACTATTCTGATAAGCTCAAAGGACACAACTAAAACCAAGGTGATGTCTGTGTCTCAACGGCATGCTCCAAGTTCCAATGGGTAGAAAGCTTACTTTAATGTGTTCAAAACACATACATGGAAAAAAAAAAATGGCAGGGAGTTTGATTTTCAGAAGGAATGAAATGGAACTACAATTTAAACTGGCTGATTATTCAAATTTTCCCATATACCATATTACTGAGAGTAGTTATAGTTTGATAAACTGAAATTTATGAAATTAGTTCTGTTCAACAAAATATTTCCTGTTTTGCATTTTAGGGATTTAAAAATAAATAATATGTGTCCCTGCTCTTGATGAGCTTGTCATTTTCTAAGTTTTAGGGAGCCTGGGTGCTGTTCTGACTACCGTACATTGTTACAAATGTGGGCCTGGAAAGGTATTGCTACACAACTTTTTAGCCTGTATCTCCTTTTCTGCAATAAAAGGAGACCCTAAATCTCCTCTTAATATAGTCATGTGCCGCCTAACAACACAGATGTGTTTTGAGAAATGAGTCATTAGGCAATTTTGTTGTGTGAACATCAAAGTGAATGGACACAAATGAAGACAGCTGCCACACCACTAGGTGACATAATTTTTATGTGATACCACTGTACATATGGTCCACTGCTGACAGAAATGTGAGGTGGTGCATGATTTCATGGCAAAATCCAAAGTCACTCTCATTAACTACAGTGGGAGAGGGATAGAATTTTTTTTTAAACTAAATTTTCTTTAAGAAATTGCTTATTAAAGCTGTTAGCCTTCTGAAAAAAGCATTGGACTTCTATGAGTAGACAAATGGAAGCATGAGTATATTCATACCACAACCACACATCAAGTTCTTGACAGTACGCCAAGTCTGAGGTTTTAGTTTTTCCCTCCTCAATTGCTGTTGAGTGGAGGGAAAGATTTTCAGTGTCGGAAAGTGATTTCTAGCCACAGCACTCCTGAACCTTACCTAACCTGGGAAGAGCTGCACCTTAATGACTACAAGTAAGAGAAAGTACAGAGTGATAACATCTTGGGGTTTTAATTCTCCCAACTAGGATGTAGAATCCATTGTCCCAAACCAGACTTATAATGGACCAGTCACTCATCTGCACCAGGGAGCAGCAGGGGCAGTGCTGCCAGAACAAGCGGGTATCTGAATATTTGCTGCAGACACTTGTTCATTAGGTGGGGCATACTTGCCTAGTAATCCATTTTCTGTCTCAAACACAAATTTGACTCGCTCCACTTGTATGGGATCTTCAATGACCTATGAAAGGGAGGAAACAAAGGTTGGCAAATCAAAGAAGAAACCTGTCTAACAGCCACAGTGTCTTCCTTCACAGCTCTACTGAAGAGATTTAGTTTCTAACATAATAAAACCCAATACTAACAAGTGTGCATTGCCACGTATCTCAAACTTTAAACTGAGGTATAAAACTATTAAGTAATATTTTAAGATCCATTCATTTCCTAGCTACATGTTCTTACCAACTGTGTCTAAAATTCTCTGGTTTATAAGGACATGTTTCATGATCCTAAGGAAAAGAGGTTTACTTTCTGACCAACTTATTAAAAATGCATTTAAGTTTTGCTATCAGACAGGCTCTAAAAATTGATGTGAAAGGTTTGGCCCAGCTACAGAGGGCTGAATCTATTTCTCACCTTCATTGTATTTCTAGTTCTTGGCACTGAATTGTGCACAGTGTAGTAAATTGTATGTGTTTGCTGTTGGCCATCTGAACAATACACAGTCCTATCCTTGAAAAGCAAAAGATCTTCCACCATTTGTAAAGGTACCAGCACCAGGAGGCAATAAAGGACCAGAAAGATGAGCTTTTAACAAATGACATCCATGATGCATTTTCTTATTCTAAACCCTTTCAATGCATACTCTGTGCCAAGGCCTATTAAGCACTGGGAATCTAAAGGAAACACTCAGCTTCTCTTTAAGGAATCCCTAGGCTAGTCTCTCATTAGCTTACATCAATCACCAATCACTACTGATTCTCTTTCCAAAGCACCTCTTGACCTGTCCCTTGTCACCCTTCCAGCCTTGGCTCCTCCTTTGGCGCAAGCCTTGTTGTGCCACACGCAGATTCTTGACAGGTTCCTCTATGGTCTTCCAATTCCCAACCCTGCTTCTTCTCCATCCCTCAAAAGATTGCCAAGGGAATCTTTCCAAAACAAATTGGGTCACGCCACTCCCCTGCTTAGGAGATTTCCATGGTGCACCATCACTGACAGCAAGGACTACAACTGAAAAGAGCAAGGTAGGCTGTTTCAGACAAGGAGTGGTGAGGATGGTGGGAAATTGGACACCACAGGCCTCATCCAGGGCTCCCAGAGACTGTTACATGTAGGAAATGGGACTAATGTGGCTAGACTGCCAGACTTTTAAAGATAGGACAGAATTTTTTAAAAAAATACGAAGACAATAAGTGTACATGCAGAAAGAACTTGGTCCCAAGATCCAGGTGTACAACCAGTGACCTATAGGAAAAAATGTGCACGCCTTAGGATTGGGAGAAGCCTCTCACAACCTGGTCTGACTTTCTTTTCTCAAGTTCTACGCAGTTCCCACCCCCTTCAGTCATACTGTCAAAATCAAAGAGCTCCTCAGGAGTATGTATGGTGGCGAGAGCCTGGGCTCTGGGCCAGTCACTTGGCTTAGATGCTGACTCTGTCACAACCCTGCATCTGCCAAAGGTGGCCTCAGGCAAATCACTATAACTCTTTAAATCTCAGTTTCCAGTGGTACCGTATTTGCTGATTACAAATGATTTTCACCTCCTGCTTTTCACATTTCTCAAATTGGAAAGCATTTCATATTTGATCATACCTTGTCGTTTCCTGGCTCTCTAAAGTTTTAACAGTTCATATATAACCAATGGTGTCTAAGATTAGATGATTAGCAGTTTACTCTGAGGTAACCCTGAGGTTTAAACATGGTTAACACCTGCACTAAGCATGGTAGGTTATACACTGTAAGGCCTGAACAGGGCTAATCATCCTTCACTCTTCCCACCTCTGCACTATAATTTCTTGTGTATTTGCTTGGTTCCCTTACTAAGCTGTGAGCTCCTAGTTTTTAAGATGTAAAAAGAACTCAATAAATGCAGACCAAATGAATGGAAATAAGAGTAACTTTATAATCACGTGCTGACTTCAAATACCTAAATACAAGTGAATCAGAACATTTGACTTACCAATATCTCATGAAGCAGTTGGAATGTATTCTTTAACTCATGAGGTGGAGCAGTTTCTAGTTGGTTCTGAAAGAGTTTTTTTGGAAAGCATAAAAATTCTAGTAACTTTTCACTGGAGAGCATATTGGAGTGGCAATCAACATGCTGGACCCAAACCCTACTTATACCACTGTCTGACCTTGGGCAAGTCAACTTCCCTCCCTGGGTCTCAGTTTCCCCAAATGCTAACTCTGGGATCTGAAATAAATGACCTCTTTCCAGCTCAACACTCCATAATAATTTACTGTGAAATTAGAGGGAGAGAGAAGAAAAGGAAAAGGGAAAAATCTAAAGTCAATAGATCGAAAATAACATTGTATACATCCTATTTTGCTTTCTAGAAAATGCAATATATATATGAGAATGTGAATGAGAATCCTTTGAGCTAAGTCTGCTTTGAAAAAGTATTATTGAAAAGTCAGCTTATGAAGTAGAAAAATCTAAGATACACTAGGTAAAGAAGGTTGGTTAATAAAACTCACATTCCATTGTGCATTTTAATAAATTTATACATATAGAAAGCAAGAAAGGATTTTGTTTTAATGCCACACTTCTGAAGTGCATTGTTCTATCTGGCTATCAACAAGGTTAACTCGTGTTATACCTTAATGAAATGCAGCATCATGAAGGAAAAGTGCTCATTACAGAAGCAGCAGTATACCACCATCTCCATGAGGGCCAGGAGGGAGCCTGTCAGCTCCCGCAGGGCAAACATGACCTGGTGGGAAGACACAAGAGAGTGAGGCTTCTCACACTTCAGTCAACAGTTGAGCTACCACTCTGGTTTTAACTACAGCCTACCCAGACTTAAGAACATTCAGCATTGTCTCAAATTGGAATTTCTTGTTGGAGGTCCATGGACAGATTTCTTGTGTATTTGCCTGGTTGTCTGAGCCTGTCTGGCATTGTATGCAATTTTGTGCCAGTGTTTTTTTTCCCCCCAGGAGAGTCACTTTTATTAATTTTCAAAGATGAATGACCCTGAATGATTAAAACAATCACTGATGCACTACTGATGTAATTTTAAAAAGTCAGTTGGTATGCTGATCATGGATTTATATACATGTAAATCACGTTGGGAAGACTGAGTCTGCAGGAGGGGCAGCTATGGGTGGAAGGGAAGGCTTGGGCTGAGAACAGGCCATGGTGTATGCCTAATAAGAGGGCTGGGAGCAGCCACTCCCACATTCTGAGGTTTAAGAACATGTGGGAACTGAGACGTGGTTCAGTGGTAGACTGCTTACTTAATGTGTGAGAGGCCCCTGAACTGAAAACAACAACAAACAAAACAAAAATATCAAGTATGACTCTGAATTGTAGTATATCAGGACCAGGGATCTAGAAGAGAATGGGAACAAAACCCTGATACTGAAGTAAACTTTTAACAGGTGAAGTGTCATTTACCACCTCCTGGGCCTGATTCCTGGTTGAAGAGAAGGCTAATAATAATCTTTTACTATTTACTTATTTTTGTGGTGCTGGGAATGGAACCCAGGGCCTTGCACATGCTAGGAAAAGCACTCTCCCACTGAGTTATATTCAACCCTGATTTTCTGACAGATGTATAGGGAAGCTTCACTACTTCTAACAGTCCTCCTCTTTATCAGAGTAACATGAAGTCGAGCAGCAAAGGGACTTTTTCTCAAACAGGAGGAAATAATGAACATACAGAGAAAAGGGCCAAGCACGCACCTCTAGCAGGTAGGGTTTCCCTTCAGACAGGAACAGCAAGGCTTCTACTTCTTTGTGGAGGGGCAACAGGGGGCTTGAGGGAGCGATGCTAATAGGCGGCCGTTGTTTAAATATACCAGGAGCTTCAGGGACCAAAAATACAACAGAAACACAGCCTTGGTGTTATTCCATGAAATAGACACTCACAGGCTGATGTGACTCCCAAGATTTACACGGTCGATTGCTGAGTTCCCCCAGCCTGGTCCCTCACAGCTTAGAGGGGAAAGCTGACGAGGGGACAAGAGGAGATGGTTACCTACTTTCTCCCAAGCATGCCGCACCTGCAGTTGTGCACTCCTAGTGATTTCCACTCAAGACGGTCTTTCCAAGAGGTGAAAATATAAATAGTATATGAAAAAAATGCCCACAGCTGTTCCCAAAGAGATACTGCACAGGACATTTTTGTTCTTCAAACAGTTGTCTTCATATAATGACCAACTTATGCTGAAGTAGACTCAACACATATGGCAGGAGCCTATCTTGTTTTCCAGAAAACCAAAGAAAACTGTCTGAACTCATGAAATGAGGCAGCTTTGTCTGTTTTTAGGGGAATAAGTCAGGGTTTAAGAAGCAAACTCTACCTTACAACTCTGTAAGTGTTCCTCCAATGTCTCGTTAAAGAAACCAAGCAGTTTTCTGTCAGAACGATGCTCTGGGATTTTTATGTTATTTCCTGCCTTTCTATCTCACTGGCCAGAGGACATTACAACCTTACTCCTAGGGTTAGAAGCTTACCTCACCTCGAGTGCTGTCACTAGCTGTGAGACCTTGTGGAAGTTACTAAAACTCTCTGCATCTTAGTTTCCTCATCTACGTAAAAGTATAATACCCCTCATAGGTCTGCTGTGGGTATTAAATAATGAATATAAAGCACCACATAAAAGCACAGCAGCAGACATCACTGAATACAGTCAGCTGCTCTGTCGTATTATTACTATTACTGTCATTACAGCCTAGGAATGGTATAAAGATGTGGTACACACAGGTTAGGACACTGGATAATCATAACTTGTGTCTTTGTGACTGTGCCACTGGTGAGTGACACCAAATCCACCTTATATTCAAATGTTTTACAAATTTACATCTGAGACGCCCCCTTACTCTGTTTTACAAAGTACTTTTAACATTTTATCTCATTAATCCTTACTAACCTGCAGAGTTATGCTTTTAATATTTTTATTTTGCACTGAGGATCAGAAAGGTCAGGTGGCTTGGTCAAGTTCACATAGCTATAAGACTTCAATCATACCTTGGTTATTCTTCCCACAGTATCAGCTGCTCAAATTATGGTGAAGAATGAACTCTGAATTACCCTTTAATCCTACAGTGCTTTAAAAAACAAACACACAAATCCCTCCTACCCCCAAATGAATGACTGAGTCACTTTCTTTTGTGACAAGCTAGTAAAATAAGGTGAGGTTTAACAGGATTAAAACAAAAATTTAAAGTGCTTGTTATGGTTTGGTATATAAGGTGTCCCCCAATAAGGTTATGTGATAGACAACACAGGAATGTTCAGTGGTGAAATAATTAGATTATGAGCGCTATGATGTAATTGGTGGATTAATCTACTTGATGGATTAATCATTTCAAAGGACTACTGAATTGGGTGGTGACTGTAGGCAGGTGGGGTGTGGCTGGAGGAAGTAGGTCACTGGGGCATGCACTTTGGGTTTATACTTTATCCTTTGTCCCTGGCTCCTTGCTTTCTCTGCTTCTTGGCCACCATGAGTTGATAGCTTTCCTCCACCATGCCCTTCCACCATGTTTTGCCTCATCTTGGGCCCATAGCGATGGAGTTGACTGACCATGGAGTCACTGAACTTCTGAAATTATGAGCCAAAATAAACTTTTCCTCTTGTAAGTTGTTCTTTTCAGGTATTTTGGTCATAGCTATGAAAAGCTGACTAACACAGTACTCCTCAAATATTAAATAGCCAATTGAAAAACAAGTAATATCCATGTAATTACTAACATCAGTCTCTTCATGCTAGACAGATTAAGCATTTCTTTATGTTCCTGATGTATTAAAGACATGTTAGAGCTCACCAACGTTCCTCTGGGAAGAGACATCTGAATGCAAGACAAGCAATGCTATTGTATTGTGAAGATTCCCAAATTCTCGTGCTTGTGCTGAACTCCATCGGCGTATCTGCCATCAGAGTAGATAAGGCACAGGTTAGTGACTTGCAGGTGAAGGACTTGCTGGTTCAGGTTGTCAGCCACAACTATATCTCAATGCTTGGGTAGAAGAGGACAATGTATAAAGAAGTAACAAGTTTTAAGCTATCTTAAAGGGTTTCTCCAGACACATTAACTCAGATTCTAAAACCAATCCCTTCATGTGTATAACTTAGGTTCCAAGTGTTCAGGACATGCCAGGTAATTTTCCTGTGCCTCAGGATAATGGAAAAACCCAAAGGCTGGATGGAGATAGGCCTTGCCCTGCCTCGGCCACACAACTGTGCTATAGGACAGCATGTGTTCCCCATAACAGTGTCTGATCTCTTTGTATAATGGCAGAAATAATGTTATCTCTTCTGTCTACTTCGTGGCTAGGAGGACCAAATGAAATATTAAAAATGAGAATGTTTTCAGGACTAATGTGTTCCATAAATGTAAAATAATATCAATTGTATGTGCAGCCAAATTATAGTGAATTGAAATAAATCATCACTATCAATGGACTCCCTGATAGTGGAGCCTAAAGTGAAAAAAGCACATTGTAAAAGCTCAACATCTCAATTCCCAGAGCATGCTACAGTACTGAAACTTGTTTAATTTTATTTTTTTGGTACTGGGGGTTGAACCCAGGGGTGCTTAACCACTGAGCCACATCCCCAGCCCTTTTTCATATTTTATTTAAAAAGGATCTCGCAGAGTTGCTTAGGGCATTGCTAAGTTGCTGAGGCTGGCTTTCAGCTCATGATCCTCCGAGCTGCTAGGATTACAATCATATGCCACTGCATCCACCAATGTTTTTTGTTTAAACTACTGAAGAGTAAGAGTACCAGGGAGATCTGATAGAAAGCTTAGAGCACAGGTGGCAAGTCTTTCCCCTCAACAAAAGGAAAACTCTGCTCAGGCAATTTATGACACACAGGGAAAAGGCTTGAGCTGTGAAATCCCAGCGTTGGCTCTGAATCCTTGCTTGACCGACATATTAGCTTTGTGACCTTGAACAAGCTACTTAATAAATCTGTGCTTTAATTCTTGCCTGAGAACAGGCATCATCAAAAGTGTCCACCACAAAGTAGCCTACTGTGTCTGATAAATAAGCATTCCATAAGTCGTACTTACCATCACCGCATGCTAACGTTTTATGTATTTTAAGTCTATCAAACAAAAACCATATAATGGATAGGAAGACACACACCAATATAGGAATTCCAAACAGGAAAGTCACTTTTTGATATATCCAAAGCTATTTCTAGAAAACAACTTCCTTTTCTTTTGACTAAGAATATTATGTCTACAACATCATTCAGTTTATAATAGCTCCAACATCACATGTGAATTCCAACCACCATCAAAAATATTTTCAGCCCCAGAGAGGAAGGAGAGGATCCTTCAAACCACCTATTCTTTGATGTCTCTTGAACTCTGCCCTCTTTCTGTCAGCATCCAACTTTTTCTCCTATGACACATTGTGATTGATATTCTAGTAAGTCACTTCAACGGGATATTTTCAAGATAGAATTCTATGATGAAGTAAGTCACTGACCTCCAAAGAATTTTAAAGTCTACACAGTACTAGTACCCACACTCTTATGGAATTAAAAATATTTATCATCTCCAAAGAGAAACAAAGTGAAACTCGTGGCCTTTCCATTGGGAACATGAAAGCAGATATTACCTGATTGTTCTGCCGATTGGCTCCAAGGAGGAAGCTGATCATGTGCCGCAGTGCTGAGTGCCTTAGGAGAAGATCTCCAGCCCTGATACCTTGCTGTTCGAGACATTGAGAATGACAAATTATACTTTTATCAAGACAAAAACTTGTTTTAAAATAATACAGTTTATTGAGAAGTTTAAAGAAGTCAATTTTTGTGTGTGGGGGGGGGCATAAGGGATTCGAACCTAGAGGGACTCTACCACTGAGCTACATTCCTCATTCTCAACTTAATTTTGAGATAGGGTTTTGCTAAATTGCCCAGGCTGACCTCAAACTTATAATCCTCTTGCATCAGACTCCAAAACTGCTGGGATTACACACATGTGCCACCATGTAGGCTGGTTGATGTATTTTACTTATAGCTAGTACTTGTTAAAATCTAATTTAAAACACTCTTGAGCTTTACATTGTTTCATAGTGGCCACTGAACATAAAAGTAACCACTAGTTTTCATGAGGACTTCCACTGCTATCAGTGATTAACCATACCTACGTAGTCACAATTTTGCAAAAAATAATCTAGTAATTTAAATTTTGAAAAAGAAACACTCATAAAACTGTATCACATAGGAGATATAATGTCCAGTCTAAATTTTATTTTTTAGTTGAAGATGGACACAATACCTTTATTTTATTTTATTTTTATGTGGTGCTGAGGCTTGAACCCAGTGCCTCACACATGCCAGGCAAGTGCTCTACCACTGAGCTACAGCCTCAACCCCTGGTCTAAATATTTCCATGTATAAAACTTCTTTCAATTTTAACTTGGCTATATTAGGAAAATATATTAGAAAAAAAATTCTTTACCTTTTGTACAAAAGTGTTGAAGAGGAAAAAGTATTGAGCACAGTTTTTACAATTCTCTGGAACATCCTTATCCAAAAGAGCAAGTAGTACTTCCAGTAACTGATGAAGGCTTTTAAACTGGTTAGAGGAAAGAGGAAATTACATAAAGAAAAAGAATGTAAGACAGGTGGTAACAGGATTAATTTGAAGTAAACCATCAGAAGAACAAAAGGAAACTGATACAATCCAGTCTCAGATTCAGATGGATTTATGCTTTGGAGAGCAAAAACAGAATCATCAGTTTTACCTTCCAGGGAAAGACTGCTACTATAGCAGTAAGTAAAGGAAAGCTAGTTCTGTTTCCTAGATTTAGAGTGAAGGGCATGATTCTACTACCTAACAGTCACATTTTCTCTTAGAAAGGTTTGGGAGTATCTGGGGGGAGATACTTCTGATTCCCTCCCTCCATATGCTGCTTCTTCACATAGTCACAGATGCAAAGAATAAAAACACAGACACAGGCAGAGGGGCTAGAAACCAAGCCGATGGAGCGAATGGAGAGAACAGCCTGACAGGATGACAACGGCAATACCAACTCAACTGGGAACTTACTTGAAAGCCCGCTGACGCCTCATGGAAAGCTTTGAAAAACATTTTATTTGTTTAGAAACTATTTTGGTTATGACATTGCTATGTCTTTCCCTCCCACCCCAACTGTTTCTGGACAAGTTCCTAGAAATTCATCTCTGATTTGAGCTTTAAGACCAGGCTGACTACTCTTTTTTGGTTCAATCCTTTGAAGGTGGTGTCCATAAACTTCCGAAATACTCCCATCCATCCTGTCACACCCATTATAGATACAGTAAAATTTAGCATTTATACAGCACTTCATTTTCAAAGTACTTTCCAATATAAAGTGGGTGGCAAGAGGCATCATTTCCATTATGGGAAAAAACAGACATTAAAATACATCAGCTGGGTATCAAACAGAATTTATTTAGGCAAATGCCTTCCATGCTTTTGTCCTCCCTTGCCTTTCCTTCCTACATGCTGCTGTTCTGCCCTTAGAGATTGGTGGGATGCCACAGCCTGACCCCATGTGCACAGACTGCATTAATTCTACCTTTTTCCTTTGTTTGGGTTGGTACAGGGGAGGAGGAGAGTGACATGGTCTTTGTGTTAAAGATTCTTGATGCATCTCAGAAAACTTCCATGGGGGTATCTGACAGCAATGGTATTCAAGCTGCCCAAAGCAGCTAACAATGACCTATTTTAGATAGTCTACATCCAGGTAAGGTTTTGTTTGAAGAATGGTTCTGTTACTTAAGTGAACGGTAAACCACTGCCTTACAGTAGACCTCAACTTCTTCATGATTCCTGGAATTGAGGGACAATCTTCTAGGACTTTCCTTAAGGGCATATTTGCCCTCCTGTTCATCTGGACTGAGCAAGGCTCTTGGGCTTGTTTGGTCTAAAAGTGTACCCTGGGTCAGGCAATGCTGAAGGAACTAAGTGCTGAGGTGCTAGGCACTGCATATGGATCAACATCTTCCTTAAAGAACTTGCTTAAGATTACAAAGCAAAGCCTACATCTGAATTTGAAACAGCAATTCCTAGAATTTGTTATTCAGTTCATTGAGAAACACTGTCTACAGCCAATGTTTGTTAAGGAGCCAATTTGTTCTAAAAATAACATTTTTCAAAGTTTTCCATGTAGTGCCAGCTGTTTGAAACAGCAAACTTGGGAAGTAAGTGCTGTATTTGATAGGACTTAATAACAGATTGAATAATCAGATTTATAATGTATACCATTTATTTCTCCAAGACTTAAAATCTTTGGGGACAGAGAACAGGAATAAACACTATAGTCTGTTTTAGCACATGTGTTTGTGGAATTGTGAATCAGAAAATATACTAAGAAAATAGGATTAGGAAGAAGAAGAAAAAATTCAGAGGAACAGAAACAAAGCTTAGGGAATAACAGAGACCCATGAAGGAACTATTTTGGTTAGTGCCCTTGGATGAATGGCATTACTTAATTTGGTTACCGTTTAGATTAGGAAAGTAGTTTATGAGAAAGAGAAAAGGCCAGGGGTAGCTCAAAATGCCTAAACTAGGTCTGGACTCAGGTCAGTGGTTCAGAGAGGTCTAACACAAACGCTTAAGAGGACTCTGAAGAGTGGTTAGTTCCAGAAAGAAAATCCTGAAGCAGACCAAAGTGGACCTGAATCCCTAGCCTAGCCTGGTTTCTGGAACATGACAAGAGGACAGAATGCCTTCTACCCTGACCTGTATCAGAAAAGTCAGTTCACAGAAGGTGCACTCAACATGACAAAAATGACCAGACTGCAGTCCTAGGCTTTCTTTCTTATTATGTGCAATTGAGAACATTTGGTAAAAACAGAATGTATAAATAAAATGTCTGAGATGAGACTGACCTTATCCTGATAAAACAAGGCACTGTCTAAGGTTTTCTCCAGAATGGTGGCCACGGCAACTCGTACTTCTCTCACGCTGCACTCCAACAAGAAAATCCTCAAATAAAGAGAAATGTGATGTAAAAAACAGAATACAACTTTGCAACCCCAACTTGTCCAACACAGCTCCCACCTAATAGTCAATAAGCACAATTACTTGAAAGTGCTCATTTAGGTCTCTGGAGAACCTCAGCACACACTCATGGGCAGGTGGGGATTCCTGAGGTCACTCCACTATTGCTTGTTCCTTGGACTCCTAATGTTATATGGAGTCAGAGAAACAAAGCCCATTCAAAATCCACTCGGATTCTAAATGGCAACTATAAAAATGCTTCAAAGATAAAAAGTACTCCGGTCATATTTAGTTCTAGGGGCTTGAGCAGATTCAGGTCTAATTCCTCTGGTAAGAGGAGCACTGGACACTTCCTACGGAGGCACAGTAGGAGACACCAAGAGAATGCAAATGGATCCAGAATGTGGGGCATCCTACAAATGGTCAATCTCCTCCCAAAATAAATGGCAACTCAAAGAAAGGGGTGGTGGGACCAAGGAAGTATTGAAGATTAAGTCTTAAGAGACATAAACCAAAGGCAACATGTAGACCCTGGGGACATCTGAACCTGCACAAACCTGATGGTAAAATAAAATCGTATTCCTGAGATAGTGGAAGATATCTGAATGTAGACAGAGTATAGAAGGATACAAAGAAATTATTAATTTTGTTTGGTGTGGTAAAACGCTTGTGTTTCTTTAAAAACTGTACCTGCCAGATGTGTTGTAAACTCAGTGAATGATATAACTGAAATTTACTTTAAATTAGGGGTGGGGTGGGGAAGCATGTGCTGGCAAAACGTTGACAACTCAAGAGCACATGAGAAAATTCATTATTCTGTCAATTTCTGTGTATGTGTAAAAATTTCTAAAATAAAAAGTTCTCAGACGATATAAATCATCCTTCATGTTAGCAGTCTTAAGTTTCTTTAGATCAATTTGTAAGGAACTTTTACTATTTTTTTTGCCATCAAAACTACATTTACAAAACTATCTAAAACAAAGACTTCAGAGATGCTGATCTAAAAGATAAGACTTTCCTCATATTTAGTTACTGAACTGTTACAAAATCTGAAACATTTGAAGGTCAGCATGATGCTGCAATTGTAATACTCCACACCATGAAATTATTTCATGCACAAAATTATCTTCAGGCAATGTGTATAAGTTATATATAAAACATAAATGAACTCATGTTTGGACTTAGGCCCCCTCCTCAAGATACATCATTATGTCTATGAAAATATTAACAACAATAACAACAAAATCTGAAAACACTTCTGGATAAGGATTACTTAACCTGTATAGTATGCATTTATTTTTTATTATAACAATTACAACATAAAATATCTTAATGGTTCTAAAAAAATAATTTTATGAAAAAAATTATTAGTTCAGACATATAAATTCAGCAATTGATAGTGATAAGTAATATAGTCCTTACAAAGAAAAACTATGTAATTCACTGGATTTCTGACCATCAGGAATATTAAGAACTAAAATAGCTGGGAGCACGCCTGTAATTCCAGTAGCTCGGGAGGCTGAGGCAGGAGGATCATGAGTTCAAAGCCAGCCTCAGCCAAAGCAAGGCACTAAGCAACTCAGTGAGACCCTGTCTCTAAATAAAATACTAAATAGTGCTGGGGATGTGGCTCAGTGGGTAAGTGCCCCTGAGTTCAATCCCTAGTACAAAACAACAGTTAACAACAACAACAACAACAAAACCCCAGAAAACTAACATATACTACCAAAGGAAGATGGAATATCTCAGGAGTTATTCAAAAGCAAGTCTGCCTTGATATAAGAGAATGAATAAAATATTTGCTCTGTTCATCCCAAATGGATCATCATTCTATGACATTCTAATGCCTAGCACAATGCTCAGGGGTCCTATTAGGAAGCTGTTTTGGAAACAAACTGGAAAAATGTGTAAAAGGTCATCTGTATTGCAAATTCTACAGGGACAGGCATATAACACTTCAAAGATGTGTTTCTGAGGTCACTGTGAGCTACAAGAATATATGCATGCATGAACAATTACTTGAGGGCTTGTTATATGCCAGGCTCTTTGTATACAATAAGGAACCAAATAAGACTTGGCTTCTCCCTTCAATAAGCCCAAGGTTAGTGGGGCGAGACAGGCAAAACCACAGGGAGCAGATCAACAGCAAAAACTGTATTATTTTAGCTGTTCTTAAGGAGAAGGCAAAGAAGAGAGAGAACAATGTTTCAGAAAGAACAAAGACAGGTGCAAGGGTCTGTAGGGGTGTGTGTGTGTGTGTGTAAGAGACAGAGAGAGAGAGAGACAGAGAAAGAGACAAAGACAGGACAGGGAAGGACTCAGCACATTCAATGAACCAATAAGCCAAGATGGCTAAATCCTGATCAGCACAGAGGAAAAGAAACAAGGCAAGCTTTGAAGGACAAAGACTAGCTCAGGCAGGGCCTTGTGGGATACATAAAGATTTTGGATTTTATTATATTGTAATGAAAATCTACTGAGGAATCTTAAAGCAGAAAAATAATACAATCTAATTTGCTTCAAATTAGATTTGTTTCTAATTTGTTACAATCTAATTTATTTCAAAAAGTATACTAATATTGCTGAATGAAGATAGTTCAGAGGGAAGAGAAGCAGAGATATTAAGAGGTAGAGATATCAAGTAGGTAAATGAATGTCTGGAGCTCAGACTTGGAGATAAAGGGGGTATGGGATTAAGAGGTGCATTTAGGGATGGGGATGTAGCTCAGTGCTATAGCACATGCCTACCATGCACAAGAAAGAGCTTGGGTTTGATCCCTTGTATTGCAAAACAAAACAAATCATTCTAATCAGGTCTCTAACTTATCAGACCAATTGCCTAGAGGGAAGGGACATGCATTTCTAAAATTTTCATTGTGTGTTGTGTTAAATGAAAACATATCAGAGCATATCTATATAATGATAGTGACCCAATGGAAAATTCTAGAAGATAAAAGATGTAGGAATGAGAACTGATCATTAAAGCGCCAACTTCTTTAAAAAGACCTGCCCATATAGAGATTTATTTTGAGAGAAGAGATGCTTCTTCCACAACAGGAGGAAAGCAAAGGATAGGAATAGATTCTGGTAGATGTGTGGAACTTGTGACTAGTGCTCATTTGTTAATCTATTCCTTCTTAAGCTAGGTCACCAGCTAGAAGTAGAATGAGCTGACTGGTGTCTGATGCAGAGAGAAGAAGAGTCCACTGGGGGTAAAGAAGACAGGACATCATCTAACCAACAGTGAAGGTACTATCTGGCCCACATGAATGCTGAATTTCCAAAAATTAAGATAAGCTGAGGAGAAGATAGAAGCTGACCTGAGTGACGGAACATCTTGCATTTTTATTAGAGAATTACTTCTTTTTAAAAATTACTTCTTTTTAAAAATCACAGGCACAAAGGCAATGTACTATTATAGGTAATGTACTATGGGTAAAATTCTGAGAAATAACTTTTTAGCCATAATCCAAACCCAGTTGAATAATAACTGGACTATGTAGTAACTTCAGACTGATTATCTATTTTCTTGCCACCAGACTGTGAGTCCCTGGAGGCTCTTGCACTCCTCCCGAGCGACAGCAGGTTTGGGACCTGTTTCCCTGGGAGCACATGGTGGGCCATCTGCCTCACTCTCTCCTTGCAGTCACTAAACACCTGCTTGAGTCTAGCCCAACAGAGATGATTTTGGAATAGTCTGAATAATTTCCTTACTGCTTCAGTGAAGTTTAAAATGGACTCCAAACAAAATAATTTTAAGTTAAAATACAAAGGATTACAGGAAACTTCACTTCTTAATGACAGAGACATGAATTTCTTTAAATTAAAAGATCCTGACACTTACTTTATCAATTCTCGTCCTTCAGAACTAATAAAATATTCAACAAGCCACTGACAAGCATCAAAACTTTTTGAAAGTAATGCTTCTATAGTAGCAATCCATTCTTCAGTGTCAACCCTTTAAAAAAAGCAAGGAGCAATATTAGGACCCAGCAAATAACCCCAAAGAATATAACTCCAACCCACCTACCTATGTACCTACCCACCTACCTACCAAGGGTGGATGGGGTGGAAGGGTAAGTTAATATTCAGTGACTACCCACTAACACAGCTCAGCAAGTCCCAGGAGCCAGTGGTGTGAAACCTCCTCACTTCCATGGACAAAAATAAGCAAAGCTGCTTAAAACTCAAACTTTGAATTTTTCTCTTCTGTACCTTCATCAAACAAGTTCAAGTGCTAAAAAGGCCAGAGGCATAGCACTGTTTGGCACAACTAATTTTCATTAAAAAAATGCCTACTTTTGGAATAGCTTGAATTGACATTTTTATACTTCACTGTTACAGACATCAATGTCCTACTTTTTAAAATAAAAATATATATGGGCTGAAGCCAGGTGGATCACGAGTTCAAAGCCAGCCTTAGCAACTTAGGGAGACCCAATCTCAAAATAAAAAATAAAAAGGGCTGGGGATGTGGTTCAGTGGTTAAGTGCCCCTGGGTTTAATCCCCAGTACCCAAAGACAAAAAACAAAAGGCTGAAAACAGTGACATGACTATACTACCCATGACCTCACAATTCTCCCGAGTTCCCCAATATCCCAAAACAGTTATATAAACAAAGTGGAAATTCAGTGTGCCATGTATAGATGCCATGAGCAATTTCACAGATACAAGCAATGAAATAAATTTCCCTAAGTGATCCTATGTAGGCATTAAAAGAAAGGAGTATGTTCTTTCTTCTTTTTCAATTAAAAATAAGGACCGAGATCCATCAATATACCTTTGGTTACTACACACAAAAATGAAGCTATTATATTTGTTTTCTTCTCAAAACTTGAACTGCAGAATCTTTCCTCAAACTTCCCCATCCTTGGAGAAGTTCACTATGCTAGCGAGAGAGAAAGATGGAGAACTCAATGGTCTTCTGTCTTTTACCTAGACTCCTCACTTGGAATCTCCCCTTACTCTAGGCACATCCTGCAAACCATTACTCAACTCTTCATCCCTCATTCCTTTATTCATAGGACAACTACTTACCTTGAACACATCACTCCACATGCTGGAGAAAAGAGCCAGTGATAAGTAAGATGCAAGTGATCTCTAGAGTTCCCCGGGCATCACTCTGAACATGCAGCCCACTTGAGAACCCCTCCTGCATCTCATGCTGCATGAGCCCAGTTCCCTACTCTGGCACACAATGGGTGCCAAACCAAATGTTCAGTCTTAGCTCAATGAGCCCCTTTTCAAATATTAGTAAAACACAATGAACTACTCATTCACAGTTGCTTAGTCAGGTCTTAATCTGTTACTCAGGTTCTTTTGTTCTATCTAGAATGATCCCTCTGTGTTTCTCTATTTTTGCCTTTCAAAATTCTCTGAGAACATCAACCTATGACCTTACATACTACTCTAATCTCCATGTCTGGATACGATTTTGCCCAATTTCCAGAGGTATACCGAATTTATGCCTTGCATCAGTTATTTCTTTTTTGTTTTTTTTAATCTATCCTTCCCATTAGATTAAAAATTTCTTATAGAGACCCTGCCTAGTCAGCTCAGCATGTTAGCTGCTACTACAATATTTTGAAAAGTTAAATTTGTAAATTCAACTTGAATTGAATTAACTAGTGCCTTCTATCACAACGAATTATCAAAATCCCATTCTTACCTGAGTTTTTTCTTTGTCCGTAGGTAAGTTTGGAAAAGGAATTGAATGGCAAGCTGCAAGCTCACCTTTGCCATGCAAGGATAATATGGATGCTTTAATTTAGTCTAAGAGAGGAGGAAAGAGAGGCTATTTTTGATAGGAGTTTTTTAGATGATTACATATTACTATGAACTGAACTATGACACACATGATAAGGTTAGATAAGAAACATGTAACCACTTCATTGTAGAAAATGTTCCATTTAAATGTCAAAAAACGTTAAGAAAACAGATCTTCCTCATTTTTTTATGACGTCCTCTCAGACCACAAGATGTTAAGTGATCAAAAAATTTGGCATATTTTTCCTTTTTGGCAAACTGTAATAATGGTAACTCAAGAAAAAGAAGTACTTGGAAGTTAATTTTGAGTCTGGTAATATATCATTACAAATTAGGAAAAATCAATCTTCAGGAAAGTCCAGTATCCACTCACATGACAGACCTCAGAGCTACTTTTAGATTCTTTACAAAATCTAAACAAAGATACTTAAAAAATCCAGTATGTGGACACCCACTTGTGTATAATGAAACACCCCCAATACCACCTTCATTTTTATATCACCTAATAAATGACACATTTCCATGAAGAATTTTGTGCATCTAACCTGAATGCCAACAACTGAGAGCAAGGATGTCACTGAACGCTTCAGCTAAAATGTAATTCCAATCCTTTCTTATTTCTTTAGTAATGATACAAACAGCTACTTACAGCATTCAGTGAGGCTAAAGACAACACAAAACTGAAGTAATCACTACTGTACACATCTCTATTCTTCATAAACTTGAGGTTTTCATCTCTCACCATCTGCAATAAAATTAGTAATTACTTTTAAGAAACAGTACCGTATTCAGTATGTGGAGGACATTTGTAGTAAAATGTTTAGGTAAAAAGGGTTTGTACAAAATAAATTACAATCCCCTTTGCTCAAACTTTGCATTTTGAAAAAATGAGAGAAAAACCTTCCTTTCAAATATAACATGCTGTAAAAGGGTAAACTATAATTCATTACCAAACACTTTTGGGAAGTTCATAAAAACTACCATGTGAAAGACAAATGAATTCTACCCTGAAATTCTGGGTAGGAAGGGACAAACAGAACTTTCCCAAGACCAAGCAACCCCTTGCCTCCTTATCAGATGGCTCACTTCTAACTTAATGAAAGACTCAATAGTTTTCTTAAATTTTCTGGTTCTGGCTCTTTAGCCTTTGGTTATTTATTTATTTATTGGTACCAGGGATTGAACTCAGAGGCACTCAACCACTGAGCCACATCCCCATCCCTTTTTTGTATTTTATTTAGAGACAGGGTCTCACTGAGTTGCTTAGGGCCTCGCTAAGCTGCTGAGGCTGGCTTTGAACTCATCTTCCAACTGCTTTATTCAGCCTTATGAGCTGCTGGGATTATAGGTATAATCCCACCATGCCCAGCAAGCTTTGGTTATTTAGTATATGAAGTCTCAACTGGTAAGAGGACAATCCTGAACTTAAACCCTTGCTCTGCGACTCCTTTTCTGAGCCTGTATTTCCATCTGAAAAATGGGAGTAAAACTTGTTACTCTACAAAAGTCTTGAAAGAATTAGAGCAGGTATTCAATCAACAATGGTCATGACTGCCAAAATTTTCTCACCCAAACATTATAAGCCTCAGCTTGTTTTTCTTTCCAGATAAAATAAGCTCATTTCAGCAATGTTTCAGTAGTTTCTCTACTTAGGGACAGTGCTGGCCAATCTTTAGTGTGCATTCACACTTGTTTTCTTACCACTGTGCCACAGCTCTAAAGCCTCTATCACCTGGCACATAAAACTCACAAGGCAAGTGGGGAGATGAGGTGGAATGAAAGGAGCAACAAACCCAGAGGACAGCCAGCAGGAGTGCTCTGGATCTACAAGATAAATCTGACATGTACCTGGATTTTCTCCTTAGACTGTTCACATGGTTCTTACCTGGTATATTCGAGCAGGCATTTTCTCCACAAATAGTCCTTTCTTCTCACCTTTCTTAACCAGCTTGGTTAGAATGGAGAGGCGGTCATTGTTAGGCCTATGGGGCCGTGGAGATGACTGAGGTGAAATCTCTGGTGAAGATGGAGCTGACCTAAGAGATGGAATGACTATAGTTTTAGTAGCTATTAAAACTTGCCAAACTCATAAACAGGACACTAGACTTGATTGAAAAAAAAAATCTTAGGTTGGGGATGTAGCTAAGTGGTAGTGTTGTCTGCTTAGCATGCAGGAGGCCCCAGGTTCCATTCCCAACACCACAAAAAATGAAAAAGTTTTAATTCCAGAATGAAATAACTTATATGCATGTATATAAATATAAATACAAAATAACTTCCTGCTAGGGAAATAAGGTCTAGGAAGCACTAAAATTTTTAAAAAATTTATTTTAAATAAATTTATTTTTAAAAAATTTCTCTCTAGCTTAGCTAATTATCTTTAAATTTTAAACAATATATTATCAATGATCACAGTATTACCTGCTGAAATCACAGTAAATCATATGAAAGAGAAACTTACAGAGAGAGATCCTCAGCTTCCTGTCTTACAACACTGACTCGACTTTTCTTTGGCAATACTGGGGAGTTTTGATCAGATACTCTTTGGTAGAAGAGCATATAGGCATTCCAGTATCTTCGACGTACATCAGTATATGGATTTGCTATTTCATAACAAGACATTAAGAAAGAATTTTTGTAAATAAAGTTTTCTTTGTCTTGATAATCTAAAACAAAGGACCCATAAATCCAGTAAGAACTACTTACTAAATTTGTCAATTGCAAAGTATAAGTAAAACAAGTTTTAGTAGAGTACTGTTTAGAATGCAAGTCAGGATAATTCAGTCCTTATATAATTCAGTCCTTAGAATGGTCATTCACTGGGTGGGGAAATTCAGGGCAGGGAGTAAGGGATATTCATGGCAATGAAATAAAAGAAGAGGGCTAATACCTCAGGGAAGACTAAATTTAAGCAAAAGGCAAGCAACATTTAGAAACACCTTCTGTGACAAGATGGGACCATAATTGCCTTCTCTTATCTATTTCTATAAAGATGGCCAAATCTAGGTCAATTTTGGGAATGATATGAAATGCAGCCCTTGCAAGCTGCCAGCACGAGATGTGTGATTACCATGGAGCGGCAGTGAAACATAACAGTGGATCTAATATGCGTAGAGATTTAGAAACGCCCCTAAAAGATTTCAAATCAGGTTAACAGTGGATCTAATATGCGTAGAGATTTAGAAACGCCCCTAAAAGATTTCAAATCAGGTTTCAGGAACTACTTCTGCAAACTAGACTTTTCAAAAACAACGTCTATGTTTTCTGACATACGTTCCCCCTCTGAGGATGTGGCTTGTGGAAGGAAACATTGCTTTACATTCTCCATAACAAATATGGTTTTAAAAGAATAGAAAAAGGATTGTCTTCTTTAATTATAATACCTCTATATAAGTGAAAAGGAAATTTGAAACATTTAGAGGGCAACTACTTATTCTGAAACAATTTTTAAGGTTGAAATTCTTTCTTTATTAGCTTTTCTTTGGTATTATTTCATCCTCCTGACTGACTTTCTCTCGTTATTTAAAAACATTTTTATAAGCAGCTTGAACATTTTCACTCTGGTTATCAGAGTTCTACAGCCAGAAAAGCAGAAATACAAAAAGAAAAAACACTATTTCCTTGTAAAGAATACTGTTTCCAATCTGACAGAAAACTATGAATTAAAAAAAAAAGAATGAAAAATATCCATTTGAAAATACTTACTTTGATCATAAACTTTTGGCCTATATTCTCCTCCAAAGCATTCATACTCCAGGGTCTCATCATTTAGGTCAAATTCTTCTATAACCGTGTCATTAAATTTATACCACTTTCCTTTTCCACACCCCCTAGGGTCCAGATACCAGATATAGGTTAAAAAATAAACCTCTGCACCCCTGCATTTAACACTATATTAGGTATAATTAAAGCAAGCAACTAGCATTTCAAAATATTTAAGAAAAATGTTAGCAACAGCAATTTTAGTTTCTAAAACAACTTTTCAAATTGAAGGGGTAAAAACATTTTCATTAAACTTTATTCAAAATAAAGTAAGACCAATGCAAGTAAGAACAATGCAAAAGTTCTTTGCACTATAATGGTGACTGTGGATGATAAAGTAGGGCAGAGAAAGCACAGGGAAACACTGTTGAGGCGGAGGGCTGCCTCAAGAAGCCCTTACCGTCTATCCTTAATGAAGGAATAGTAGTGGCCTGCATGTGCCTGCCCACTGTGTACAATGACACCAACAAGTTCATAGTTCTCTGTGAGGGCAACTTTCTTCCGAGGGGATCCTCCACCTCCTTGATCCATACTTCGCCCGTTTTCACCAACTTCAGAAGATGAATCCTGGCGAGCCATTCCTGAAACTGTGTAAGGCTCCATGTTTAGCATCCATGGAAACTACGTAAAAGCAAAAACAGCCCATTAGTGTTTGCCAGGAACATACACAGCAGTTCCCAATTAAGTCAGACACAGTAAGAAGCTGTAGTTTCCCAACTAACCACCAAAGACTAAACCACCTCTTCAGTTCAAGTACAACATCTCAGACAGCCTAAGTCTGGGCAGTATGAGTAGCCTCTGGTTTGAGTACTACAGAAAACATTTTATTTCCAGAAATGAGAGTCATTGTTTATACATGTGTCTGTTCTACTAGCAGTATCTTCTCACACATGGACTATGGACTCCTCATGATCTGCGACCAGAGTCTCTCAAAGGGATGACAGAATTTGAAAACAAAGGAAGGAAAAAGTGAAGGAGGCAGTGAGGTCATGGTTGTGAGAAATTTCAGGAAGTAAAAGAGTTACCCTTATTTGTTCATCATATTTAATGGAGCGTCCACTCTCCCAGTCAAATCCAAATCTCATCAGGTGAATGACCAAGACACTAGGTAAAGCCTTAATACAGGTCCTTTTCACTGTTATTCTCTAAAGAAAAGAAAAAAAATTATCTTCATGGAGAAAATAAAACAGCAAAGTCATTAATGTGAAGGCCTTTCCCACCCATGTTACACAAGTAATGACACAATCTCATGGAACCAGCAGCGGGAGCTTAATACTGATTTTATAAAGACACAGCACGTAAGTAACAAATTAATCTTGTTTCTTAAGACAAATGTAATACCTTTTCTTTACACTTTTCACAGTAGTATGCATTACTTCCTTCTAGAACTTCTCCTCTAACAAATTGGTCCAAAGAAATTTCCAAACTCTGACAAGAAGTAACTCCTAGATTGAGAGCCATGAAAGCTTCCTCACGTTCATATCTGATTAGGAAATGACAGAAAACCCATGAATATAAAACTCATATTACTATGACACCTGAGCTTGAACACAGAGCTGCATTCATAACACGACTCACCCTTTTAAAAGTACACTACCAAATAAAAACACCAAATTGTGACAATTTAGAGTTGCCTAAAATTATGATTTTTAAATATTTTCTTGAGGGCATGAATACATTTTGGAAATGGAAACCAAATAAATTTAATTCATTAAACATTTACAGATCCACTGAAAGATATTTATATGTCAACAAATACCAAATTCATAAATACTAGGAAAAGCATTTAAAAATGATTTTATTTTTTAGGTAGTGTTAGGGATGGAACCTAGGGCCTTGCACATGCTGGGTAAGCACTCTATCACTGAGCCACACCCCAACCCTGACAATTGTGTTGTCAGTGCCATCTTCACCAACCTGTGAGGACAGTCTTTACAGATCTTCTGATCAGAATAGATGCCCTGAAATGTATTCTTAAAAATTTGGTCTCTCCCCATTTTCTGTTGAGATAAAAAGTTAAAAATTTTAATTATTTCCCTGGTACCGATAGGTTGGCTCATAAAGAATTTTATTTGAATCCAACTTAAACATGGATTTCAACTCAGCCACCAAAATAAAAGGAGTCATTTGGGTAGTTTCTGCTGGGAACTAATAGAAGGTTAGTAGCTCATTACCAGACTCAGGTCAAGAGTAATGCCATCATCATCAGAGGAGGAAAGACAGCTCAGTAAGAGCTGATGACAAGGAGGGTGTTCTCCATGAAGAGTCTGAATCCTTCCTAAGCCACAAGGACCGAGTTAGAGCAACTCTACGATCTTTTTTTCTTGTGGACATAATACTATCAATTTAGGTTATTTTATGGATAAACTGTGCCTACTGATGAGAGGCCAATGCCAACAGTGGTAGCAGGCAGTCTTAGAAGACGATCCCTTTCAGGAAGTCTGTCACATGTTTTACAGGGGTGAAGTAGAAAGCTTTGGGTTTAACCATCACCACAAATAACTCTCTGGCCCAGTCCCTTTGTCCCTTTGTCCAGAGAACTTGACAATCTGCAGGGGTGGCATCAAATTATGGGGATTACAGCATCCTCAAGCTTCAAAGGATACTCAGTAAGATATGCAGGTACAAATGGTTATTACTCTGTAGTCTGGGTTAAGACTTCATTGAGCATTAGATGAACTGAGAACAAATATGTCATTCTAGTGATCTGTATAAATTTTGATGTATAAACCCAATAGATATGAATTATAGCTATGATGTTAGATTACTATTTCTGATTTCTTAGTTGAAGCATTGTTCTTATACTGTAATTAGAGTCTGAGGGAATTAAAGTGAGACTTTTATTACCTTGAGATATTCATCCATCTGATCAATGAGACTAGTAAAAAATTCATATGCATCCTGCTGTTCTCTCACATAGAGTTCTTTGTTCCACATCTTGAAAATCTATGTAGCAAGAATTCAAAGATTTTAAAGGGAAAGTAGCTATTTCTGAATACAGTAGAAAAGGCATATGAAAACACTTTAATACTTCTAAAAACCAAGTTCATGATAGGAATGTGGAAATTTCTACTGAAGTGAGACAAGCTTGTATTTAGCCATCTGTGCTCTTCCTTGGTACCTCATAATCACAGTAAGTCTCTGAAATCAGAGGTGGGTGCGGGTGACATCTAAGTCTGTGGAACAGTTTGTTTCTGAGAAACTAACCAATCTCTGGGAAAAACATGAGTAATCCTCCAGCATGTGAAACAAAGTAAAGCAATGTTCAAAAACAATGCTCTTTATTTAAAGGCATTAATCATTGGTATAGGTTCAAAGAAATGATTTGAACCAATATTTCAAAGAGCTAAAATGGAGAATCAGAAATAATTAAATTCAGAATAATTAAATTTGCACATCTTCAGGAATTGTGACAATTTTCAACATTCTTATAACTGGAAACTAAGAATCAATTTCAAGAACTATTTATACAATTCTTTTATAGGTTAACAGTCTGGATTTGCCTGAGTTAGTAAAGAGACTATTATCACTAGGGAAAAAATGTGACCAAATTCCAAATATCTATCTTTACAAAGTCTACAAAGTTACTGGGAGAAATACCTTCCAGAAGTTCTCAGGTACATAATACTGCAGCTTGCTTTCCATCAAATGCCCAAAGAGAGACTGCACCTGGTAAAATACACTATCATCTGGATTGTCCGTGTCATCATCCACTGAAAGTAGTGACTAAAAAGAAGGAAAGTATTAAATTAGAAATATTTAACCACTTTTCAGAAAACCCTTACATATGTACCCATATTTTTTTTTAGAATATTATATATATGGGTAGATGTGGCCACAATTCTGCATATATTTGTTATTTAGCCTCGATTTGATTATGAAAAACTGGAACCAGTAATACTAGGATCTCTATAGGACATAGTGCCAAACAGTGCATATGGAGCACTCTCAAAATTCTGCCTGCCACACCACATGCTACTACTATATTATTACAAAGCACTGATGACAGAGCCTGTGTATTTCTTTTTTTTTTTTTTGGTACGGGGGATTAAACTCAAGGGTACTCACCCACTGAGCCATATCCCCAGCCCTATTTTGTGTTTTAGGTAGAGACAGGGTCTCATGGAGTTACTTAGCGTCTAGCTTTGAACTCGCGATTCTCCTGTCTCAAAGTGCTGGGATTACAGACATGTGCCACTGCGCCTGGTGGAGCCTATGTACTTCTAAAATGTTAAAAATGTTAGTAAGTTTAAAGAACAATGTGAGAACTGTTTTGGAGTTCAAAAATCCTATTAGGTCAAGTCTATCTGTCATACAGGCAGATATTAAACAAGCAGACTTATATAAATGTGTGACTGTGAACAACATGACTATACAGATTTCAGAAGCTACTTATTAATCCCTACTTAATAATATCTGGGTTCAGCAAACCCAAAAAAGCAATAGGTAAGCATGCAACAACTTTCAGGCAATGAACATATTCTGTCTCATGCCAAACAGGATGGAGGAAGCAAATCACCTCAGGGAGCCCCGGCTGCATGTACAGTTGCTGGAAGACTGCATTCATGTAACAGGTAGCACCACCATTCCTCAGGCCCACAAACCCTGAACTGGATCTGCTATCCACTGGGGGAAGGTACTGGGAAACAGAAGAACAGAAACAACAGAGAAGAGAATTAACTCCTCTGCAACAGGCACATTTCCACTTTAGCTACAAGGGATGTCTAAGAGGAAAGACAGATACATTCAGAGATTTATCCATCCAGGGTTATGAAACTCAGGCTAGCGAAATTTAGGTTCATGAAGTACCTTTGCCTGCAGATGCTAACACAATGATCAAAATACCATTTTAATGATCAAATACAATCTCTTTTTTTGCTCATAAAGTATCTGGCATATAGTAGATATGTATTTGTTTATTCATTTATGTAGTCATATAGTCATTCACTTGATTATCATTCAACAAATATTAATTAGGGGCCTACCATGTACTATGCACTGTGCCAGGGATAAAACAGAGAACAAAAATGTGCATGGTCCCTGATGGCAAGGAGTTTACAGTCTAGTAGGACAGACTACTTAGTATTAGTGAAGCAAATATACTAAGTATATGTTAGCAACTGAGGTGGTACTCTGAAGAAAGAACAGGATTCTGTGACATGTTTACCATAAGGAATTCTGCAGTGTGGATGGTCAAGGAAGGCTCATATTCATTCCTTTCCTTTTACAGAAAGTCACAGTCTTCTATTAAACAACTTCCAATAAGCATGAAGAGAAAGCAAACGTTGCTTTAAAAGTGTCTTTCCACTCCTGGTCTGGTATACCAGTGCACCTACAACTTATTTCCCTCTTGCCAATCCCAACATATGCTAAGCTGTTTTGTGGCTCCATAGCTTTTCTGTTGTTCTCACTGTTGAAACGAATGACCATCAACCTTGCTTCAGTTGGCTTGCTCGTCTTTAAGGCTCTACTTACAGCATCATCATCTCCAAGAAGCTTTTTAAGATACCACCATTAGTGGTTAAGTGTCTTTAGAGCATTTAGGACACATATCTCTTATATTGTTTAACAATATATCTTATCTTATATTGTTTAACAATACATTAAAATGGTTTGCTTATGGGTTTCTCTTTCACTATATAAACTGACCTTCCTGAGGACTGGGATATTTTCGTTTTTGAGTTCCAAAAACTTAACATACCTCTTAGTGTATGCTAAAGTCCATAAATATTCGTTGAATTTAACTGAACACAGACTGTGTTAAGAACAGTCAATGTTCATCTGACTGAATCTCTAGTGCCTGGCATTATTCCAGCATAAAGTTACTAAAAAAACAGATTGGAACATACTCTTTACTGAGAATAACTGTTAGCCAACTTGAAAATGCCTCCCCTCTTTAAAAGGACATCACTTCATAATATACTGTAGTATATTAGTGTGATAATATAGTTTACAGTTGATCTAAATATGTGGACACAGTAAGCAAAAGAATAATACCAACTTTCTTTGGGCTCAGAAGAATACAAACACAGTCTTAAAATTCTATGTTTAAGAGATCATTATAAAAAAATTAAGTGCATGACAGTCTAGAAAACTTACATCAAACTCCTTAGTAAGAGCAGGGTCAGGTTGATGATGCATAGAAAGTAGTTCTTTTGTAATAATTTGAAGGTTTGAAGGTGAACTATCAGCCAACATTACAAGGACTTCATAGGCTGCCAATCGGCTATTTACTGTACTACACCTAAAAACAAAACACACAAGTCATTTTCAACAATGAATAATCTACTCACACTCCAAATTAAATTAAATCAACATCTGAAGTCAAAGTACAAAAGTACAATTCCTCATACATTGTTAAGTCAGGTCTAAGTCAGAAATGTAGTAATCCAGAAGCCTTGAAAACAGGAAGGATGAGTATGCTTAGAACTGAATATTTTCCTGGCCTGATGATAAAATAGCAAAATTCTGTCACTTATGACTTGGGAGTGTTCTTATCTAGGGAACGAACCAGCAAGAATGGAGTGAGTTGGGGAACTTTGTAATAAACACAACAAAGAGTAACCATCTTTCAAAGTAGGGAGAAAAAAATATTTTTGTAGTTCTCTTTCTGAAATTTGAGTAAGTGGCAGAAAAAGAAAGCTTTGCAAAGCTATGCAAATCAGAATAGAGACCCACTAACACTTTATGTGCCTGAGGATCAAAACTTCTTCAAGGACACTAATTAACTTTTCCACTTTGCTGAAAACAATGGTATACAGAAATAAATAATTTGCCAAATCAATTTATTTAAAATGACAGAAAAGGTAACTATGTAGCATCCAGACTTCCATATTGCCTCCTTTTGGGCATGGACAGTAATTTCTCACTGTAATCTATGCCAAACTTGCATTACTGAGGGGATCACAGATTATAAAGGATACACAGAAAAGAGGACATGCAACCTCTGAGTGAAACCACTTGTGAAGTGTAGGAGGGAGTGAAGGCAGGGTTGTGGGGCTTTTAGATCAGAACTGTCCTTTGTTTCTTATCTAGACTAATGGGTTGAAAAGGGCAAGTAAGAAATGAACAGGGAGGTACATTATACACGAGCTACACATCAAGAAGCTGCTGTTGTTATAGTGATATAAGAATAGCATGGCTTCTGAAAGGATCTTTTATATATTTTAAATCTTTTTTTTTTTTTGGCTTTAAGGTTTTAGTGGGAAAAGTCTGGGAGTGGTTGTGATAAATAAATACCATTTAGAACACTGAGGAGGGATGAAACAAAATGTTCCTTTTCCAGTCAAGGCACTGTATATGATGAAAAAACTACTTCTTGTTGATGGAGGGGAAGATTTCTCAATAAAAAATTCACTAAAACTGCTGAGGATTTACTTTTTTGTGTGTACTGAAGAGCAAAATACTCATGTATTTCTGCTGCTTTAAAAATTCCATGATCTGGCACTAAATCTTCCAAAATAAGACTGGAGCGAGAACAAGAATGCAAGTCACAGCATGAAGGACAAGCCAATGGTTCTAATGAAGGCACCTTCAATCCAAACCAGACTTTGGTAATAGGGTTCTCTAGCTACAGAAATGTTTATACACAATAAATTATCTCCTAAGATTTCATAAAATATTGCTTATTATGTCTTTTCCACATCAATAACCACTGAAGCTGTACACAATTTTCTTTTTCACTATAAATGCCGATTGCTCAGTTTCTTCAAGATTCCTGAATTAACTCTGGTTTTCATATTCTTGAACTAAGTAAGTTTGACTCAGAGCAAATGAGATAGTAGCTTGTAGCTGCCTCTTCATCCTATTCCTAAGAGTATAAATATCACTCAAGTAGGGTCAACAGTAGAAAGGAATCTTCCAAATTTCTACTCATACAGACAATACAAAATTTGACTCCAAAGTTAAAACTGTAATAAATTACTAGCAGTTACAGTTACCAGAACCGTCAATCCTCAGCAAACAACACGTTCAGGCTCTATAGCACCTATCCTTTGCTCCTAAAAAATCCTGTTATTTGAAGTCTATTTACTTTAGATATATTTCTTTCTCTTTTTTTCTTTTGGTTTTGGGATTGAACCCAGAGTCTCATGCACATTAAGCTTGTACTCTACCAGTTAGCCACACCCCAGACCTAGACATAATTCTTATAACCTTCATTTCTCTTGGAATTTGTTCTGGACTAAGCCACGTTATTATTTATTCTTTCACTTTGACGATGGTAATGGTACCAGCACTTGCTCTGTGCCTTCTGTGTTCCAAGCAGGCTTTACAAAAACTAAGCCCCTTCACAAGCATTTCTTTACAGAATGAATAATATATGACACTCAGACTCAAGATGGAAGACAAACTCCAAGTTAAGGAAATATTTTTGGACTAAAGTTTCGAATAGAATTTTTACCAAAACTGAACACAACGTGCATTTTCCATACTTTGGATGAAAGTCCTGTTGACTGATGGCGGCACTGCCAGCTGGAGAATGACTATTTAAAATAATTCTAGAAGCTCGGAAAAGGAAGTCATCTAACAATGGTTTAATGAGTGATGAACCTGGAATAGAGCATAATATTCATGTTGAGGATGAACACAAATTTTAATTCAAAGATCCTACTGTGCACTTTGCGATTAGAGCAGCAAAGACACCCAGGGCCACCCAATAGCAGTGCATCCAGTTTAATTGAACGCTTATTTTTTGAGTGCTTACTAGGCACTCAAAGCCCTGTGGGGAGGAGAGGTTAGGGGACAAGATACCAAGGTACACCAGAGAGGGTGCCTTCCCTTATGAGTCTACAATACAGTGAAAGAAGTCAAGCTTACCCCTTAGAAACACATGTGCCAAGATACCGAAGGGCAGAAAAGTTGTGAGTGAATAATTCTTACTTTGGGAATAGGGGAGTTCATACAAGAGTTTATCAAACTTTTTAAACCTTACTTTCTTTAGGTAAAAATGATATGCCCTAATCTTCCTGGTTAAGAATCACTCTTTTCTATGTATCCCCAGTAGCCAAGAAGATTAGTTTGCATTATAAAAGTGGTCATTAATTTTTTTTAAAATATAATTTTACAACACAAAATATGCTTTTACAATTACATATATACCCCAGGAGAATCTCATATATACCCCCATCAATAGGGAGGCAGTGGTTGGGGGTCACCTCTCCAGAGAAGAATTGTACTTACAGGTAGTTAATAATATATAGACTAGATTACATGTTATAATGTACAAAACAGCAAAAAGAGACAAACCTTCTTTGAACTGTAATTTTTACTTGGTATTAAGAAGTTATGTGATCCCACCATCTGAACATGTAAAATTTTTTACATGGTATAATGACACCAGTAAAATACACCTTAAGTTTGTTAGCCACTAAAATTACAGGCAATTTTCTACTTGTGAAGGGTTAATTTTCCATGGAACATTTAGCAACTATCTTATTGTTCTAATTACATATTATACTATGACAATTATGGAAAACTAAGGTATTCTGCCACACAATAAGATGAAGCAATAATTACCAAGCATTTCCTTTTCTGCCCCACAGAGTGAAAGAAGGGTCTTAATGAGCCTCAAGTGTCCTGCCAATAAGATGTTGTCTGCCTCACTGGTCTCACATTCAGCTGTGCGATTAGGTTCAAAGTTATCCAGCCATGTAATCTCATCTTCAAGCATGGTAGCTGGGCTTATTCGTAACTGCTCCATTTCTGAAGCTAAGAAAGAAAGAAACTCTATTACAAAGAGGAAAAATTTCCCTTCATGAAGTCAAAATCCTGAATTAAAGCAAGCAGTCAAGTCCTAATCTTTCACTTCACAGATCTCAAAAAACCTGTCACTAATAATGGGCAGGTGAAAGCTGCCTCCCACAAGGAGCCTAAAAACTCCATCTTCCTAAACCGAACTCTGTGAAACACCTCCTCTGCACAGGCCACTGCACTGTATGCTGAGGCTGAGATGGGGGAGACCATCCTTGCTCTGAAGAAGCTCCTGGTTTAGGGAACAAAGCCTTCCAGAGAAGGCAGAGATGGAAGGACACAGGGGAACCAAGGGTCCTGTATCGTTTCTCAAAATAAGGGAGGGAGGAGTTCTACAAAGGAGGAGGAGGTCAAGAGCAGAGCAGCCTAAGCAAAAGTTTCTAAACGAAGAGCCCAACTGCTCAGAACTACTCTGTTCTTTCATATTCAGTATCTCACTTTCCCAGCCAAATAAGGACTTACTGAAAACTTACATATGAACAGTTGGAATGGGGAGGAAAGGAAGAGCGATTATCTTTAACTACAGTGAGAAGTAAGCAGAGTGCCTACAGGTTTGTGAAGAGGGAAACTTTAGGGTCAGTCAGACCCCATCTGGCACCAGATGCGAACCCAATCTCTATTACCCTGCTTTCCTAGTTATGCAACAAGGCCAGTACCTCCACCACAGGGTGCTAGGTGTAAAGTGTAGGAAAAGTACCCCCAAACCAGACAATATTGTTTGTTTCAAGACATATTGCATGAGAATTAATTCTCTCTGCTCCTCAAGACTTCATAAGAGATCCTGATCTTTCATTTACTATTCAACAATGCAGGGAAGGTCTGCCTTAACAACTTGTTCATTTCACTTGAAAGTTGCATGTGTATAGCCAACTCATTATTTCAGTTTTCAAAAAGCAAAGCAGAGAGCAAATCCTTGATGGCTGCTGCCCAACTTTAACTGGAAGCCTGGTGGCTAGGTGGTTAGATGAACACGTAGTCCATCCACTCTCCAGATATAACCAATCTTACCCTGAAACAGGACATACAACCAAACTCTGTTACCTTAGTCTCTACAAAATCAACCTCTCTGTGTTGCTCAAAGTTTGTGAGAGAGACTCAGAACCAAGGAAGGAATTTGCTTTAAAAGATGCCACTGAGGATTATCAGTCACTGGATCTTCATGTGTCTATTACATGAAGATCTTTGTATGAAATTTCTTTTAAAATAAAGTGATTTTCTTGAGGAACCATTCTTTCTTCTTAAAGGGTATCAAGAATAACTAACTGTATACTATTTTCTTTTTACCTTTGGGCCCATAGGAATCTCACAACCAAATTGACTGTGTGGGGCTTTATAGCTTACATATACATAAAGCATATTTTTTCCTCCAGGCCTTGACTTTCTTTCGAAATTAATATTTTTTGATCATCAGGATCTTTTTTTTTTTTTAAATCCAGGCCCTCAACACATGCTGGGCAAGGGCTCTACCATTCAGCTATACCCCCAGCACTTTTAACATTTTATTTTGAGACAGGGTCTTACCAAGTTGTCCAGGTTGGCCTTGAATTTGTGAGCCTCCTGCCCAAGCCTTCCCAGTAGCTGGGATTATACAAGCATTCACACTGTGCCCAGCCATCCTAGCTTTTATTTTATTTATTTTCTGTACACTGAAGCAAAATATTTGCATAAAAGATAGGGAATAAACTAACAAGCTCTTGATTTGAACAAATAAATTTTACATAAAGCACTCCAACATACACTTGCCATTATTTAAAAGTACAGATGATTGAAATCTTAACACTCTTAAGTGAATTCTTAACAATGACACTTTAATCACTTAAGTGACTTCTATCAATATCAACATGCTTCAATAGATTTCCTCTTTCCTTCAGTGATCAACTTTCAAAACTGTCCGAGTAGATTATACTAGAGAAAGAGGCTCTTCATCATAGTTCCATGTTGGTACAATTAAAATATGAGCCTTTGACAATTTTTAAATAAACAAATCCTTTCAACACATTAATAGTTGGGATTGCACTAAAAGAAGAGCTCACTGATACATGGGCTTACGTGCTATTTTCAGGAAAACATTTCATTTCAAACAAAGATTATAATTTAATTTGCACCTGACAGTGCTAAATCAGATTTAAGAAAGTCTACTCTGGCTTTCTTTTCTACTTCCCCACCCCAAATCAAAGTTAGACATTTACTTACTTGTCAGATCATCTAATAGCTGGCACCTCAAATCAAAATACTCCATACACTGAGATAATAGTCTGAAAAATAGATAGGTTTCAGTTACTAAAAAGAGGCTGATTTCAAAGTAAAACGCATTTTCCTTGTAAAAAACCAGTTCATAAAACAATTAATATAACTTTCCTAAGCATAAACTTAACTGCTTTTACATTAACTGAAATTCTGCATTTTAGCATGGAGCGTGCTAATGATTTTGCTAATAATGACACAATAAAGGAATAATAGTGTAGAGAGGGAATTTTGAATAATCATTTTAAAATAATTTATGCACTGGTTGCATCTGTTCATTCAATTTTCGACTAATCTATTAAACATCTACCAAATGCCTATACCTGTTTTAAGGGGACACTGAACAAAAGAACAAGGGAGACAGATAACAAATAAAAAATATATATGTCAAGTGGTGACAAGCACTTAGAAGAAAAATTGGACAGTAAAGGGAAGAGGGCATTTCTTTAATGTGGGAGTGCTTTTTCTTTAGTTATAGTGGTTAAAAGCATAGGTTTTAGAATCAGACTGGTTTTAATCCTGCTTCTACTTACAACTGGGTGTCCAAGAACAACTGATTTCACTTCCGTTTTATAATTTCTAAAGTGCTTATTATAGTACAGTTTATATACATATATATACGTATATATATGTATATATACATGTTTATATTTACTGGTATTATACACACATGAATGTTTATGTATAGACATATCTGTGTGTGCGGTGTATAAATACATGCGCGTGCGCACACACACATATAGGAAAAAAGACTTATTATGGTTTAGCTATTAGGTGTCTTGCAAAAGCTCATGTGCGTGAAACAATGTAAGAAAATTTACAGACAAAATGACTGGTTCTGAGCCTTAACCTAAACAAGTGTGTTATCTCCCTAATATGGATTTTAACTAAGTGGTGACTGTAGGCAGGTAGGGTGTGGCTGGAAGAGATGGGTTGATGGGAGCATGCCCTTGGGGTTTATTCTTTGTCCACAAGAGAGCTCTCTCCATTTCCTGGTGTGATGCCCTGAGCTGCTTTCTTCTACCACACTGTTCTGCCATCATGTTCTGCCTCACGTTGGGCCCAGAGCAGCGGAGTCAGCCATTTATGGACTGAGACCTCTGAAACCATGCGAACTGAATAAACTTTTCCTTCTCTAAAACTGCTCTTGTCAGCTCTTTTGTTCACAGCAGCAAAAAAAGCTGACTAAAATTAGGCTCAAGCATGTATTAATGATGAAAATATATAATGAATCAAGAATTACAGTTAAAAAAATAGAGATAATGAAAACAGCCAAACTCATTTGGCCATTCTGATGATTGAAAGAAAAATATATGTGAAGAACTTAGTAAACGGTGTGGCACATTGTTAGCCCATGGTAATTGCTAAATAAATACATTAAAAAAGTTGCAAGACATAATTTTCAAAATTATACCAAACCTAATTAAATATTCAATTTTACGTGAAGTTAGTTTTAAATCAACGTATTTTAAAGAGATTCTTTGCTATATATATTAAAAATCTAATCTAATACTTTTTGCTTTTCCCCTAAAGATTAGAAGAATTTAATAATAAATTAAATTCTTGAAATTTAGTTATATTAAATAAACTGACTCGTAACAAAGATAAGACCAATAGCTTTAACTTCTAAAAAATGATTTAAACATTTCAATAAAAAAAAAAAACCCAGGTGGGCTGGGGCTGTGGTTCAGTGGTGGAGCGCTTGCCTCGCATGCATGAGGCACTGGGTTCGATCCTCAGCACCACATAAAAATAAATAAATAAAGATATTGCGTCCATCTATAACCAAAAAAACAACAACAACAACAAAAAAAACCCCAGTCTTTCAAATAAAATCATTTTTATATCTTTTAATTCAGCTGTCTAATGGAGAAAAACCATTTACATTTTTTGAAAGATTTGGTTTAACACTATTAAAGAATCATTTTTCAATACTAGAATCATACAATTTATGTCTAATTCAGGTTAAATGTTGATGGTAAACTATAAAATAGTTGTAAGCTTTGGCTAAAATTTTAACATTAACCATAATAACTTTATTTAATAAACCAAAATCCTGACTTCTTCCCATTTATATATTTTGAACATTAAATTCAAAGGTCAAAATATTTGCTTCAAAATATGTTTAAGCTCTGACCAGGAACTCCCATATATTAAAAAGTGTATGAGAACATAACAAATGTTGATACACTCATTTAACCACTTAATGAAGATCTGCAAACACACAGAATTATAATTTAGTTCAAGAAATATCTGTAGATTATACATCTTTTATCTAGAAAATACAGACATTAAGAAAAACCAAGAATGAATCAAATCATCACAAAGGAATTAGAAAATATCTTGGAACAAATGAAAAATGTAACATAACAAAAGTTAGGGGATACATCAAAAGCACTGCAATGAAAGGAAAATTTACAGCTATAAATGCTTACATTTTAGAAACCAGGAAGACATCACATCAACAACTTAATGATGTATCTTAAGGAACTAGAAAGAAGAACCCAAATCTAGGAAATAATAAAGATTAAAGCGGAAATAAGCAAAACAGAGAACAGAAAAACACAGCAAAACCAACAAAACCCAAAGCTGTTTCTTTAAAAAGTTCAACAAAATTGAACTTTTCAGTTTGGCTAGACTAAAACAAAAGACTCATTGTTACACACAGAAGAGCAACTGTGGACAACTACTAATTTTTAAAGAAATACAAAGGATTATAAGAGACTACTACCACAAGCAACTGTATACCAACAAGTTTAGTAAAAGAGATGAAATGAACAAATTCTTAGGAACTTACCAAAACTGAATCAGAAAGAAATAGGAAATTTGAATAGCCCTGTAATTAGCAAGGTGATAGAACTGGTAATCAAAAACCTCCCCCAAAAAGAGAAGTACAGGATAAGATGGTTTTACTGGTGATTCTACCAAACATTTAAAGAATATCAATCCTTACACTCTTCCAAAACACTACCTCCTATGAGGTAAGCATTACCCTGATATCAAAATCAAAGGACCTTCAAGAAAATTACAAAATTATGTCCCTTATAAATGCTGATGCAAAAAACCTCAAGAACATAAACATAGTAGCGACCCAAATTTAGCAGTACACTTAAAAGAATAATCACCATGAACAAGGATACTTGGAATGCATGAATGATTGAACTTATGAAAAATTATTTTAATACCACAATAACAGAAAGAAATGGGAGAAAAAGCCCATATATTCATCTCAATTGATGCAGAAAAAGCATTTGACAAAATTTAATGGTCTTTTGCTATAACACTGAACTAATTAGGAAAGGAAGATAACTATTTCACCATAATAAAGGCCATATATGGAAAATCTACAGCTAACACAGTACTAAATGGTGAAAGAAAGATTTTCCTTAAGAGAACAAGGATAATCACTTTGACTTCTATTCATTAGAGTATAAAAGTTCTAGCCATAGCAATTAGGCAAGAAATAAAAGGCATACAAATTGGAAAGGGAGAACTAGAATAATCTATTTGCCAATGACATGATCTTATATAAAATGAAAACCCTAAAGATTCCACAAAAAAACTTGTTAAAACTAATAAATATATTCAGCAAAGTTATGATATACAAAAATCAGCTGCATTTCTCGCACTAACAATTTGAAAAAGAAAACAATTATATTTACAGTAGTGTCAAGAAGAATAAAATAATCATCATCTTAACCAAGGAAATTAAAGACCTGTAAAGCAAAAAGAAATTAAAGATGACATAGTTAAATTAAATGATGTCCTTGTTCATGAATCGGAAGCTTAAATTGTGTTAAGAAGTCAGTACTATCCAATGATATCCCTATCAAAATCTCAGCAATATTTGCGGAAATAGAAAAACCCATTCCAAAATTCATACAAATTGCAAGGCACATCAAGTAGCCGAAAGAATCTTAAAAAAGAAGTTGGAGGATTTATACCTCCTGATTTCCAATTTCCTACAATGTAACCTAAACAGTGTGGTGCTGGCATTAAGACCCATGGCAGAGAAATGAAGAACTCAGATAAACCCACACAAACACAGCCAAATGATATGGAACAAGGGGACCAAGACCATTTAATAAGGTAAGGAGAGTTTAAAAAAAAAAATGGTGCTGGGAAAACTGGCTACTGACATATATAAAACAATTCAAAATAGATCAAATATTCAAATATGTTTTTTAGTTAAAAGAGCTAAAATTATAAAATCTTTAGAAGAAAACACAAGGGAAAAGATTCAATATAGGATTTGGCAAGGATTATTTGGGTATGACAATAAAATCATTAGTAGCATACAGGTAAACTGGGCATTGAAATTAAAAACATTTGTGTATCATAGGATACTATCAAGACAGTAAAAAGGCAGCTCACAGAATGTGAGAAAATATTTATCTGATAAGAGATTAATATCCAGGATATATAAAGAATTTAATAGGAAAAACCAAAATAATCCAATTTGAAAATAGGCAAATATCTTCAATAGACATTTCTCCAAAGAAGATATACACATGGCCAATAAACACAAAAGCAGATACTCAATATAGTAATCACTAGGGAAATGCAAACCAAAACCACAAGGAGATGTAAATTCATACATACTGAATAGCAATTATCAAAAACAAAACAAACAAAACCCAGAAAACACATCTTAGCTAGATGTACAGGAATCGGAAGCCTTTCACGCTTATGGTTGGTGAAAAAGTAAAATGGTACAGCTACTGTGGAAAACAGCATGATTTTACCTCAAAAAAAACCAGACACAGAATTACTATACGATTCAACAACTGTACTCCTTGGGCATTTATCTAAAAGAACTGAAAGAAAGGACTCAGACACTTTACACTCACATTCACAGAAGCATTATTCAGAATAGCCAAAAGGCAGAAACAATTCAAAATATCCTTCTACAGCTAAATGGATAAGCCCATAAAGTCTCTCTATATAACAGAAAATTATTCAGCTTTTAAAAGGGAATTTGAATACACGTTACATGTGTGAACCTTGAGGACATTATGATAAATGAATAAGCCAGACACAGAAGGACAAATATTGCATAATTCCATTTATACAAATTACTTAGAATAGTCAAATTCATAGAAACAGAAAATAGAATGAATGGTGGTTGCCAGGGCAGGGGAAGGAAGGATGAAGTACAGAGTTCAATGGGTACAGAGTTACAGTTTGGGATGATGAAAAAGTCCTGGAAATATATAATGGTAACTGTCGAAAAACAATGTATATGCACTTAATGCCACTGAAGCACATTCCTGAAAAGAACTAAAATGGCAAATTTCGTATGTATATTTTACCACATTTTTTAAAAAGTCCAGGCTTGGAGGCTTATGTTAGGGGTTACAGTGGCCTAATGCCTCTTCTCCTCCAGGGCTCTAATTTATAAAATATATGTACAACAAGAGTAGATATTGAGTTCACAAAGCTCCATATTTTACAAGCCCTATGGCAGGGGCTTTTTGATAAAGCTGAGGTGAATAAAGTGGCATAAACTTGAAGTCAATGTGGATCTCCTACTTTCTTTCCTGGGACTAGATGAAGGAAATAGCCTTGGTCAATGGAGGCTAGACTGCAGAGGTAAGATGGGGCAGGCAGAATGGACCTACCTAAGTCATCCTGTGAGCCTGGAACACAAGCTTTCTTACATGTGCAGGCATGTACAAAACCAAGACAGAAAGCTAGCAGGATACCCCAGCTACCTCTAGTCATGGGGCTATAAAGGATCTGAGCCAAGAAAGTGAGGTGCAGGGGACAGGAGCAGTGTGACTTCACACTGATCTGGTTCAAATAACTTCAGTCACACAAATCAGGTAAGATCTCTTTTTCTCTGGGATGGGTGGACCAAGTAAGATGGATTGGGAGTTGAGCATAATGGAGGAGAAAGCCATATGGCATTTAATTCTCCTGTCCTACATGGGAAGAAAAACACAAATGCCCTCTTTCGGGAACCTAATGTTAGAAAAAGAAAGGAGTTGTTCTTTTGTTACCTCAATATGCACTATAAATTTTAGGGGAGCAGTACATAAATATTATTCTTCCTTCTTTTTTGTTAACATGAGCTTTTTTATCTTTATTACATACCTCTGATTGACTCCTCTCATAATGCTAGTTGGGGACCAGAGAGGCAGCTGAGCTGTGAGAATGACACCTAGAAGGAACTGATTTGGCTTCTGCACATCTGGATGAGCTGAAGTGTCTGTCTGACTAAGAGTGTACAGTTGATCACAGGCAACCCGGCGGATCTGAAATTATGTGATTAGTGGCAAAGAACATGTCAGTCAACATTTAAAGACTGCTTAAAAAGTGATTTCCTCCCAAGTCCATACTATTTATTCATTAATGTTACTGAAGAACACTAGTAAGATATCCATGTTTCCATTTTTAATACTAAAAAATCCACTGAGTAAACAGGCTAATTATAAATGTGCTTTGGGAACTGATTCCCCAAATTATCCTACTATTCTTCTAGAATCAATAGGTTTAATTTAATGTACACAAAAACACAAAAAGGAAAAAACAAAAACAAAATCCATACCCACTCTTCTTTAAGTGTTTAAAAAGCTTATTTTTGAGGTCATGTAAGAAAGTCAGAATTTTACCATCCAATGGAAGTTCATGGCCTGGAGGTGGCCTTTCCTGATTTTGACCAACATGTTGATGTTTAATGCCAGCTGCCCTTGCAATTTACAGGTGCTACACAATGACTGTAACATTTTGGTTGTCATGAAAAAACATTAATCATAACGCAAGTCTCAATTTCTGGTGGGATATGGAAGGAGTGGCAGAAAGGAGAGTGGTATAGTTCTAATAGTCACATTTCCTTCAGAGTGGTCTGCCATTCTTTGTATAACTCTTGTGAAGACTAAGTGGCATTCCCTCTGTATTCCCCACAATGTCACAGGTATCCATGAGTGCCCCCAAAAGAACAGAACAAAGGATTTTTTTTAATAAGGAATGCAAAAAATTCTTACTTCAGCACTTGGTGATCCAAGCAGAATATCGATGATAAAATCAGCAACACAGGGCAAGTTATAGAAAGATGCTAATGATAAGAACAAGGAAAATTAAGGGGGAAAAGGAACTAAATTAGCTAAGGCATTTTCAAAACTTTAAAAAAAATTTGAGTAATATCTTAAGTGCAACTTAAGCAGAAATTCATCTCTTCTTTCTACATGGAATCAAAATTCAGCAACTGCTTCCATGTCTGTCCATTTACTCTATAAAATTTTAAGATGATCAAGAGAAAGAGCCATGTCTTAGTAATCTTTGTACCCCACATTCTGGCACAATGTGTGCACATACTAGTTTAAGAATAAATGTCTTGCCTTGATAAACTTTCAATACTACAAACTATAAAATGAATCAAAAATAAACTCACAAATGATTAAAGACAAAAGTTATATTTATAATTTTTTTTATCTTGAGTTGAAAATGATCTCTAAACAGTTCTAAGAAAATCAAATTAAGCGTGTGGCATAGATTTTAAAAGCCATTTGATAATGACTTATATTTCTCAGATATAAACATTCAAAAGCATTTGTGCTCAGAGAAAACCATTTTAGACACTACTTTAATGTTTCATAAATTTCTATCATTTTCTGTGTGTTTATCTCAATTACCTTTACCCTTGGTGTACATAATTTTCATACAAACTACATACTGCTCCCCATCTCTATAGAACTGGTAGTGTGAAATTGGTAAGGATAGTCAAGACTAGGGCTTCTTTGTGTTGGTATCATTTTTAAAAGTGAAGTTAAGACTTCATGCCTGAATATTTATGTATTGAGGGCCTACTGCACATCAGGCAGTGTTTGGGTGCTGAAGATTCCCCAGGGAACAAAATGAACAAAGGGTCTTCAAGGAGCTTACAATCTAGTTGGGGGATGATGGCAATAAACATGATAATTATATGTTATAAAGAGACAAATGCTGCACAAACAAAGTTAGGGGTCAAGGCAGTGCTAGGGCAAGGGGAGGGGTATAATTTTTTTTTAAAAAAGGTGGTCAGGGAATGTCTCACCAAGATGAAATGAAAGCAAGGTCTTGCAGGAGATGAGGAAGAGACGGCCATGTGCATAGATGGGGAAAGAACATACTAGAAAGAAGGAATAGCTAGTCCGAGAACCCAGAAGCAAGCAGGAAGGTGTCTTTGGTGTTGGGAAAGAACAAGGGACCTAGGGAGTAAGGGGGAGAGTAGGAGAAGGTGTGACATCACAGAAGTATCAGAGGTAGACTGCAATGGACCCTGAAGTCCTTAGTAACGATTTGGCTTTTACTCTGGGTGAACTGAGAAGCCACTTGGAGGTTTTGAGAGAGAAGTGATGTACACAGTAGGGGGTCTACTCTGGTTACTGCAAGGGCAGAAGCAAGAGGATTGGTGAGGCACTAATACAAGGCAAGGAAGGGGTAATGGCAGATTAGAAGTGCCACAGTGAGGGTGGTATGAAGAGGTGCAATCTAGGCACAGTTGGAAGGATAACAAGCTGACCAGCCGAAAGTACTGTGTGAAAAAAGGCAATCGAGGGCGATTCCAAGGCTTGTGGTCAGAGCAACTGGCAGGTAAAATAGCCTTTATGTTGGGAAGATTCTTGAGTGATATGAGCATGATCAGTTCAGTTCAGAACAGAATGCTTAGGATGTCTATCTGTTATCCCAGTGGAGATGGCAGGGGAGTGGTCCAAGTCACAGGTCCAAATTGAGGTGCTGATGGTTGTCAGCATCTAAATGGAATTTATGGCTATGAAACTGGATGAGATCTCCAAAAGAATGAATGTGGACAAAGCAGAGACAATGAAGGGCTCAGCCCTGAGTGCTATAATGTTAAAGAATGGTTAATGTTAGCCCAGTCCCCCAAAGCCAAGAATAAAGATGAAAGGGAAAATCTTAAAAGCTTCTTAATTTGTAATAAGTCATTATCAGGAATTCACACATAATTCTAATTACATAGTATATGAACTAGTAATTTGGGTTTTGAATTCTTCAGCTGGATAGTAAACTCCAGGAGGGCAGACATGCTACCCTTATAAAATGGAATCTTGTGTACATAAAGTGCTCAATAAACACTTCTTCAGAATTGACTATTCTAGTACCATCCTTAGCTACTCCACATACCAACTTTCCCCTTCCTTTCATTTCTTTCAGTAGCACCTTGTCGATGAGCAATGTAAATAATTCCCAATAGAAATCTGGCCTTTTCCTGAAAGAAATTAATCACAAAGAAGCCTCCTACCCAGTTGCTGGCTTCGAAGCTGCAGACATGTAACAAGAAGAGATAAAGCTTCTCCAGCAATCAGTGAGTCTTTGGTGGACACAGACTGCTGTCGGACACAGATTCCTGCATGCAGGGCTACAGGTTCTCCTTCACTTCCAGAGCTGCAATTGCTTCCTAAAAGTAGGCAAGTGGGAGTTTACTATGGATTCTAAAGGAACTGTGCGGTTTTAATATTCTTTTAATATATGATCCAGAATTCTCATGTGACATAGAATATGTTAAGAGAGCACTTATGTCTAAACAGATTCAATCACCACATTTGAAACACCCTGTTTAACCGTCCTTAATACACATTTGCAGTCATTCAAAATGGGTTCACAAGGCAAAACTCATTTCAGGTGATAGAAGTGAGAACAGTGCAACTTTGGGGCATGAGGGAAACCTTCTTGTGACATTAAAAATGTTCTGTATCTGAGCTGGGCGCGGTGGCTCACGCTTGTAATTCCAGCACTTTGGGAGGCTGAGACAGGAGAATTGAGAGTTCAAAGCCAGCCTCAGCAATGGCGAGGCGCTAAGCAACTCAGTGAGACCCTGTCTCTACATAAAAAACACAAAATTGGGCTGGGGATGTGGCTCAGTGGTTGAGTACCCCTGAGTTCAATCCCTGGTACCCCCCCCCCCAAAAAAAAAGTTCTGTATCTTGTAACTTGATCTTGAAGGGTTATTCATACATGAAAATCCTAAAAATATTGTAAACTTAACATTTCTGTATTTTACTGTATGTCATAGTTTAAATTTTTTTATTATTGAGGTATTTATAAACACATAAAGCAGGAAGAGCAAATAAAGCTAGGAAATAACATTGTATTTAAGAAAAACAGATGGCATCTAATTAAAAAGCTTCTACACAGCAAAGGAAATAAGAGCATGAAGAGAGAACCTACAGAATGGGAGAAAATCTTTGCCACCTATTCTTCCAACAGAGGATTAATATCCAGATTATATAAAAAACTCAAAAACAAAACAAATAAAAAATCCCCACTAAAAAGCAACCCAAATAAATGGGCAAATGAATTAAATGCACACTTCTCAAAACACAAAATAAAAATGGCCAACAAATACATGGAAAAATATTCAACATCTGTAGCAACTACAGAAATGTAAATCAAAACTACTGAGATTATACCTCACTCCAGTTAGAATGATAGTTGTTATGTTTTCTTTTATACATGGAAACTAGGAAAGAAAGGGAGGAAAAGGTAGAGTGGAATACCATGAAAATAGAAGGGAGACCAGCAGAGCACAGAAGGAGATTGAGAAATGAGGAGGGAAGGGAAAGGGGAGGTACTGGTGGATGATACTGACCAAATTATATTGTTATATTGTGTGCATACAAGAATATATAACAATGAATTGCACTACTGTGTGTAATTGGAATGCACCAATTAAAAAATATGAGGGGAAAAAAAAAGGCCACAAAGAAAATAAACCACCAAACCAAAGAACTGTTTTCCAGGTCAGCAAATTCTAGATGAATTTGTGTTACTGTCACAGTTTCTAGCCCTCTGGCATTTTTATACTCAGTGAAGCTAAAAACTGCTGTTTTTGCTTACTCTATGCTCTTATGAATGCTTTTTCTTTAAAATAAAGCATGGCACATATAGTAATGTACACAAATATTAAGCCTGATCAATTTTTACTCCTGCTCCAAAGCAAAAGAAAAGGCTCTCTGTGACTCTGACACATCTACACATAGATGATTCTTTTTTTTTTTTTTTTAAATTTATTTTTTAGTTGTAGGTGGATACAATATCTTTTATTTTTATGTGGTGCTGAGGATCGAACCCAGTGCCTCCCGCGTGCTAGGCGAGCACGCTACCACTGTGCCACAACCCCAGCCCCACATAGATGATTCTTATAGCTCTTTCTTACTCAATGTTCTAATGACTATCCCTTTTAAAAATCAGTACCTGAACTGCTGAGTCTGTTTCGAATTCCAGCAGGGAACAGAGAATTACTTTCTTTAATTGGCTGGCTACTCCCAACCAGGTCAAGTCGTCCTGCAGCAGCAGCCCATGACAATCTCATGAAACAAGCCACGGTAGAAGTGAAATCACTTACTTCCATAGTCTAAAGAAGTATGGAAAGAGTGTTATGAGGAAAGGCAGTGCAGTAGTCACATTCTATTGACTTCTATGTCTTCTTAGTGACCTCAGTTTTGTAGACTTTTTTCCTTCCAAGAGCATACAAGAGGACAGCTTTCTTCATGCTACCACCTTGTTCAGACTTTCAGTATCTCTGTTATATGTAAAACAGACTCTGTTCCCCAGGCCCTACCTTCAAATGGTCCCTAACCAATTGTTACCCCCAGTACTGGGGATTGAACCTAGAAGCATTCTATTTCTCAGCTATAGCTGTAGCCCCTTCTTTTTTTGAATTTTACTTTGAGATAGGGTCTGAGTTGCTGGGCTGGCCTCAAATTTGTGATCCTCCTGCCTCAATCTCCTAAGCAGCTGGGAATATAGGTTTGCTGTCATGCCTGGTCCAATTTGGTTTTTACTATTTTCCTTTTCCACATGTTATGCTTTGGCCTCTGCAAACTACCACGTGAGCTGGTTTTGTCTTTAACTTTGCTCACATTCTCCCTTTTGCTTGAATAAATCTCCTCTCTCTACGTCTCTAAATACTTCTCTCTCTCTCCATATCTAATCCCCTTCTAGCTTTCAGGATTTAGCACCGATGCTAAATCCAGAATAAAATTATCCATGATGGCACAGGTGAAGGAAACTATCCCATTATGAAGGCCCATAGAACACTTTGTCTTTATAACACTTGACACCTCCTACCTTTCACAGTTATTTTTGCACTACTTGTCTCTTTCTTGACATAAATTCCTTGAAAGCAATATTCACATTTTAAACATTTTCATATCTACACAGTCCCTCTTCCAGGCAGGGCCTTTAAGGAGGAGGTGCTTAATTTTTCATGAATACACCACTGACTTACTTGTATTGCAACTCGAGCAGCAGGGATGATTTCTTCAACCCTGATAGATGACCGATCCGATACTGACAACTGTCGGTAGGATGACTTTTCTGGGGTACCACATAAGGACATCTGTCTGCTGGTCTGCCGGCTAACATTTCGGAATGGGCGAGAAGAAAGTGCTTCGATGCCATCTTTGGTGAGGTCTTCATCTAATAATGTGGGCATTGTTTGTCCAACAAGTAAAAACCTTCAAAAGAAAATGCTGGACTTATTCAAGGTCATTTGACATTAAAATGGTATGATTTGGGAAGAAAAAGTCAAGTATTGTCTTGTGAGACTAATACAATATGTTTACAAACCTTGCAAGTTGTAGACAGATGGAATAAACACCTTGCCTTGTCTCATAGTCCACTTCTGATGGAATGGAATCCCTCTGCATGACATTTACAACCAAACTTCAAGGAAAAGAAAAAAGGGTAGTGTATTAAAGATTTCTATTTTTTTCAAAGGCAGTTTTTTAAATAATGAATGCAAAGGCCTATAAATGTTCTTAGTTACTAGGTTTCTACAAAATTCTTACATATAAATGAACAATGCATATTTTTATCACAGTGATTTCCTATGATAAATACAACTCTCTTGGATCCATCAAAATTAGACTCTTGATTTAGCCAGATACACAAGACACAGTGTTCAAACAGTTCCTGTTCTCATGAACTGGTTTGGGTTCACTGAACAATTGCTATCTTGGTATTAGTGGAACTACCAATTCAAAAATATAACAAGAATTGGTGTATTTGGTCAACCTGTTTTCCAACATTCACTATGCCCTATGCTACTGCTAAAGCTTCCAACTTCTTCTCCCTGCCCACTCCTGCCCCTCTACCTTCTAATCTATTCTCAAATGATCAACCAGAGGGATCCCTTTAAAATATAAGTCAGACCATACTCTTCTACACAAAATCCAACAATGGCTTCCTACAGGAAAAGAAAGCACAGCCTGCAGAGCAGCCTGTAAGGTCCTATGTACCCTAATCTCTGTCATCTGTGTAACTTCATGTTCTCTGCCTCACTTGCTCAGCCCCATTTGCTCTGGTCTCCAGATAGGTCCCCTGAAGGGGTGTGCCCTGGCTGCTCCTCTGGAGGCCTCTACCCCAAAGATCTTCAGGCCTTGTCCCTTCATCACCTTCAGTCTTTATAAATTATCACCCCATCCGTGAAGTTTTTCCTGACCTCACTGTTAAAAATCACCACCCTCTCCATCCTAGCTTCCTTCTTTTATTTCTTTCTACAGATCTTACTACCACCTGATGCATACTTTTACTTATTTGTTTTCTGTTTTTCTCCCTCTCTAGACCGCAAGCTTTATGGGGACATGGATTTTGTCTAACTTACTCACTGCTTTGTTCCCTGTCCATAAAACAATGCCTGCAATGTGAATTAACTAACAGACAGAGATAAGCCAAAGTTCAATACCTCTATTACCACAGACCTAGAGAGGGCTAGGTAATTTGAAATAAATTTTTACTAAAAACACATCTAATGTGTTGAATAAACACTCATGTGCCAGTCCTTCTGCAAAGCCTGAGAATTCTTTTAGGCCCACACTGCCCTGTTTCTCATCCCCTTTTATCTCCATAAGGTTCTTGCCCAGCTTTGCTTCCCCACTAGAACTCTACACAGGAATTCCTGCAACCATCCTTTGCTCGAGCTTCAAGGTGGTCTTCATTCCTCGTCCAGAGGACCTTTATCTCTTATCTTTTGCTCTAGTCTTAGTGTAATAGGTGATACATCTCCATGCTTTCATTCACCCTGCCCTCCACCCTTTCCCTCCCTCCTCTACCAAGGAAATTTCTACTCATTTCTGAATACCCAGCTCAAAGGTCACTTTGTGTAAAGCACTTCCTAACCCTATTACCCCAGAAAATTTAACCACTACTTTTTTGCCCTTCACCCCCCGTAACTTTTTATATACCTTTATTTTAATTCTTATAAGATGGGCAGTTAGCTGTCACTCTTTGTTAAACCATAAACTTCTCAAGGGTAGAGCTAATGTCTAATTTATCTTTGCATCCCTGGCACTAATGACTTGCAAAATATGGATTTACTGAGAATCAAATTCACCTATTTCAAACAGATGGGGAAGACTCAAAAGAAACAGTCTCTACATCTCTATTCTTAAGAATTTTCCCCACCACCAGTGGGGAAAGAGATGTGCTTCTGTACATTTTTCAAATAAACAAGTTTTAAAATGAATCAAAATATTCTAAAGGACTAAAACATTTCTTCTTAAAAATCTCATAATGCTTCGCATAATACCTTGAAGACTAAGCAAGGCTTTGCAGGGAAGATTAGCTATTACAACTTTACACATTTTCTATATTCATGTACCTCAAACCTCCTGCTTTGAGAAAATTCTCACAGAAGGATTTAGCACAACTTCTTGCCATGTCGTCATCAGCTGTTGGCATGAGTTTGGAGCTCAGAACCTAGAAACAGACAAACACAATTAATCATCCCAACATGTGTGCAGAAGTTACTCCTTTACTAAGTAAAACATTCAGGCAACTTGAGTTAAAATCTCTTTAAATGTCACACACTAGTTATCCCTCCATAAGTATATGGGGGCTGATGTTTCACAATTAAGGAAACCACATTTTCCACATTCTATTTAATTTGGAATAAAAATCTTTCTGAAGCTAAGGTGCTCTTCTTTACATGAAAGGGGTAAATGTGACAATCTCAGGCCTTCAAGTTTATGCAAGAACAGATAACTTTATGTGATGTGCTGGATACGTACTTCAAAAAGCACATAAGCCAAAGTTCTATCAAACAGCCCAAATGTTTAAAACAAGCCACATGAACTCCCTAATGACTGTAGTTTCTGTTCACTGAACGTCTAAAATGCACTAAGATATGTATTTTACTTTATAGGTGAGAGCTAAGACCAGAGAAGTTAAGTGACCTCCTACTCAAGGTCACAGGATTAGAATTCAAATCCAGATGTGTGGCATTCCAATAGGTAGGTCCCCACTCCAACACTGCAATACCCACCCACATAAAGCTTAACTGTATGTTGTGCTAGGGCAGAGAAGAATTTCATACAAATAATCATACTATAATACAAGGTAACAAATTCAGTTCACACTCTAGTTTCCCCAGCTAATAACTGAAAGATAGTAGCCATTCTGAGGAGGATTTCCCAAAGAGCTACCTCAGTTTTTTCATCACCTAAAGGAGGATGACAATTATGATCACTAGAGGACTGTTTGAATTAAGATATAAGTTTAAGTTGTTTAGTGCAAGTACCAGCACAAGTGTTCAGTGAACAATAGTTTATTCAACTGTTTATTTAACTGTATCTAGTTTAAAACTGAGGCAATAAGAGATTAAAACTAGATACAGTTAAATATCCTTCTCTAGTCTAAAAAAAATTTTGCTTCTATGAACCTATCGGTTTATGAACTTAGATTTCTAATGTGGGATTTTTGTTAGAAATGCTTTCTTCCTAGGTAGCTTTTTGGAAAATGGGCTCCTCAATCACAGATGATGCACTGCACAGGAGAAGGGAGCCCTCTGCTCTTCCTGCACTTACACAGTTCTTTATCTACATGCACACACTCCCCAGGCTTAGTGGGCAAACATTTACTGAAGATGACAGGTTTCTTCAAAGGAATGGGTATTTGGAATATCCACTTTGAAATTTCCTGGTGGGCAAACACAAGTTCACAAGCAAATTGCAAGGAAAAAGTTGCTGCATGGGTAGCAGCAAAAATGCTTTCTGGCGGGTTAGGTTTTCCAAATATTTGATGTATCAAATATTTTTTTTAGAAAAGCAAAACACACCTATTAAAGAATTTCATAGTTTTGAAATTATAGTGGATACTTTACTATTATAGTGCTTTGGTTCTGAGATGTGATCTAGGTGGTTGATGACAAACTAGAGCTCATTGTTGGGATCATTCTGTTTTTCTAGGTGCTCTCATATAGATAGAAATATAAATTAGTAAATAAAGATAGGATTAAAAGCAATTGCTTTTTCTAATACTTCCAAGTTTTTTAAGCCTTGAAATAACAATGTTAATATCCTTCCTGATCAATTCCTCATTAATCTTGATCGATGTTGACAAATTACAATGAACTTTTAGAAATATTAGGATGTATTTAGTCAAGATGGCTAAAGATAATTTATATCATGTAGGTTTGCAAAGCTTCCAGAGGAAGGTAATGACTTATTTAATAAGAAGATTTCTATTTATTTATTTATTTTTGGTACTGAGGATTGAACTCAGGAGTACTAGACCTCTGAGCCACATCCCCAGCCCTATTTTGTTTTATGTAGAGACAGGGTCTCACTGAGTTGCTTAGCGCCTCACCGTTGCTGAGGCTGGCTTTGAACTCAAAATTCTCCTGTCTCAGCCTCCCTAAGTGCTGGGATTACAGGCGTGCGCCACTGTACTCAGCTTCATTATTTATTTAGATGCTGTTTTACAAGGATAACAATGAACATTTTCAAAGGCAAAAAAGTTTCACTTTATCTTCTTTTTATCCCCACAAATTAATCTTCTAACAAGATCATCCCACAATAAAAGAAACATTTTTACTTGTTTCTTACATCTGAAAGCACAAATCTACAAACCAAAATGGATCTGTCAAAATGAAATGAAAATAAATGAAGTTTCTTACTTCCAAGTTGTAAAGCACTCTGAAGGTGGACATTCCTGGAGCAAAAGATCGAAAAAGACTTTCTAAGATTGAACTGGCGCTTGGCTGATGCTGCTGTTTTGAAGACAGGGATGGAGATTTTGAAGACTGAGAACTTGATTCAGACAACAATGTCTTCTAGTTTTAAAGAATGAGAAAAAAACACATGTCTTAAAAGCACAAATTAAATGTATCAGTGCATATTCTTTTTTCTCTTTAATATAGGCCACATTAATAAAAATTTTCTAAACAATTAGCTTCATAAAACCACACTACTCTGTAATTATCAACAAAACCTCAAATTCCCCCAGACAAATTCTAAGTGTATAATGATACTCAAATACTACATGAATACTTTTCAGAATATATTCTAAGCAATACTAGCAAGGTCATTTAAATTTGTTCCCATGTTTAAAAAGTGAATTTCTAAATATTTACAATGAAATCATAGAATTGGCTAAAGTAGTAATCTTGACAGTTTCTTTTTAGCTAATACTAGTGATATACTTTCTAATTATATTAGCTCCCTTCACTCTCAAATTACTCCCTAAGCCATAGATGACAGGACTGAGCTGATCTAAATTTCAACCACTAAAATATAAAATAAAAAAGTTGCTCTAACCATTTTGGTCTTAATGAATTTATTCTGAAAACATAATTGAACAATACGATGGATAAAGTTTCCCTCCCTCCACATTAATCTCCTAAGGGACAACATTCTAAAAATTAAACAAAACAAACTTTAAATATCACTTGTGGAGAAAATGAAAATCCACTTATGCAAACCACTCAGACACACAACAATCAGATCCAGAGAGGCATTGTGACAGAAGAAAAACATTTCAGCTGAGTCAAAACCAGAGTCTGATCATGGACCAGCAACTTCTATCTTTCTGGGCTTCAGTTTCCTAACACATACCATGAAGGAGGAAAGTGGATGACATTAAAGCCTCTTCTGGATCTAAAATGTTATCTCATTACTTATTCCATCTGAATACTTTAAATACCAGCATGAAATTTCTGTTTCTATTTATGGCAAAGGTATTTCTCAAAAGAGGAAAAAATACTAGGGAAAGATGGTATCATATGGCCTTACTGTGATTTTGAGTTGTGTTTCTACTGAATCATGATTCAAAATTCATATGCTAGTTAAATAACTGTTAGAGACACACATACCTTTCTGCCTAAAGAATCAAGTTGATCAAGAGCTTCCTGAATGGCAGGATCAGTGGGTATTAAGAGCAGAAGCTTTCGAACTCGTAGAGTTATCCTGAAAATTTTCAAATACAAATTTCTTTCCCATAAGTCAGTTTTAATAAAGAAGTTATTTAGTCAGTAGGGAATATAAAGTGACATACATTTCAAGTGAAAAGTGATTTGGGTCATTAACATTTGTAATTTTCTCTCTTTCAGTCCCACAAATATTTACCTTGGCTCCTCTAGATTGGCAAGCTGGTAAAGCATGTCAAACACATTACATACAAGAGCCATCACCACACCAGGGAGGGATTTCTCCTGAGGGGAAAAAAGCAAAATATAAATATACATCTGTCAAAGCATTTTCTCCTTTGCTCATCAAATTTAAAACAACAACAACAAAAACCCACCAACAGTCCCGTATGCACCCCCCTGCCACTACTTCTGAAAGGCTGGCCATTACAAAGCTTGAGGGGAGCATAGTGCTTGATGCTCACCTGCTCTGAAGATCACAGTGAGTGATCACTACCTCTAGCATGCACTACCTGGTGTCCCTCCCCCAGCCACCTGCTGGCAAAGGACTAAGGCACCAAAAGGCAGGCAGCTTTGAAAAAAGGCAAAACAAGGGTCATTTGTAAGTAATGCAATGGAAAGCACCAGAGAGCTAATCCCAGTTCATTTGTAGCCAATAAGATCATGAATACTATGAAAGCAGAATTTAAGTATTATATATGGACACCCATTCACACCAAGATATATGCACATGTAATTTAAGTCAAGAAAAAGAAGTTACTCTGTTTTTATTCTAAAGATCAGAAAAAACAAAATGCATATAACTGCAAAGAAGATATATGATTAAAGCACTATTTCTGGCTATAAGAAATAAGAAACCAGACATCAGCACAGAATTTCATATGTAGAAAGATTTTTTAATAAATTCAAGACAGATATAAGACAGTTTAAAATTATCAAACTTAAAGATACTATGTAAATTGTTTTTGTTGCTAATTAACTATCATAATATCACTGAGATTTAATTCTTGTTAATATTAAGTATAGTTACTTTAAAACCAACATAATATTAAACCTGAAGAGTTCTTTGATATCTATGACAAAGTGATACTATAAGTCAGAAAGATACAGTCAACGATCTTCCAGTTGGAATTAAAGGTATATACATATATAATAAACATGAAAATTAAATCCCTGCATGTCTTGTAAGTATCTTTGTGTCACATGAGCTTGCTGTCAGACTATAAAAGCCTGAAAAGTGGAACAGTGTTACTCAGCTTTGTATGCCTGGAAAATCTGCTCTTATAGAGCTTACATTTTACTGGGGAGAGAAAGAAGATAAAAAAAGGTATAGTAAGTATTAGAAAAAATAAGTGAGGCAGGGAAATGAGAAGAGTGCAGAAATGGGGCTGAAAATTTAGATAGGACTATGAGAGAAGGCTCCTTGAGAGGGCAATATCTCTGGAAAACCTGAAGTAAGAGAAAATGGCCTGAGGGCACTAGAAACAACATGCTGGGCCTAGGGCAAAGCGAGTGCACAGGACCTACTGTGTGTGGGCACCAAGAGGGAGGCAGTGCTATTGGAGAGCTGTGGGTGAGGGTCTCAGAGACCATCCATAGGGGACATCAGGTAAGCCCCAGAGGTCGCAGCAAAGACTATGAGCTAAGGAGTGGCATCATCTAACTTAAATTTGGTAAGACTGTGGAGCTGCTGGGTGCCCTACAGGAAAGAGACAACTGGCTAAGAGCTGAGGAAACCACTAAAACACTCAGGCAAGGGATGCCTAGACTAGTTTTAAAAGATAGTATAAAAGCTGCCTAGATTAGTATAAAAGTTGTGTAGGCAGAAAAAAGTAGCTGGATTCTGGAAGTATTTTAAAAGTAGACTCAAGGATTTGCTGATGGATCTAAGTCTAAGTGTGGGGGAAAAAAGGGAGAAATTTAAGAATTTTGGCATGAGGCACTAGAAAAATGGAGATGGTAATATCTGAGACACAAAATGGTAATATCTGAGAACAAAGTTACAGAACAAAGAATTGGCATCAGGGTAAGGTTTAAGTAAGAAAGGGGAAAATCAGAAGTTCAGGTTTGAATTATGACTTGGGGTGTCTAGCAGACATTTAAGGGGATGTAGTGAGTAAATAAAAGGAACCATGTATTGACTTAAGCTAAAGATAAAAACTGGGGAGTCATTAATGTATATGTAATATGTAAAATTTGGGGACTAGATGAGATTACTAAGGGAATAAACAGAAAGAAGAGAGCTCGAAGTACTGGCCTGAGAAAGATCTCTGTATAAAGATTAGGGAGATGAAGAGGAATCAGCAAAGGAGACAAAAGAACACCAGAGAGGCAGTGGAGTCAGGAGAGTCCAGAAAGTCAATTTCAAGGGGATGTAGCTACATGCATCAATTCCACATCATCATCAAGACGAGGATTTAGAGGTGGAGGAAGACACCTTAACTAAAAAAGAACCTGACTCTCTTCAGGAAAGGTTGGCAAAAAGGTAGCTGGAAACAAGTTTGGACAACTCTTTCAAGTAATGGGCCAGTGACTGCTGAAGATCAAATTTGAATGAAGGTTTTTTTTAAAACAATGGCAAAAATAACACAACATGTTTGGATGTTAGGGAAATGACCCAGTAGAGAGGGAAAAAAATCAATGCATCTATGAAGAAAGATGTGCTAGAGGGCAGTGTGTGGATAGGCAGAATGACTCAGTGCTTCAAAAGGTTCTGTGACTCAGAAAACTGTTAAGTTATATGTCATCTCTTAGCCGAATCCTAGCAGTTCTCAGTGCACCTTCATGAAGAGTCAGAACCTGTCTAACAGAAAAGGACATAATCAGCTGGGCACGGTGGCTCAAGCCTGTAATCCCAGTACTCAGGGAGGCTGAGACAGGAGAATCGCGAGTTCAAAGCCAGCCTCAGCAACGGCGAGGCACTAAGCAACTCAGTGAGACCCTGTCTCTACATAAAACACAAAATAGGGCTGGGGATGTGGCTCAGTGGTCGAGTACCCCTGAGTTCAATCCCCAGTACCAAAAAAGAAAAGGACATAATCATCCAAAAGTATATTGGCTGAAAGCAAAAGACACTGATTGCTAAGTTCCTCTTTCTAAGTTGAAATCAATCACTTAGTACCTGCTCCATGGCATATGATGAACTAAAAACCCCACTGCTGCTGCTGCTGGAGCTGGTTGAGGAATCTGCCGAGCTCCCAGAAGGGGTCCCACTGCCAGAGGTCTTTACTGTAAGGACTTGTTCATCAGAAAAGCCCAGCTGGTGGAGAAGCTTTTGATCTTTATTCACTGTCAGCTGTAAAAAGTGGTTTCTTAATTATTGAGAGGGAAAGGAAGAAGAAAGTATTCACATCAGGCTAAAGTGCCAGAAGCTATTATTTAAACCCACCAGACTATCATTTGTAAATATCTGTATATTATCCACAGGAGAGCACAACTGCTTGGCTATCTTCCACCGCACACTCCCTATGGTTTCATTACTGTGGGCCTGTAAAATAAAATCCAACACTGTTGTGAGAGGGCTTACTTATTCCTTTAAACAACTGTTAGTGAGCATCTACTATGTACTGGGACTTTTCTAGAAGCTGGGATCATAGCAGAAGCCTTGTAAGACTTCCCTTTTGCTGTCATTAAATGTTCTTCTCTACACCCCCACCACTCCCTATCACGTGTGGAGTAACATCTCAAACCCTTCTTCCACAGTAGGGCCTTCCACTCACTCACTCCCTTTCTCACTGTGAGCTATTCATGCCAGTCACCACACCCAGCTTTCTACCTGCTGCTCCCTTTGCCTGGAATATTCTTTCAAGCAAATATCATTTACTTCCTTGCTTTTTTCAAGTCTTTAAATACCACCACCTCAGAAAGACCTTCCCTACCCATCTTTATCTAAAATGGCTTATGCATAACACCATCAGCCTCCACCAACCCTATCCTGCTTTATTTTTATTTACTCTTTGTAACACCTATCAACATCTGCTGTTAAACTGTGTATTTATTTATATATCTGCTTGTACCCCATAGTTTCCTTTTCTTTCAGGTCTTTATTCTACATTTGTTTATCAAACGGCTTTGAGAATCATTACTCATGCAGCTATCTCCATTAACAGTAATCTTAAGACAGTAACAAGACATGAAAATGGCTATAGAGCTTCATAGAAACCTACCTCTATAGTGAAGGTATCTTTGGTAGATTCATAGGTAACGTTAAGAGTTAAAAGATGTCCATGAAATGAGGCCCCATGAGGTAGAATAGTTCGTGGAACAGAGTAAAAATCCTTGAATAAGATACAAGTCAAACAAGTCAGATGCACTGTGCCACTATTAAACATGTCAAAAACACACACCTACACAATTAGTATGATCATATAATGAAAACTGCTTTTTAAAAGAGAGGCATACCTCAATAGTGATCACATAGCGTTCTGCCAGAAGCAGCAATCTCTCAATTATTACAAGTTTAGTGGATCTATGGTTAAAAAAAAAAAAAAAATTACACATATTTGAAATGAATTACTGATCTGAGCTCAGTTCGAATCTGTTTCACCAAAACCACAGAGTTAGCACTTACTGGACAAAGACTGAAATTTGCCAAGATTAAACCTTTTTACCCAAGAGTTCAAACGAGTTAATAGCTGAAGTGCCTAGATGGGATAAGAAAAGAGAAGCCTTTGCCCCTCCCCATATTTCTTTTTCTTTTTCTCTTTTAAAATAGTTGTTTCAAAAATAGAGGACCTTGGTCCCTAGGCCTATTTGTCCATCAACCCACCAAGAATAAACATTCAGAGAGTTTGTCTTTCGTAATCTTACAAGTAAAAATATGCTACAAAAGTCTATAAACACATAGAATCTGATATAAACTGCCTGAAAATTGGAAGACAAATGCAAACAAGTAAGTTTAAATAAAAGCTATCTGAAAATAAAATCTAATACATGCATATGTGTGTTTATAACAGCACAATTCACAACAGTCAAATTATGGAACCAGTCTAGGTGTCCATCAATGGATGAATGGATAAAGAAAATATGAATGGATAAAGAAAACACAGTGGAGTTTTATTCAACCATCAGGAAGAATAAAATTATGTGATTTGTGGAAAAATGAGTGGAACTTGAGGGTATGTTAAGTAAAACAAGCCAAACTCAGAAAGTCAAGGATCATGCATTCTCACATATATAAAAGCTAAAGAGGAAAAAAGGATGGAGGGAGCTTAGGAAAATAGAAGGGAGACCAGTAGAGAAGGGAACCAGGGAGAGGGAGGAATAGAGGAAAAGTAAAGTACTGGGAAGTAAAACTGACAAAATTACTGTTATATTGTGTGCATGTGCCAATATGTAACAATGAATCTCATAATTTTGTATGATTATAATGCATCAATAAAAGCAAAGAATAAAATAAAATCCAGAGGCAACAAACAGCAAAATGAAAAAATGAAATCTCAGGTATCCTTTGGATGAAGACTTAAAAAATTTTACTTATCATTTGAAATAATAGGCTCACAATGTTCAACAGCTTATATAATAAGTGTCATACTTAGGGATCACTACATATATTAATGATAAGAAATAAAAATTTGCTGGGCATGGTGGCGCATGACTATAATCCTAGCAGCTAGGGAGGCTGAGGCAGGAGGACTGCGAGTTCAAAGCCAGCTTTAGCAAAAGTGATGTGCTAAACCAACTCTAAATAAAACACAACATAGGGCTGGGGAAGTGGCTCAGTGGTTGAGTGCCCGAGTTTGATCCTCAGTGCCAGAAAGGAAAATTGAAGAGCTCTTGGATAAAAGTCTAGGCATTTCAAATAGATTCATTTCTAAAAACAGAAAAGAGGTACTTCCATTTTCCAACAATTGTACTGATGTACTGATTACCAGAACTTGAAATTTCATTTTAAAAACAGTTGGTTAAATACATTTTAACAATTCTATTAAACATAATTAAGTACTAATTCTTCTAGTCTATGAACTAGAATTTGAAATTCAAATAAAAAATAGCTAAGTACTATAACCAATGAGTGAACTGCTTCAGTTATACCTCATTAATTAATTTAATCACAGATAATATTGCAAAATATAGCACAGATAAGCAAATAACCCATTCCCTCCTAAGTTGGAATAATTACAGATACAAAGTTTTCTTAAGATTGATGAAATGAGATAAACTACAATGTTTTGGTTCAAATTCAACTATGAAATTTTACATTCTTACTAACTCTCAAGTTTACAATAAAAATTTTAAAATAATCACGTGGTTTTTCTTTGTAGTCAGTCACATATAAAATGATTCAGAATAAAAAGCACTTTTAATAAAGAGGAAAAAACAAAAAGTACATTCAGAGAAGCGACAGTTGGAAATCCCAATTCAACACCTCATAAATGATTTACCTGACAGGTAGACTGGTAGGAAATAGAATAATAGAGAGGGACTACATCTTACAAACATGTAGTAAGGAATTCTTAGTGAGTCTGTTTGAGATATACTTCCAAGAAGGAAAAAAACATCAGTGTTCTTATCATGAATTGAATCTATAATCATGTCAGTCACTTAAAAATCAACTTAAGGGGACAGTCTTAATTTGCTTCCTCCATATTAATAAAGTACAGCTACACAGCACTCAACTCATTTTTAAAAAGAAGGCAAGAAAAGAATATGGGCAAGGATTTTGCATTGATTCTCCCTTTAAAGTAAGGTTCTGAAAAGAAAAGCAACATCCTCAATAGTGAACAAAAACAAATATACTAAGTGCTCTGTTCTGGGAGTAGAGAAGAGTTAATTTGAATACCCATCACCAGAGGGCAGCAGAGGAACGTATGGAGAGCAAGCCCTCTGAGCACCCGTCAAGTTTTCCTGGATATCAATAATTTGGAGCTGCTTTTCATAATGAAAGGCTCATAAAACCCCACAAAAGTTATCTTACTTACTGCATTCTAATGTTTCTAAATATGTGTTGTTTCTCCTTACTATTTTGGAGAACTTCAGTAAACACTAAATTCAGATTTCACTGAGAATATCTGAAAACACTAAAATAGCAATGTGAGTAAGAGACAACATTGCATCAAAGTTTAAGTACAAACATTTGGGGATAAAGTTCTCACTAAAAATTATTTCGAAAAAAACAACATTAGGTAAATGGTATTTTACTGTGCTTATGATATATGGTTTTAACTAATCACCATCTTCTACTTCATTTTGACTATCCAAGGAGAAAAGCTACATACAAGGGGATATTTCAAACTCACAAAAAAAGTATTCCTTGTATAATGAATATCTCTTTATTCCATCCTGAAGAGTTGGTTATACAGAATAAAAGTGCTTGTCCACAAGATAGAGAGGGGTGGAGCATTGGTGTTTCTGGTGATGACCTACAGATCTTCGAAACCAGATTTGAGGGGTATGATGGGGAACACATATGACTGTTTACCAAAGTTATGACAAAATGAGGCATCAATAATTAAGAGATGTTCACAGGAGAAAAAAAAGATTGACTTAATAAAACTAATACCCACACACGTCCTGAGTGTGTGTTTTCACTCTATGACTGCTTACCTATATGGAGACTGAACTGACGTGGCTACAGTTGGCATGGCAGTTGCTGTAAGCATTTTTGTTGCTCTGGTCACAGCATGTGTTAGCGTGGGGCCACCAAGTGCTGAACTGGCTGCCTACAAAATAGGAAACAATCATTCTGTATTTCTCAACCTGGACTCAATTGACATTTTGAGCTAGGCAATTTTGAGGCTGTCCTGGGCATTGCAGGATGGTTAGCAGGATCCCTGGCCTTCATCCCCTAAGTACTAGCAGGACTCGTTGTGACAATGAAAAATGCCTGCAGTCGTCACCAAATGACCCCTAAGAGATAAAGTTAAGACCTAGTTGAGAACTACTGCTCTACATATGTTAAACACTTACCTGGCACCTTACATGGGGTTACTTGAAAACCTGAAGTTTCTTATGATGACATATTTGAATGAAGCCACAATTCAGGAAATATCATACAGATTCTAGCACACATTTGTCAATGAGATTAACTTATTGATATTTGCGGAACAGAAGCATTTTATGCTTTTGGAATACTCTTTATTAGAAAACACTTAAGCACAAATTTCAAATGAAAAAGAATGTTCAATGCTTTAACCATCATGCTAGAAAAAGGGCAATGGAAATACATAGGAGATAATATTAAACAGCAGGTTTCTAATGAACAAAGACAACCACTTCCACCTACTGCCGAGTGTCCTGCTGTGGTCTTTAATAGCATTTGTTATATAAATTGCATGTAATATGGAAAAGGACAGGAAAGGAAACAAATGTTATGTAAAATTCCTGGAGAGGAAAAGGAGAAAAAGACTACTAGAATGTGGAGTTTTCTGAATATAGTTCCTATACCCAAAAGGAAGATGGGTGGAGTGGGGAAGAGAGGTGGAGGGAGAAGGAAAGATTTCCTATAAAGTGTATTTCTATACTGGGGGCATCATGGCTAATGTCTGTTCCCTATGTCACAATCTGATATTCTTGACGAGTTCACCAATAGGATCTAGCCACAAACATCAGTATTACATGTTATCTAAAAATATAAAATTAAAAAATGGAAAAATATTATTCATTTCAAAGACAGGTTAAGTAAAAATTGTTACTTACTTCTAATCTAGTGTAGCAGTCAGCAATAAATTTCTTATGTAAAGACACTGAATCCTGAAAGTAAGAGGTAAATGGAAATTAAGGTTAGGCTTTGGTAGTGAGTTGTAATAACTATTCAGGATATAATATCAAAACAAAGCCAATAATATCAAAACAAAGCCAATCTAGGGGTATGCCGAAGATCACAGCTTATCAGTAAACTATACATAATTTTCTGCCCTTTTTTGTGTATGAGTAGCTTCTTCCCTTGGATACTTACCTTCTTTAATCTAGGATTTAGATTAATGTAACTATAGTTTATGATTAACTGAATAGCTTCATTAGCAATTTCTTCATCAGGTGATTCCATGGCTATTTTCCAAATGAAATCCATTCCTATCAATTCCAGCTTTTCTACATACTGTTCAAAAGAAAATTAAAATTATATACAAATTGAATTACATAGCACATCAGGATCACAAAATTACAGATAAGTATTTTAAATTACATAATGAGTCTTCATTTCTTTAGTTCAATATGAAATAAGGCTAGAAAAAGCCAGCTACAGAGGAAACCACTATTGTTCTGATATGGAACTATAAAATTAAAAAGCAATCAACCACAGAAGCACTAGGTAACCTCCATGGGACGTAGGATAGGCATGGAGATTTTTCTCCCAACATTCCAGCATAGGAATGAGATGGGGGCGCCACCACCATGAGCTTTTCTTCAAAACAAAATGGAGCCAAGCTAGAAGCGGTTATTAGTTCTTGGGGCTAGATCTGGTCTTCCCAAAGCTCAGTTTCAAATAGCAGAAGGGAAGACTTACAAGATCTTACAAATATTCCTACCACCCCAGGAAGTCAGGACCTGAATGAGAGGGACTTAGAAAAAGAACTAGTTCTTGCCTTTCTTTGTAAAGGGGCACAATGTAAACATACACATAAGCTGTATAAATTGCATAGATCCCCATTTTTTTGCTTTGTTGTACATTACTAAATTTTTCACCCAATCCCTGCCATTGAGATCTCAAGACTGAGATCTCGTTACTTTTTGTAGGTACATGTAAATTACTGAATCTGAACAGCTGGAAGCCCAGATGGTTCTGTTCCCTCCTCCACATTCACCTAGCCACAGCAGCCCCCTAATCATCAAGAAGCCAAGACAGTGATATGAGAAGTAAGCAGCAACCCCCAGGACTCTTTTTTTAAAAAAAAAAAATTATCACAATTGTGTGTGTGGTTTTTTGAAGTTTTTTAGTTGTATATGAACACAATACCTTTATTTTATTTATTTTATGTGGTGCTAAGGATTGAACCCAGTGCCTCACACATGCAAGGTAAGAACTCTACCACTGAGCCGCAACCCCAGCACCCCCAGCACTCTTGAAGAGAGACTCTGCCATCAATGCCCAAGTCAGCAATCAAGGGGACCTTCTTTTTAAAAAAGTCCACGTGTTCTTTCAATTAGAACATGCAATTTGCTGGGTGTAGTGGCACATGCCTGTAATCCTAGCTACCTGGGAGACTGAGGCAGGAGGATCACAAGTTTGAGGCCAGCCTCAACAACTTATTAAGACTATCTCAAAAGAAAAAATAAAAAGGCTATGGATGTAGCTCAGCGGTAGTGCATTTGCATAGCAAGTATGAGGCCCTGGGTCTAATTCCTCAGTATCACAAAAACGAAATGTTTTTGCTGAATGTTAAATTGTACTTGATAATTCAAATGATCTAGATGTGAGAATAATTTACTTACCAACTGAGCTCCTTGTCTTTTTAATCGATGATCACAGAGATTCACATTTTCAAAAAAAGTCTTAAATAAGTTAAAACCTGAAATATTAGAATGCCAGATAAAGTCATGTACTCTTAAGCAAAAGACTCAAAGTACATTAAGAGCTAAAACTCTTGACAATGGTTTCTTAGATATGGCATCAAAAGCACAAGCAGTGGGGGTACAGTGGTCAGAGAAGTGCTTTAGTTCAGGAGTTTGAGACCAGCCTGGGAACACAGCAAGATCTCACCTCAAAAATAAATTAAAAAATTGAGAAAAAAAAAAAAACAAAAAACACAAGCTCTAAAATATTATATAGGTAAGTTAGACTTAATTGAAATGAAAATCTTTTGTGCTTCAAATGATTCTATGAAGAAAATGAAAACAACTGAGAGTAAGAGGAAATATCTGCAACTTATTTACCTAATAAGGAGCTACTATCCAGAGTATATAAAAAACTTTTTACAACTAAACAATAAAAGGACATATAACCCAACTTAAAAATAGGCAAGGCTGGGCAGGATGGCACACACCTGTAAGACCACCTACTCAGGAGGCTTAGGCAGGAGGGCTGCAAGTTCAAGAACAGCCTCAGCAACTTAGTAAAACCCTGTCCCAAAATAAAATAAAAAGGACTGGGGAGGCAGCATGCATGAAGTTCTGAGTTCCATCCCTAGTACCAAAGAAGGGAGGAAAAAAAAAGAAGAAAGAAAAAAAGGAAGAAAACAGATCAGAGTAAGATGATTCTTCAGAGAATATATAGAAATTGCCAATTAGATGCTTGATATCATGACTCTTCAGGGAAAAGCAAATCAAAACTTAAAAGATACCACTTTATGCCCACCAAGACGCCTTAACAAAGAAAAGAAAATACAGACATTAACAATTATTGGTGAGATGTGGACAAATTGGAACTCTCACTGGTGGGATTATAAAATGGTACAGCTACTTTGTAAAACAAACTGGCAGTTCCTCAAAAGTTGATCAGACAGCAAAGCAATTTGACTCCTATATATACTCAAGAGAAATGAAAACATAAAAACTTAAACATGTATGTTTATAGCAGTATTTCTGATAATAGCCCAAAGCAGTAACAAAAGGTCCATCAAATGATAAATGGATAAACAAAACATGGTATGTCTTCAGTGAAATATATACTGATATACATGCTACAAGGGAGGTAAGCCTTGAAAATATTAGACTTTCACATAATGAAAGAAGCCAGATGGTCACATGTAGTACGATTCCATTTTAAATCTCCAGATTAGGCTAATCCATAAAGAAAGTAAAGAGATTAGAGAATGAAGCAGGGTAGGAAATGAAAAGGCTGCCAGTAGGTACTGGGTTTCTTTGTGAGGATATGAAAACATTCAGGGATTATAAAGCAGTAAAGGTCGCACACTTAAAAAATAAAAAGAAACAAAAGAAAGGAGCTCTATACTTTGATAAGTTTTTACCTTAATGAATCCTTTCGCAATAAGGCATCTCAAAAAACAATCTGGTAATATGGTCTATCAGGCCATATAATTTAAAAATTAATCATAAGATGCTATTTATGTAAAAAGGAATTCATCTGTGTCTATCTAAATAAGTCTTTATATGCACAAGGGAAATTCTAGAAGGATATACCAAACTGGTTAGCTGCTTCTGATAAGCAGGCTTACGAGAAAGGAAATAATAGAATTTCTTACTCTAAAGAAGTGAAACAAATAATGTGAAGTAACTATCTACCATTCATAGTGATTTCATATGACTCCAGTTTCAGAATTTTCTCCTTGAAGAGCTGCTGCTGAACATCACTCTCGAGATCGTGCTGCCCTTTTGTAAACCACTCAAAGCACATCTGTGGATTAAGATAGATAATGCCCTATAATTAACCAATACATGCTGTGCAATGGGAAAGTAAGCAGACATTACTCTTAATGATTCAAAAATTTATGTAACTGCCAAAATGCCACTCAAAACTGAAATGTGTAGAACTTTGAGACTAAATGAAGCAAACTAACATATAATCAAAATATAAATTCATACTTTTCATTGAATTTTACATCTGGGTTTTCCCATCAATATTTATTAAGCCTTGCTGTGTGCCAGGTCTTGGCATACTTAGTCCTTACAGCAGTCCTGAGTAGTAGTTAATATTGTTCTGTAAAATGAGATGAGGAAACCGAGATTCATTGTCAGCAAATGTCAAAGTGTTCTTTCTGTTCCTGATTCAACCTTTTTTGGTCATTTAATTATAGTTCCAAACATCTGCCCAGGCACTGATTCTTCCTTAAGTATTTCTGGGAGTATGATATCATTTTAGGGAACTTAAAAGTTTTCAAGTGGTGACTTAAAATTAATTTCATGGGAGGGGATAACAAGTTAAAATACACCTGGAATTCTTTATCTGTATTCACCTGGCTGAATTTGGTATTTTAATGAGAATAGTATCAAAATCATCAAAGAATTCATGCATTTGTTTTTTCAGTACTTACAGTTCCTAGCCTATGGTAGTTAATGCCCATTTAAGTTCAACGTGCTTAAAAATTAAAGACATGAGACACACAAAAAAATGTGAGACAAAAAAGTGCAACATTTAAATATTTCTGCCGTGTTGCCCATACAGCATCTTACCTCTCTATCTAATTCACAAACATCCTGACCAGTTACAAGACACTCCCAGATTTCCTTGGCACGATTCCAACCCAAATACAGGGTAGCTTCTTGCAAGAAAAATGCCAGAAATTTCAGATGTGCCTCTAAATACTGCAAAAAGAAATAATGTTGATCAGTTAATTCCAGGCATTTGTACCTAAAAGAAACATTAATACAAACTTTAAACTTTAAAAAGCAGGTTTACTTAATTTTTTTTAATGTAATTTTAGGGCAAAGTGAATGTCAGAAACCTGTTTACCAGTTGACACCTCAACATAATAGAAGCTACCTCAAGTCTATTATAGTTTCAGTTGACTTCAGATGTCAATGAAATATAATTTCAATAATATCAAAGTAAAGCACCACAATCTCACAACTGGCAAGTTAAGATTTCTGTCCAATTTTTTAGGCAACAACACTGTGTATAAGGAACCACTTAGGCAATTTACTGAAAAATTAACTCACAAATATCATTCTTCTAAACTTAATTTTGAAATGATTATATTCAAGACAGAAAACTGCTGAATCATAATCAATATAACTCATGCTACCTCTTTACAGTTTCAGCCAACATTACTTTTATAACTGAAGTAGAAAAAGGTCAAACGAGTGTGGTAAATCATCAAACAAAAACACAGTGCCTGATACCTCCCGGTAAGTGTATCGGCCATCCACTAGTGTCAAACCAGTTAGGCCTCCAGGCCCAGCCACAGCTGCTGCAAGTCGATGGCAAGCTATCAAACTTCCCGTGACCAATTTCACTATTTCAAAATTTTTCTTCAAGTCTTGAATAATGCTCTTGACAAAGACAACAAAAAGAAAAGTGGTATGAGAATCTGCAGTTATTTTTGTTGGTTTAAAACACAATTTCTATTTTAGGATGTAGTTCTAGGTGAAAGCAAACATAAGGATTTCCTCACTCGAATTTCCTACATAATATAGTAAATAAAACCAATCTAGTATGTATATTTACTAGAGAGCTAATAAATTAGCCTACTAATTTTTTGCACCCAAAGAAGATTTCTTTTCTAAAAAAATAAAGAAAAAATCTTTAAAGAGCTATTTTACTTTCCATATACTTTGCCAGAGCTTTCTTCCAAAAGTCTAGTATATTGAGGAAACTAGCTCCTTAGGCAAACTAATCTTTTTGCATTACAAAACAAATCTGTGAATTTTTTCAAATTTCTATGATACCATTCTGATTTTTAAAAGGGGGTTTATTTCAGTAAATTAAGTAAATAAAAAGGAAAGGAGTTACTACATCAAAAGAAAGGCAGATGTTTAAATTCAAGATTATGAAATAATATAAATCAAATACACTAATCACTATAATTTCAATAGTTTTGGCCCCACCTTGTTATTACAAAAGGTTAAGTGAGTAATTATGCAGTAATAAAAACAGTTACATTCTTACCTTGTCTTGCTTTTGGTAGGTTTGTTTTATGAATGAGCGGGTGATTTCATGGAGCTGACGCAAAGCTGGTACCACCCAAACAAACTGGGGATTATTAAGCTGAGATGACTAGAGTTAAAAAGAAGTTGTATTAATTATATTTAGAAATTAATGGTAGATTAATTTATTAGCTATAAAAAATCTGTAAGTCAATTAGATTTTATTGTCACACATTCTATTATTTTTATCTTCGTATTGTTCATTTATAGCTTATCTCCATGCACTCATAATTCAGCCTTCAACTTCTTATTCTGCATGCAACTTCCTAAGGCTAAGAACTGCAAACAGGAGTGGATGTGAAGTGACAGTGAATGTACAGGGGTACATCAGCAAAAAACAGACAACAAGGAATTAGCAACTTCAGAGGATAGATTAAGTAGCACAGGGCTGCTAAGACATGTTGACACAATAAAATAAATCAATGGCAAAAGCTTAACACTGAACTGGCTGGCAAGTAAGATGGAATAAGAAAATGACTTTCTTTAGTTGTATGATAAAGATACCAATGATCTGTCCAGCATACTGACAACCGTCTAAATATTAAAGAAAATATGATCTGCTTGTATTTCCTAGTTAAAACCACTTCGTGAGATAATTCTAACCTTATTAATAAGGGGCTGGGGCCATAGCGCAGAGGTAGAGCCTGTTTGGTATGTGTGAAGCCCTAGGTTCAATCCCCCACACATGCCCTTCCCTCTCCCAGTTACTAATTTTATTAATTATTACAGACATTTTCTTAGACTGTACTTTGTTTTTCAAAACACTTTCAAATTCATTAATTCTGAAACTAGCACAGGATAATCCAGATCTTCAGAGTATAGATCTGAAAAGTTTGATGTTCACAATGCAGTCTTTAAAAAGATAATTGGTTTTTAATAAACAACGTCTTTGAACTCTAAAATTTCATTATAAAATATGGAAAACGTATCAGATTAAACACTTTTAATCAATTGATTACTAACCAAAACACTGATTAAACCTTAAATCTTCAACATTTAATTAAAAGGCTGATATTTTTATTTTAAAGCTCTCTTGTTTTATCGAATCTTTCTGCAAAATGAAGAGCTCCTTTGGGGAGGAGAAATACTTTTTGCTTTCTTGCAGAAAAGCAGCTTACTACTAAATATGTATATGTGAGCAAGCTATTGCCAAAACAATACTATTTTCCTCGCCTCAGAGAGATTAGCCAATTAGCAAATACCGTATTTCCTGGATTCTAAGACACAGGTTTCATGAACTTAAACATTTCTAAAATTGATACTTCTTACAATTCTGTCAAAAAACCTTGCTAAACATGGGTGGCAAATTTTCTACAACTATCCTTCCCTGAGTATACATAAGGTATTTGTTCATCTACCTATCATTTGAGTTCAGTTGTTCCTTGGTATAGGAACTAATGAACAAGGATGGCTCTAACTTAAATATGGATCACTAATTTACTACTAAAATGTTATAAAAAAGATTACACTAGTATAGAGCACTGACTAGCCTGTTGTGGTCATAAATGCAATTAAAAGCAAAGAAAACTGTCAGTGGTCTTAGACTAAAGCATTTTTTCAAAGCAGAAGCTGGTGTGACAGACTCAAACACTGTGAAGGGCTCATCAGTAAATGTCCCTGTCTTAACTTGCACCTTAATTCAAAAAAAGCTGTGTAACTCATGGTATTCATCAATTGGTAACAGAAAAAAACAGCTTGAGTTTTATGAATGAGGACAAGCACACAAAACTCCATATTCTTCACCATGTCTCAAAATTATACAGTCAATCTGAAAAATTTCAGAGCAGTTCAGAGCACTACTATAGATAATGACAAGCAGTGCCCTAGTGAAGTTGTACCTAACTGCTCCAAAGAGACTTAGACTCAACCTGTGATGGTGAATCTAAACAATGACTGGTAAATGTACAATTTCTTTTTCTCTTCTCTGTAAAACTTATTAATTCTGTGATGCAGGGTGCAATCACTGGCATCTTACAATCACAGAAATGGTAGATATTAAAGGCCAACTATTTGCAAGACTAGCTAGAATATTTCTGCTTAAATAAAAAAGTTGCAAAACAACACAATAATCAAAATTTCAGGCTTACGTCCAAACTGGAATTATGGAAATTAGAATATAAATAGGAGCCCTTTAGCAATAAGCAGATATATTCAAAACTATCATTAAGTCAACAGTGGTAAGAATACTTTATTGGACATGGACAATTATCTGTTAAAGGTAACTCATTACACAATAAAATTAAAATATAAAGCATATGAAATTGGAATTTAAGAATTATTTGATATGGCTTTCTAAAGTTTAGCAATCATGAAATATTATAGTATTCCATTCCATTATGTTATATTGCCAAGTTGCAGGAAAAATTTAAATTATTATTCTTCAGTTGCTAAAGACTATGGTAAACAATTAAAATGAATATAGCTGATAATGTTCTGGAGTTGAGGTTTCATAAAGAAGAGTTAATGGTTGTCCAGATTAGATTCTTAATGTCAGATGAAGCCTTAGCGGTCAACTGGCATGGCCTCAAATCTATATCTAAATTTTCTTTATTCATTTATTAAATGACTTACTACTTTCAGTATTTCCAGTGATAAGGAATCACTACCTCAGAAGGCACTGCATTCTGTTTTCAGACTGTTCTCACAACAAAGTTCACTGATCTATCACACTAACACATGTCTCCATGCAACTCCTTAGGAGACATGCAAAGTAAAACAATTCAAACTTTTCTGTAATGATCCTCTTAAGAAAGTTTTCATATTCTTTGAGTTCTCTCTTCTAAGTTGAACATCCTCCACTTCCTTGCCTGTCTTGTTTTTCCAGATACCCTTTTACCTGGAACCAAAGCAAAAATTTTTACATGGGAGGAAACTTTTTAAAAGTACTTCCTCCTCTACTAACCACGTCACTGTGAGACTATTTGTACTGAGGACACCTTGCTACTTTTATTTTTTGTTGTGGTGCTTTGGCAAGCAGAGGCAACTCAATTATGTACAGGTTGAGCAACCTTAATTTAAAAATCTGGCCACCAAAGTCAAAAATTTTTGAGTGCCAACATTGTTCTTAAAAGTTTTCCTATTATAGAACATTTCAGATTTCAGAATTTTGGATTAGGGATGCTCAACCAGTGAAGTCTATGCAAACATTCTAACATCCAAAACCTCTGAAATCTGAAAATACTCTGGTCCCAACATTTTAGACAAGGGGTACTCAACCTATATAAGTGAAGCTTTCAGTCTCCTCATAGGGTGAAGGGGAAGAAATAGGAGGAAGGGGACTAATATTTACTGGATGTCTGCCAGGCACTGTGCTAGGAGGCCTAAAGATAATATCTTAAAGACTATCCAACACCACTAATTGAGTAAAAATGATTTTTTGTTTAGTATTTTTTTTTTGATGAGTACATTTAAAAAATTTTAATTGAAGGAAAAAAGAAGTGAAATAAGAGGGAAAGGGTTGGGATGGACAGTGGAAGGTATAAAAGAAGCAAAGGAAAGAAAAGAGGATCAAGGGAGCCAAGGGTACCCTGGCAGAATCTATAGAAACAAAGTTAAGAAATAAAGGTCAGAATTTCTGAACACAACAGTGGAACTTGGGAATTTTAAGAGTGTCAAAAGCAGAGGGAAGGGGGATCAGTTGGGGAAATAGAGGTAGCTGAGGGTGGGAGGGGAGTAAGAAGTGGGTGATCTTGTCTTACCCTTTGCTTAGTTTCTGTGTAGCCTGGCAGGGAGACATAATCCCCAGTCAGCCCACCTTGCTGCCTGGCAGGAAAGGGCATAGCATAGAAAAACACCTTTAGTGGCAGTAAATAATTCACCCCCCTGCCTGGAGCCATATCCAGGGGGCTTTGATCTTCCCACTGCCCCCCTTCAGCAATGTGTACTTTCAGAAAGTGTCTGTGAAAGCACTTAGTAAACTGACAAGTGCTATATAAAAATGCAAGCTATTATCTGGAAGGGAATAATGGTACACCAGAATTTCTTTGCTGGGAGCAGTGGGGAAATAAAAAAGGAAGAATATTCCTTCCAATCTCTCAAAATGACTCCAAAAATTTTCCTGTTTCTTTCTGAGTTTTGTTATAAACCACAGACATGAATGAAGTGACTGCAAAGAGAAGCAATAAAGACGCAACGATGCAGTGACGAGAAGAGCTGGCAATGCTTAGCCATGGCAAGGGAGGAATGCTGGTCTGCAAGGATTTTCTGGTTTCAAGTCATTTTCCTGGAGGGAGGGGAAAGTTCCTTCAGCTTTGACCTTCACAGCTAGAAAGAAATGTGTCTACTGCTGGGAAGAAAAGACCAGTTTTCAACAGAGACCCTTTCCTCTTACTAAAACTACTGAAGGACTGAAACTTCTTCAATGACTAGAAGAAAACTCTTCAATCTTGAGAGAGGTTGCTAAATTGTTTGAGTTACTGAGCTTAGAAAATTGGTAACATTCAAATTGTATCTGAGTAGATAGAAAGCAATGTTGTTGAGTTAGAGGAATAACTCCTTATGGCCCCAGCATTACTAGCTCCAGTTTGTGAATGTCTTTTTAAAAAACTAGATTTATATGCAGAAAATTCACATGATCAAATTTCAATGTCAAAATACAAAACACAAGTTTGACAACATGCTCAAGATTAAACTTCGTGGCCAAGTACAACTTATGTGGAAAAAAAAAAAACAACATTAAGTCACCAAAGCCTGTTAGTAAGACCTAAGAGTCTCTAAATACACCAATGACAATTAGCAACATTCCAGACCTTTCAAAGAAATATCATTAAAAACCAAGAGTATGTTTGACCAATGAAATACTAAGCCACTAGCTATTTTACAAAAGACTTTTTTTAATAAAAAAATGAAACTGAGAAAATGAAATCCCCCTGTCTCCCCACCCCCCACCCCTCACAGTGTGGTCTGGGTAACCTGAGATCTAAGAATGAAGATAACACTGCTCTGATCAGGGCTGTGACAACCAAGAAAGCATATTCTACTGAGGTGGCCACTGCGATCACTCCTTTTAGAGGAAAGACTGGAGTTTAAGGACTAGAGCTGGAGGAGAGCTACAATTATTACTGTTATGTCCGCTAACCATCATTTCCAACCAATTTTCATACATTCACAACAACCTAGAGGCCAGAGTCCAGAAGGGTAAGGCTTCTCTGGCCTCAGTCCCTCTTACAGTCACCATCTAATTCTACCTTCTAAAATCAAACACCAGTACCAGGCACTCATTTAATGACTAACTGCATAATAAACTATTTTAGGGACAAATCTGAACCAAGCACCTGAAAACTACCTTGTGCCAGCATTGAATGAACCTCCTCCTTCTTTTTCTCTTATCTATAAATGTTTCTCCATTTCTCCCTTATGGAAGAAAAATGGGCACGATACTTACTTAGAATTCATTCAACAAATTAAAATTGTGCATGCTTTATGTCTAATTTAAGAGGGGAAAATTAAGTCGAAAGTCATATTTTTAAAAAATTACATAAATCTATGTAATTTTGATGTGATCCTTAATGCTTTTCCTTTTAAGAGTCAATAACTACTGAGCTTTAAATAATAATAAAGCTTTAAAATAATAACAGTCATAAATACCAAGTCTGTATGTAAACATTAATGAGAAAGACTAAAACACGTTATAAAAATTGTGATGCAATTTATTAAATGATTATTAAATTAGTATACCTTTCAGTTGGTTCCATCTGCAAATTCTTACCTTGAATCCATCCTTCTTGTTTTTTTCCAAACCAGACCATTCTCCAGGCTGAAAATTCATTTTAAGAGAAATACGTAAGTGATGTGGTAAAAGTAAAACTTATAATTTCCCAATCTTGGATTCTAAGGTAAGAACTTCCACATAGAACATTTCATTTACTTAACATAATAGGCATACTTGGCTCTAATTACTCAGACAATACTGTTGCTTTTTTGGGGGTGCTGGGGAACCAGGGATTGAACTCAGGGGTACTCAACCACTGAGCCATGTCTCCAGCCCTATTTTGTATTTTATTTAGAGACAGGGTCTCAGTGAGTTGCTCAGCACCTTTCTGTTGCTGAGGCTAGCTTTGAACTTGAGATCCTCCTGCCTCAGCTTCCCAGGCCACTGGGATTACAAGCATGCGCCACTGCATCTGGCCTAATGCTGTTGCTCTTACAATAAAATTTGCCCAAAGATAAAAACCAACCCTTTTAATATCTTCTATGCACTTAATGATGTAGCTCCTCTTGATTGCTTCCTTCACAGCATATGCATCACTAAGGATTGTCAGATGCTCCTCCAAGGCTTGCTGAATGAGGCTACTAGGCAGGGTTGGAAGATGAGCCAATTCCCAGAGGACGTCTAATACCTGTGATAATACCACTATGATGAGCCTGTGGATATGCAAGTAAAACTGCTTTAAGCATTTGTAGCTAGAAAAATCCATTTGATTCTCCTGCCTTTCCAGAAGTGGTCTCAAAGCGAGCTTCCCGGCCTATTCGTCCAATCAGGCTCAATAGTTTCTGTCTTACTCTATCACTCTCAGTCTCCCAGCTCTGCAACAGAAAAGACAAGACACAGGAATTGTTTCACAATCACACTAGAGAATTTACAAAAACTTTAAACTTGAGCCAAAAAAAAAAAGAATTATTAAAGAAAGGGATATTTTAAACATTGCTATTTTGGTAGGAACCTCAAAAGAGCTTAAAAACTTTAGGCAACTTTAACAGTAAGCAAATTCAACTGAACACATACCTTCTGAATGAGAACAAACAAATGATTAAGCTGATCTGAATTAAATTTCACAGCTGCTGCAGCAATAATAGTGTGAATATTCTCGATCACGGTAGATGATTGTCCTGACTAGAAAACAGAGGAGACATATCAGAAAAACCTAAGTCTTAGAACTTAGCAAAATCTGTCTTTTTCCTGGCAACTGACACAAGCAAGAGCAAAAATATAATGAAGACTCCAGTCTAATCAGCATTTGCTTTCACAGTAATATTGGCAAAACTATTTTTAATGGTTATCCTCTGATCTTGTTTAAATTCCCAGCAGTCTTAAGTCTTTAAAAAGACAATGTAAAAAAAAAAGAGAGAGAATCAAGTTCTCAGTCTGATACTCACTTTTAAGAGAACAAAATATTTTCAACTAGGTAACGAAATTGAAACTGATAAAACTTACAAGATTAATGTCCTCACTCTTAGCATTTTATAAATGATCTCAAGGGGCTCAGCTGAGAGTATTATCTGCCTTGTTTTTCAGTATGCTCATAACTCTTTTCTGACTTCACTTAATATTTATTTATCCCATTGGCAGTAATCTGCATCAGAGCTGCAGAGCCTGCCATTGACACTCACTTTATAATCTCAATCACAGCCCATTATGCCTCACTGTTCACCAGGTGAGGAACTTGAAAGGCAGAGGATATTTGTAGATTGGATTCTTTAATTTACTTAGTATCTACACATAGAGCTGTTCATTGAATATAGTAGGGAAAAACACTATAGGCATCATGGTCTCTAATCTTCCAATTTCCTAATTAAATGAGAGTATTCAACCAAGAAAAAGACATGGGAAGTAGGACTGTGTTTTATTCCTGCTCCTAAATTTCTATAGTTTATTCTGTAATCCTGATGTTCACACTCTTCAAAGTCCTCTCCCGGCTATATTCCTATTACGTTCTGCCAGTGAGGGGCAGTGCTGAGAGGTGAGAAGGCAGGAGGAGGAAGGAGTGTCTCTGGTTTAGGTTGAGAGCGAATGCCGGGTGGGCTGCTACAGCAACAGATTCGAAAAGTGCTGGTGGCAGAAGCACCTGCGATAGTTCCTGCACTTGCAGTGGGAGCACCTTCCAAGCACTTTCCTCTCTTTGAGCTTAATATCCCTTATTCCTTTTCTTTCTAAAACTTTTTCACCTTAATAACACCTTTCTAAACAATCTCCTGTAGTAAAGTTCCCTGTGTCTGAAATACCTGGCAAAATTTCTGTTTCCTTGACTAGACTGTGACTGATACAGTGACTAAGTGGATACAATCAAGGTGAACTCCAGGTTTCTTTCTGGCTTAGCAACTAGGTGCGGATGACACTATTACTGAAAGAGACCAGAGAATGACTGGGTTTGGACATGATGAATTTGAGATGTCAAAGAGATACAATCTTGAAGGTGAAATTGTTATACATTTAGATACATCATAGTGGAGCTCCAAGAAGAAATGTGAACTAGAGATATGATTCACAGTGCCAGAAGCATACAACTGTACTCAAAGCCACAGAAGTCGATGAAAATGACGAATGAAAGCTTGTTAACTGAGAAAAGGCTACGAACTAAGGCTTGGGGAAACCATTGAAAAGACAAGTAGAAGAGAATATATTAATAAAGGAGATTTAAGAAGGAACACCAGAAATATAGGAAGGAAAACTAGTGGTATGTCCCATGATCAAAGTGAAGAAAAAAAGAAAATGAAGGGCATGTTAGATTCAGTCACACCTGTTCAGAGTCCAGATAAGATGGTATCTGAAAGCTCAGTAATACTTATCTTCATTTATTAGGATAATTGGAAAAAGATTATTAATTAACATTAATAATATAATAAAAAGAACACAGGGCTGATAAACAAGACTTACACCCATTTCTAGCAGTGCCAAACACATATATGACCACCATGAAGGCTTTTACTTTAATTTGAAAAATGAGAAGATTAGACCAGTAGTTTGATATTCTCGTGACCAGTGGGGAGTTCTTTTACATATGTAATCTTTTTTTTGGTACTGGAGATTGAGCTCAGGGGCACTTGAACACTGAGCCACATCCCCAGCCCTATTTTGTGTTTTATGTAGAGACAGGGTCTCACTGAGTTGCTTAGCATCTCGCCGTTGCTGAGGCTGGCTTTGAACTCGCAATTCTCCTGTCTCAGCCTCCCTAAGTGCTGGGATTACAGACTTGCACCACTGCACCTGTCTTTTACATATGTAATCTTAATAAAAACTCGTAAGTGCAAAGCAGATTAGGTACAGCTGCTCTGGTTAAAACCGTTTCCTTGCACATTCACCACCCTCCTCCCTCTCTTATAGTTCAATAATAATTCTGATCAACCTACCTGTATCTTCCAAATTTTAGTGAGCTCATCTAAAGACAATTTGCTGCCCAAGAGTTCAATAATTCCCTTTATACGATCACAGTATTGTGCTTGGTCTATGTTGCCTAATAAGAAATACAAGAGAGGAAGAGACAGACAGTGAACACTAACTCTCTAGTATAATTCTATTAATTCAAAGCAATTAATTCTAGTAATTTAATAGTAAGTTGCTGTAAGATTATAAAGAAACCATTTGTACCTTTTTAAATAATGTTAAATTATGTGTTAAGTAATTTTATTTTTTGAAAGCAACTTACCTTCCAGTGCAATTGATAGAACTGAGTTTTCTACTAGCCAATCTAATAATCTGTCTGTATCAATAGCATTCTTCACAGATTTAGATAAAGTACTATCTTCTATCAGTTTGGTTACCTAAAAAGACAGGATTACTGTGACTCAACACATTATCAATGCCTTCACATTTATAAAATCTGTAATTCTTATAGTGTTAAAATGCAGTATAATAATTAGCCAAAATGTACCAAAAGCCAATTACTAGAAGTTTACGGATCACTATTTCTTTTAAGAGGACATGGAGTCATTCTTACAGCTCCCACTCCCTTAGACTACTGCTTACTGATGAGAATCTACTTCAAACTTCAAGCAGGACATGGCCTCTAAATTTTATACATGGGACCAGAAAGAATGTATTAGCGTCCCTGGTGGTGCAGGCTATGAAACTCGCCAACTTCCCATGGCCATGTCCTCACAAGATGTCACTCTGCAGGTATAGAGGGAGTGAGACCAATTGCTCAGAAAAGCAAAGACAAGACTTGGACAGGGTCCTGGCAGTGATCAGGTCTCAAATTCTAGTTATTCACATGTTTTGGCAACTCAATCCTTCATTTATGTGTAATAGCCAGTCTCCCTCCAATAAATTCTACTTTTGGCCTGAAATAGTTCAACTAGAGTTTTTTCACTTGCAGCCAAGAAAGTGAAAAAAAACTGGATTACGGCTGAGCTGTATCAACACTACTTGTCATTCACTAAAACCAATTGTACTGTTTGTATGGATCTAATATGCTGTTTGTGTAGGAAGTTACAGAAAATCATTTCCTCATTTTGCTCAGACCAACAAAGTTGTAGTCACTTTGCTTTTGTCCTAATATCAGTTATAAGATTTGTTTAAGTAAACCTATATATGAAATAAAAGAAAAGGAACTGTCTGTTAGGGTAAAAAGTAAATCTCAAACTGTAGTCTTTGGCATTACATTGTAGAAAATGTTTCAAAACCATTAAATGGTTCAGAGAACAAATTCTGAAAATAATACGAATAAGAAAATGACTTTATTAACAATTATAAATACACATCGTTTTCTGTTACTTCTGCGTTACATGATTATGAGAAATTACTCTCTTCTCCCAACATTTTTATATTAATCACAAGTTTGGGCAGAACTTAAGGATGTCTGTGTTTTAAATCTCTTAGAAATAAAAGCAAAACTTACTTCTTTGAGGGAATTCATTTTAGCACTAAAATGTGGTGATTTCAGCATGCGCAGCAGGATGTCAAGCCGAAGGTCATCCACAATTGTCACAAGATCCGGTTGGAAGCGCATACAAAGTAATTTAATGGCAGACAGGAGCTCAGGGATGCTAACCAATCTCTTTTATTAAATACAAACAAAAAAATAAAAAAGGAACTGTAAAAACAAGTTTGAACCCAATTCTCAGAATATATGCGCTCTCTCAAGACTGTAGGGTAACAATGATTTGGAGATACCTGATATCCTACATAGCCAATTAACTGGATTTTGCTTCTAAACGCAAGTTAAGCAACTGGTGAACAGTAAAGGAAAGGGAGTGTTCTTATGTCAAATTCAAGGAAGACAAATCATGTTAAATGCTAAAATTGCTATGAACAACTCCAGAGAAGCTTTTAATTTTCTACACCAATTGTAATATCATCAAATCATGTTAGTAAAATTCTGAATAATATCACCTACTGAGAATACTATATTCATTCTATTGACTGAGTTAACACCAACCCCTGGTGTTTCAAAACTAGCAATTTAAAATCAGAAAATATAAAATTCATTTGATGTGAACTGTATCTGACAGAATCCAAAGAGCAATGGTGCAGGAACCTTGCCAAATCCTAGCTCTGTTTCTGTGAACTAATCTGCACTCAGGCCTACCTGGCTGAAGACAGCATTTACCTTGTCTTTGAGGTCCTTCTCCTCCACGCTCCGCACATCCTGTATTGTGGTAAGTATGACTGGGTCTAGCATGGGCTGCAGAAATAAAATGCTATGGTTAATAAGAACTCCTAAATCTGTCCCAAAGTGGAGAGGAGGTATTTTTTCATTCATAATTCACAAAAGAAAGGGTATAATAAAGAATGTGAACTTTTAATATCAAAACTGCCACTAACTAGCTAATACTGCCCACGGAAAGCCTTAACTGACTCTCTGCCCCAGTGTTCTTAACACTATGAGTACAGTTCCTATTATTCTATCTTATAAGGATGATTTGAAGAACAACTTAAGATGCATGAACTAATTTTTAAAAATGTCAATCATAAGTATGTATTATTTTTGTAATAAAGTAAATATTTTACATTTCACTTTAAAAAAATGAATACAAGCACAGATCACACAAAATATATTGTCATATAAACTACTGTTGCTTGTTAATACGAATGAGACCTATAGATAAGACTCAAATGACATTGCTCCAGAATGCTAACATAATCTCAAATAACTAAATAGCATGTGTGAAGTGGTATCACTTCCAAAATAATTTTAAAAACAGAGCTAATGAGGAAAACAAAGCCAATATCTGGCTGTTCAGGACAAGACCACATTAGAACTGAATTAAAATGACATCAATTATCCAGATAGAATTCTTTCATTTACACTTATGTCAACTGTACAGTAAGGACTGAGGGCTATTATGGTTAAGAGCTGAGTCAGTGTCTTATCATGCCAGACCCTGCATATTCCTCACTGCAACTCTGTGAGATAGGTATTACTATTATCACCATTCTGCAGATGAGAGAACAAGAGGCATAAGCTAAATAAGACTTTCAAAGTTACACAAAACAGCATTTACTGAGAGCATGTAATGCAGACAATTGTTAATTTGTATCATGATATGAATTTATTATTTAATGAATTTAGCTCTGTATAGTTAGGTGTAGTTAAAATAAAGATGAAGTTATATATGCTTTGGTTGCAAATTCATATATTTCTTACTTTTTAAAAAGTAAACTGTTTTTATGTATACATATATATACGCACACACACACAGAATATGTGTATTGTGATTTCAAAAGAGCTTATTAACTTGGCAGCTAGAATGTTAGTACTCAATTCGCTTGCATGAAGCAATGTGTGGGCAAATGCATTTCAAATCCAATACTGAGCCTGATTATTAAAAAGTCAATTATTAAATTATTAATACTTAGCTGGGCGCGGTGGTGCAAGCCTGTAATCCCAGCACTTAGGGAGGCTGAGACAGGAGAATCGCGAGTTCAAAGCCAGCCTCAGCAACGGCAAGGCGCTAAGCAACTCAGTGAGACCCTGTCTCTACATAAAACACAAAATGTGGCTCAGTGGTCAAGTGCCCCTGAGTTCAATCTCCAGTACCAAAAAAAAAAAAAAAAATTTAATACTTATTATTAAATTATTAAGAAGCCAAATCACTTTCCGTCTTTATGTCTTAGTGTTTCAGCTACCCAGCTAATTGCATATTCATGTGCCTCAATTGAAAGAACACTAGATGTTTCTAAATAATATAAAGAATAAAGAAAATACATAGACAGCCAACCTGTTTCACTTAAAATCTTAAAGTATTCATGTGAGAGGCCCTGGACAGGTGTCCCAGCACCATGAAAAAAATACAAAAACAAACAAACAAAAAAACATCAACAGTATTACCTTGACTTGTAAATGGATCTAACATTTAGAGAGATGGTAGAAATTTCTAGCACTTACTAAAAAATATCATATATCCCTAATTAAAATGGCCCTAAGTAAATCTGACATTGGAAAGAAGCAGAGCACATACAGAAACATTACTCCCAAAGGACAATGTTTTCAAAACCATTTACAGTGATTTAAAAAAATCCAAATCCAAATTGTAGATTTCACATACTTATTTATAAAGAATACAATAAGCAGAGGCATATCAATGAGACATTTTGTATAGTAAAACTAGTTAACTGAAACGGAAAGGAACAAGAAAGTGTAATAGGCCTTTAGCATTAAGAAACTAAACACCCACAGCTTTGACTATTCTGTGACCTGTTCATTACAATTCTGTAGAGGCAGGAAATCAAACAAGATGTGCTATAAATCTGTTATTCGTAAGTGAGTGAGTGAGCTAGTAAGCAAGCCTTGCTGACGTTCAAAACTGACCTAAAAATAATGGCACTGAACCCTGAAACATTCCTGTCAAGAGGACAGGGATATATGTACAGAAAATGGGAAAAAATTATTTGATAAAATGATCCTTTTAATGAATACATAACATTCTCAAATGTTAGAAGTCTCCTATACTTTGAATTATTAATCATTTTTCATTATCTTCTGACATTTTTACTAAAACTGCAGCTGTTAAAAAAAGTTGTTACTCTGTATTAAGCACAATTTTGAAAACATAATAAAAAGAAAATGATCACTGTTTACATGCCTTGGATCACCTTGTGCAGTGATGTAAAATGGCTTAATCCTACCTGCACCACTGAGGGATTGAGGTACTCTGCACACACTCCTAAGGGTTGCACCAGTGCTGAGACGGCCTAGAAAAAAGCAGTGAAGATTAGAAAGAAATGTGAGAGGGTTTTTTCCTTTCAAAATTAAGTAAATCCCTTTTCATATATCTGAGAAAAATGTAAGCAGTGATTTGAGCAAGTCATGAATGAATGACTAGATAAACCAAACAGCGAAACGAAGAGCAGCAAAACGAAGATGTCTGTCCATTTAGATTATTAGAGAAATTCAATATAATTTAAATAAAATTTCTGTGGAGGACTGAATGAAATCATTCTAAAGTTCATACTGTACAATACTAAACAATTTTTTTTGAAAGGGGAGACAATCATTGGGCGAGGGAGTAAAATATGGCTTTAGCACAAACTATAAAACTTGACTAAAATGCATAATAAAAGAAGACCCAAATAAATGGGGGGATACCATATTTCTGAATGGGAAGTACCAGTATTGTCAAAATGTCAAATTTATTGTAAAAATAAATGGGACACACACTGACCCATACATTTAATGCAATTCCAAACATGGCATCAGTGGGATTTTCTGTAGAACCAGACATGTTGATCTTATGCAGAAGAGTAAAAATATTAAAACAATTGAAATTTTAATATAATATTGGGCAGAAGTGGCCCTATCATAAATTAAAATAGTGGAACAATAGCATAGAAAATGTCCCAAGGAGGAATGAATGATCAGAACAGATGTCCAGTAACAAATCCATATACATGTAGGACTTTGATATATGACAAAGCTACCAAATATAAATAGGAAAAATCAATTAGTATAGGATCTTATAACAATTGGTTATCTATTTGAAAGAACAAATTTTACACCTTACACAATATGTAAAAATAAATTTTAAATAGTTAAAAGTTAAAAAATAATAAAACCACAAATGTATTTTAAAAAAAACAACAAAAAAACCCTGCTTCTGCCAGGCATAGTGGCACATTTCTATAATCCAAGCAATTTAGAAGGATTCCAAATGTGAGGCCAGACTGGGAAATTTAGTGAGACCCTGTCTCAACTTTAAAATTTGAAAAGGGCTGGAGATGTAGCTCGTGGTGGTGCACCACTGCCACTAGGTTCAATCCCAGAACCACAAAAAAACCTTTGCGGTAGAGGAGTATTCCCTAAGCAGTTTAAAATGAAAATTTTAAGCCATAAAGGAAAATTAGATTATATAAAATTTATAACTTCTCTATATAATTTTATGACTTCTGTATAGCAAAAGACATCAATAAAAATGAAGAGATGCAAAGTACTAGGAAAAAAGATTTACAAACACAACAGACACAGAATTGATTGGCTTACTTTGAAGAGTTTCTAAAAATTACTAATATACACACCATCCAAGAGAGACCTAAATAACAAGGTCAATTTACAGAAGAAATACAAATAGCCAGTAATCATATAATGAAATGTGCAATTTTCACGGGAAATTGAGTACTGCAAATAAACTATACTGTTTTTTGTCCACTGTATTGAAAAATTAAAAGACTGAAAATATTTAGCACTATTAAGAATACCATGAAATGGGTTTGTGCAAGTTTAGGCTCATTGGTATAAGCTTTTTGAAAGAATCTTTTCCACTTTTTAGGAATTAATCCTTCAGAAATAGTAGCACATGAATAGAAGTACATGAAGCCCTACTTTTAAGAAATATTTTCTGTAACAGCATCATGATATACCCTTTGCAGAAGTATGCTATAGTCATTAAAACACTGATGTTACTAACCTAGAAAAAGTTCCATAAAATAATGCTAAATGAAGATTAAAATATACAACTAGGTATAGTAAGATTTCAATTTAGTTTTTCATTATTTTATTTTTTTGGCACTAAGGGATTGAAATTAGGGGCACTTTTTATCACTGAGCCACATCCCTAGTTCTTTTTATTCTTTTAATTTTAAGATAGGGTCTCGCCAAGGTTTTGGGGGCTTCGTCAAATTTCCAAGGCTGGCCTCAAACTTGTGATTTTTCTTCCTCAGCCTCCTGAATCACTGGGATTACACATATATGCCACCAAGCTGGCCCAATTTAGTTTTAAAGAGAAAGAAGCAACATATGCAGATTTATATAAATTGAACAAAAGGTCAGAAAGAGTATATATTAAATGGGTAATCATTACCCAGAAGATGGATAGGTATGTGTGTGGGGATGGTGTGGATAAAAGGCAACTTTCTTACTATATACACCTGTTTTTAACTGGTGGGACTGTAATTATTTTTTCCCCCAATATTTGCCTAATTAAAAAAATATGTGACTTGCACCCAGTCTTATATGGCCTAGATTTATTCTGGGACACAGCCATCTTCTTAATTGGTCAGAAATATGGTATTTACCATGAATTTTAATTATACTTGTTTGTTAAAATGAGAATTTCAACCTCTGGATCTCTTTGTCTGAGGCCTGAGTTTTACCATCTTTTCAATACAACCTAGACAATAAAATTCTACATCAACTGCAGTCAACAACATAGCTGTTCTGAAAAATGGTCTGACCTAAGGGGATATTTCCAAAGCTGTGTTGTTGGCCTCAGACTCCTCTGATCCTTCTTTGGATGAGGGTGTAACATTGGTCAGGGAAACAGACTGATGGTGTGATAGTAGACTGACCCTTTCATGACACCCATGTTTATCTTTAAAGATCATTAACTGGCCAGGGAGCCTCTTCTTTCTCTCCTGGAAGTTACTTAAGCTGCTGGACTATCATTTTGATTCCCACTGAGTACATCAAGTATGTTGGAAATGACTTTATTGACATGGAAGATAATAGGCAGTGATTTAAAAAAAAAAAAAAAAAAAATCTCTTTAGAGACAGGCTTTTATTCAGCTTGCTTACTTCTCAAGAACTGGTCTTTGGGGACATTGGGAAATATAAGAAATTAATTTTATTTCTGAAAAATGTTTAAACACTTAGTAATTTTCTATATATTCAATTTATTTAAAAACAAATCAAAACCAGAGCAGGTCCAAATTTCTACTGTACCTGAATGAAAATTATTTAACAATAGATACTTAGGATTCTGGCCTTACCCTTCATTGTTGTTGAGTGTTGTACTTGATGTACTCAATGGGGATCAGAGGAGTCAATTAGTCAAGGTCCCATAGAAATAACTGCTGCTCTAAGCACAATTTGTAAAAGTAACATATAGGTATATTACTTTACCACATCATTTTCTGCATTGATGAAATTATGGTAGCTAGCACAGGGTCTTATACATGTCAAAAATGGAATGATTAACTAGAATAAAGTGTTCTCAGATACACTGAGGTCAGCAGTCTGTGAAAAAATCAGTTATTCCCCTTACCATAAGGTGAAATTCCTTAAGAAAATAAAGTTGACGTGAAAAGCTAATGGTACTGCACATGAGGGATCATTGAAGTTCCTATGTTATGTATGCTGTTATCTGTTAAGTTTCTATAACATCAAAAAGGCTTAACAACCTTGCTAAAATATTTTTATTTGTGCTTGATCCTATGAAATAAATTGGTTTATATGATCATTTAGCAGTCACAAAATTGTTATGTACATATATATCATCACATGTGGCACTTGTTGTTAAACAGCAAGATAATTTCATGTAACAATCACAAATTGAGAGAAAAATACCATATGCAAAGGGAAAATAGTAAAATACACAAACAGCCTACATGTAAATTTGGTTATGGCTACATTTCTTTGGTTATCACAACCATGGAATTTGCTCCTCTAATTTAACTATTTTGTCCAGACGCTGTCCCTGGTTGTATACCAACCCAAATAAAGTAAATGTGTGTACTGAGCACATGCAATAGTTTAACTCACCCCAAGTTCTATATCTTCTGAATGGAGTTTGGCTTGGATTGCTGCAAATCCACCTAATTCTCCAAACTGAGAAGAAAACAGGAACAAATTAACTTTGAAACACTATGTGTTAATAAGTTAAGGGAGGAATTAAGACTAATATTTTACTTTCACTGTGCTCTATACTACTGGTATTGAGAGTTATGACAAAGGGAACTCAAATGCTCCTATAGATACTGCTGAAGACATGCTGAGTCCAAAAACTGAGGTTTCCTGGATACACTGTATGTACAAAAAAAAGGTACTACAAAACATATCCCCTTGGGAAACCATTATTCTTTGTAGTTGTCATTTGCTTAAAAGACCAGTTCTTGAATATTTTATTAGAAATTTCATTAGAAAATAGGAAATAAAATACAAGACCATTGCTATGGTTTGCATCTGGAATGTCCTCCAAAATCTAATGTGTTAAAGGCTGGTCCCTAGGGAAGCAATGTTCAGAGGTGGGGCTTTGGGAAGTGACTGAATCATGAGGGTTCTGACCTCATCAATGGATTAATCCACTGATGAATTCATGCTGAATGGTCTATTGGGAGGTGGAGGTAGAACCCAGTTGAAGGGATGAGGTCCTTGGAGGGGAGCATGGACTATACTTTGTCTGCAGCCCTTCCCTCCCTTTTTCTCTATTTCTCTCTGTTGTTTTTCTCGGGTATAGCAACAAAAGCTAAAATAAACATATTAATAACAGTTATATACCTTATTTACCAAATCCACAACCCATCCATGAGGTTCCTATGAGAAAAGAAAATAAAAATTGAGACAGCAACACAAAAGCTTCCACATTAACCCTTGCATTTCTTTCCGAAATGAAGTCAGAGAAAAAACCATTAAAATCTGAAAAATACTTTGAAAGTTTGTCTATTGGTTTCTTTTGACTTTTGTATATAAAATTTTTAAAGTGTCTAAGTCTGGATTTGATAGAATTGCCACAATGTGGAGCATTTATGCATAAATGCATCCATGTACTTTGGTAAGCCAAGATCAGATGTTTAAGTTCTCCAAAGAATAGGATAATTTGACTTAAATTCTCTAATAAGAAAGTTATAATTTAGAAATTAAGAATTAATTATTTACCTAAAGAAAAGATAATCAGGAATCAAGAGATTAAGATTTTAGTCCCAGTTGTATCATTAGTACCCTTAAGCAAGCTTTCTTCTCCTTTTCTTTCTCTCTTCCCTTATATTTCTAGGTGCTGGATACAGAACCAAGTGACTAAAAAGAGATGTGATACCTGCTTTCATTGAGTTCATATTCTAGTAGGGTCAAGAAAATAAGAAAATCACTACACACATAAGGTAATTAGGATTGTGTTACGTCCTATAAAAGGAAAAACAAAAGATCCTCCACAGAAAAATGGAACTAGCCTTCTCTATTCAGGATAGTGGTTATAAAAGACCTTTAAGAGGCAGTGGTTAGGCTGGAACCTCAAGAATGACATAGATGTAGCTATTTAAAGAACAGCCCAGGGCCTGGGTTGTGGCTCAGTGGTCGTGTGCTTGCCTAGCATGTGTGAGGCACGGGGTTCGATTCTCAGCACCGCATATAAATAAATGAATAAAATAAAGGTCCACCAACAACTGAAAAAAAAATTAAAATAATAGTCCAGACAGAGAGGTTGAAATGGCAAAGGTTCTGGTCTGGAAAGACAGAAAAGAGTCTACTATGTTTGAAAAACCAAGAGAAAACTCTCCCAGCTGGGATATGATGAGCCAGTGCAAGCAGCAAAGATAAAGCTGTAGACAAAGGCAAAGGCCAGATCATGCAAAAACCTGCAGGCCATGATTATAAGCAGAGGTGCAGAAGACAATGTTTTAAGATCACTCTTATAGTTCTGTTGAGAATGTAATGGAAGAGTGGAAGAACAAGAAGCAGACACAACCAGGTGAAAAAAAAGTGCAGTGACTAGACAGTATACAGTGGTGTGTGGAGCAGAACAGCAGCAGGAGTTGGGGGGAGAAGTCACTGGAAGTATATTACAGATAAAATACTTGTTTATGGATTAGACACGGGGAGTAAGAAAAAAGGGATGAATTATGGCCAACTCCTGTGTTTTTGGTTTGGACATGGAGGTAGATGGTGATGCTATTTACTGAGAGAAGCACAAAGGCTGAGGAGGCAACATGAAGTTCCACTTAGGCACACTAAGTTTGAGACTCTGTGTGGGAACTAAGTGGAGATGACTGACTCAAGTCTGGTGTGCTCAGAGAAGATAAGAAGTTATCTTATATCAGAGATATAAGTTGGAGAACCACCAGCACAGAGATGACATTTAAATCCAGGAGAATGGGAGATATTTATTAGAGGAGTGTAGGGAAGGAAGAGAGGAAGGCTTGGGTCAAAGCCGGGTACTGGGGAAGGAACCAACAAAGGCAATGTGGCTTAGGGGCAGGCAGAAAAGCAAGAGACTGGAGTGTCCTGAGAGCCACCGAAGAAGCAGAGTCAAGGAGGGAGAATGGTGACCAATGCTGTGTGTGGGGTTGAGAAGCTTCCTCCCAATCTGGAAACCTGGAGGAATGACTTCAGTGGATGTGGGAAAAGAAGATGGAAAGCCCTGAAGAGTTAAAGAGGACTAAAGTAATGGTTATTCTAACAAGCTCTCCAACTGAAAGTAACACCACTGGATAAAAACATTAAATTTTTTTTCCCCTTCATTATTGGGGATTGAACCCAGGCCGTATGCATGCTAGGCAATCATTCTACCACTGAACTACATTCCCAACACTTTTCTTTTTTAAATATAAATTTTATTTTGAGACAGGGTTTTATTAAGTTTCCCAGGTTGACCTTGGAATTGTTATCCTCCTGCCTTCACTTCCTGAGTAGCTGGAACTGTAGGTGTGCGCCACCAGCCTGGCTCAAAGAAATTATCTTTTAAAACATATCACTATGTTTGGCAACAGATAGCTGAAAGTTAAAACAAGGAGAAAGCAGGAATCCTGTGAGGTCAGATTCTCATGAAACCAGCTTTTAGTCCACAGGCGTCTGTGGAAACCTGGTGACCTGAGCTTCCACCTTAATGAAAAATAGGACACAGCCAAGGTGGGGGCCAGGGAGACCTTAGATGGACTGTCATCTAAAGCTGGAACCTAGAGGGCCAAATCCACAGTGAAAGATAAAAACAAACACCTGCAGGGGCTGGGATTGTGGCTCAGTGGTAAAGCGCTTGTCTTGCATGCGTGAGGCACTGGGTTCGATCCTCAGCACCACATAAAAATAAATAAATAAAGATATTGTGTCCATCTACAACTAAAAAAAATTAAAAAAAAAAAAAAAAAACAACAAAAAAACAACACCTGCAGAAGAAAAGCAAGGAAGCCTGCCTACTCTTGACTTTGGGACTGGCTGGAGAGGACAACAAAATTCAAGAATCTGTAACCACAGAAGTGCCCTCATATGACTGTGCTGCTCAAATTCCCACTGAATCTGTCATCTGAAAAACCTTACTATACACAATTTGGGGAGTCTATAAGTCTGTGTTTTGATGGAAACCAAAATGTGTTCTAAAGTGGTCTCAGACTGTAGTTCTTCCAGGCAGCTGGAATAAGTACAAGTAAATCCTTTTTGGAAGAAAAGAGCTTTTAACTCAGGCCTCAAAAAAATCCCCTTAGATTAAATTCTAAGAAACATGAGTTTACAGAAAAACAAGTAAGTAAACGTATATTTACATACACAGAACAAGTGAGTGAAAGTCAGCAGAAACAGATCTTTAGATATTAGACACAAAATATAAACTTAGCATCAAACAGCAGGTTGAAAATGAGTCAAGAACATGGTATTATGAAAAGTGACTAAACAGTCAAAAAGAACCAAACAGAATTTATATAAATAAAAATACAGGAACTGAAGTTAAAGACTTAAATGAACAGGTTAAACAGATTAAATACAAATAGAAAAAAAGTAACAGTAAACTGGACTATGGATCTAGAAAAAAAGGGATCACAAATGTAGCACAGAAGGACATTGTCAAATTAAAGCTCCAGAAGAAGACAGACTCATGGGAAAGAGGCAATATTTTAAAAGAAAATGGTTGAAAAATTAATAGAATTGATGCAAGATACTAATCCTTAAATTCAGAAGCCCAATAAATGCAAAGCAAAATATATAAAAACAATGTCAGTAAATTGCATGAAAAACAAATCAACAAACATCAAAGAGAAAGACAAGATCTCAAAATATACCTAGGGAAGAACAACAGATGGGGGGTGATCTTGGGAAACAAGCTAAGGTCTTTATGTACACACACACTCACACACACACACATTGAATTTTAGGTTTTGTTTAGTTAATGAATTAAAAATTTAGAGTAACCAATAAAAGAATTACTGGGAGGGAACAACCTGGAATCTTTTATGAGTTATGGATGTGAAATAGAGCAGAGAAACATGCTGAAGTTAGAGAGGATATGCTATTAAGGACAGAATATTTAGAGATCAGAGCAGGTTCATACAATAGGAAATGATCCAGCAGCAAGGAAAGGATTGAAAATAACAAAGAAGGAATAGAAAACCCAAGGAGCAAAATAGTGTAGAAGGCAAGAGGAGAGGGGATCTAGGACCTTAGTAGTGTGGTAATAACAGGAGTACAAGATCAGACCTTTCTGTTCTCAGCTGTGGCACATGGAAGCAGAAGGGAAGAAGGGACGTCTGCTGAGTACTTACTTTCAGGAACCACTAGGTTCAGTGTTTCTATATCCACTCATCATTTAATCCTCACAGCAAACTTAAAGAGAAGAGACTAAGTATTTTGGGAGACAGTACTGCCTCTGGTTAAAGAAAGCTGACTCTGGACATGTGTTGCATGGGTTCTTCTTATAACCAGGCAATTGGACTTGGGCAAGTACATAACCTTTATCTCAGTTTCACACATACGGAAGGAGGGTAAAAACACCATCTAACTCTTAAAGAGTTATTGTGGAGATTAAATTCCAAGTACATATTTACTGCCCTCACACTCAGCTCTTAACTCCTCCCTGGAGTATTGCCTGACCCAACATGGCAATGACCACTTCCTCCCCTGTATTCTATCTACAGTATATATTATTCTAATTGTAATTACTGTTTATTATAATTTTTTGCCCTCATATTCTCTCTACTATACTAAAAGCTAAGAATCATGTTGTGTTACTTTATATTATAGACAAGGACTACTGGTTTATATTTATATCTCCCAAACCTAGAATAATGCCCGACACACAGTGAATGTTCAATAAATGGGCATTGAACTAAACCTCTGCTTCTACTAAAGCAGTGGCCAAGTTTCTTATCAACAAATACAAATTTCTTTAAACTGTTTCTCAAAAACCAAACAGTGTTTGAATTAAAGAACTATTTAGATTACACAATCCTTATGGGTATAAAGTTATTGACACACCGCAGTATAAAATAAAAATACTCGTTCTGGGCCTCAAAAAGCAAGTTTTAATGCTTATGGAATTTGAGAGACTTATATGAGACTAACTACTAGATTATTTTTTTAGGTATAATTAATTACTTCAAGTCATCAAATGCTTTAGTCTCTCAAATATCTCTACTGGGGCACCAATTAAACTAAAGTTCTGATAATCTATATATACGGCACTACGTTTATTTCTTACTTTACCAAATGTAAGTTTAAATGTATAAAATTCTTCATGATATTATTTAATAGCCATGTAATATCTTAATAAATTTTAAGCAATGTTATAAGCTATATGGAATATTTATAATTTTCCATAGATTATTTTTAATCCTTCCATATACATTATCATTTTTATAGCACAGAAAATATTTTAAGAATTTCTCTATAAAAAGAACCATGAAACACAACTGTACTTACCTTTTGGAAAGCAGATACAGGGGAAATAGCAAACATGTTTCCTTCTCCAAACACTTCTGCCCAATTCCTTTGAGACACTTTCATTCTGTTTTTAAAATGGTATTCATTATCAGGATTGAAAGCCTAGATTCAAAGAGAATGGAGAAATGTTATTATCTATTTCTATTGCAACACATTAGCATTAAAAAGAAGGTAAAAACATATTCTTGGATTCCTTTATTACTGGAAACTTTCAAGAACACTGACAAAGCACAGCCGTGGCTGGTGCAGAAGAGCACAACACTGGGGTGGAACTCCCCTGGCCTGCTCCTGTTCACTGGGGGGAGGCACAACAGAGAGGTCTAACTCCAGACAAAGCAGTGCCAATGTCCCAGAAGCACTAGGGCTGACACAGGCAGAGCGGGGACACACAGAGACAGAGAAGAGGAAGTTAGGAGGGGAAGGCATGAGCTAGGGGAAAGGCCTGAAACCAAAGGACAGGAATAAAAGCATTTAAGATGTGCACAGTCAGGGAAAGGATGGGAAAACTATTTAATCATTCTATGAGCAGAAAACTCCGTTAAAAAATAAAAAACAAAAACAACTCCATTAAAAATAGAAAAGAATTTTCTTTCAAATTAAACACAGTACTGTTGCTCTGCTTTTTTAAAATAAAAAAGAAGGACTCTTGGAGCTAAGTTAATCTCTTTTATGATAAAATCATTATTATTCCTTTTTAGATAATTACAAGCAAAAGAACATCAAGTATCTTAAACAAAATCAAAACACAAAGTACTTCATTCTAGAGATACTATACCATTGTAAGCACACCAAGGAGACCAATGGGAATTGGATCTTGCTTTATTCTCTCTGCAACCAGTTCTATTAATAGCATCAACATGTTGTAGATTCCTTCATGAATTTCAGTACCCCACTTATGAACAGCACTTGATGTCAGGAGCTACAAAAACATAAAAGACAGTCTAGTCTAATTTGAAAAAAGAAAATAAATTTATAGTTTGTCAGGTCAATTTCAAATAATCACAAGACATGACCAGAATACTTTCTTTTATGCACATGACTTAACTTCAAAGGACTCACAGCTGTAGGCCATCTACTTGTTCCTTTATTTCAAAGTCAACAGAGCTTTGTTTTTTTAATTTTACTGCCTTTACATGAAAGTAGATTGTTTAAAAGATAATTTTTATTTGTCCTATATTTTTCATTATTACTATGGGATGTCAAGTGGTATGGAGCAAGTAAAAACCTGACATCAAGTCCAGATACTACTGTTTTCTAGCTGTGTGGCCATGGACAAATTTGCCTATATTCTCAGGATCTCAGTTCTCATCTTCAATGAGGGAGATTTCCTGCCCTCTTCAAGTACATATTACCAAGACTGAGATATAACAAACATGAAAATTTTTTATAAATGTTAAAGCACTATTAATGTACCTTGATAGTTGGATGTTAATATTAATATTCTAACATCCAATCCATGTTATATATTTCATGGATTCTAATGTTAATATGGTTTTCACATTTTCTAACATCTCAGAAATAGGCCTCTATTTTCCCACCTATTGACAGCAGGACTCTAAATGTGAACAAATTTTAGAAATGCCTTAATAATTTATTTTGCTTTTTGCCGGGGAGGGGAGAAGGTACCAGGGATTGAACTCAGGGGTACTCGACCACTGAGCCACATCCCCAGCCCTAATTTTATTTAGAGACTGGGTCTCACTGAGTTGCTTAGTGCCTTGCTTTCACTGAGGCTGGCTTTGAACTCGTGATCCTTCTGCTTTAGCCTCCCCAAGCAGCTGGGATTACAGGCATGTGCCACTGTGCTTGGCCCTTTTTTTCCTATTTGGTATGTACAAAAGTAGTATTTAACTTTGTAAATGTTTAAGCAAATCTAAAATAGCTATAAGTGACAAGATACTCCAAACACTATTTACTATGTAACTATTTTTCTTAAATATACACATCAAATGTAAAACAACGGTAATCTTATAAAAAAAATGGTTCTTAAATTTCTTAAAAAGCAGAGAAACTGAATTTCCCAAATCCTCAGTCTTTTAGTCTTTGTGGCAGTTTAACCCAGGAACAACCACTAGAACAGGGAATGAGAAATCACAGAATTTTTCACTTGATCTGATATGGTAGATTCATGTTTTTCTTAAGATTTCCCTTGAGAGGAAAAATACTTGCGATAAAAATCTAATCTTGATCATACTGAGAACTTCTTAATAAGAATAGTCTGACAGGGAACAAACTTCAGCAGACACAGAGAAATCTCCGTTCCAGATTTTCTAAAAACCAATTCACTTGCACTATTTGCTCAAATGACCAAAAATTCTAAGATTGATGTTATATAAACCAGTGAGTTCTTACCTTTTGCAAAAAATTTTGACTACATATTCCTCCTATACTTAAAAATTAAATAATAAAATGAAAGAATTTAACAATAAAGAAGCTTCATGAGGTTACAAAATAAAAATGTATGTGAATTAAGCACCCTCCCTCTGCTACCATCTCATTTGTTTGTTTTTACTTTGAAAATGCAGTTCTGTCTACCTTCTGGTAAAGACGGGGAAGGGCTGGCAGCACTCTTGTGGGGTTGAGGCATACCAAGGTTTGAACATAATGATGCTCTACAACCAAATTGAGATGATTTTTTCTGCCTGAATCTACTAGCAAGAATCTAGGTTGGCCCGAAGGTGAAAAGTGAAGAACGTAGAAATAACAAGCTCCTTTTGTGCACCTCATTCATGTAGTCATTTATTATTCATACCCTCACTTCTTTAAAAAAAAAAAAAAATAAGAAACTTTGTAAGAAAAGCCTGGTGATGAGGGAAGAGAGACAGTTAATGTAACAGGAAATACAGCTAAGGGAAATAGTACCAATTATATTACATCCCACCGAGTTTTCCTGCAGCCAAGCCTAAAGGCACACAAAATTCTGTAGCTCTTCTGACTTAATGAAACAAAGTATGCCCAACTGATGGGGAGGGGAGAACCTTAAGAGTTCTAAGCTGTAAAAGAATTTAACATTTTTGTATTAACAAAACGGAATTGCATAATGCAGCATTGCTTTGAGCTAAAGTTTTACAGAAAAACAACTGATCAACCATTTGACCATTTATTATACTGCTACTAGAAGCTGAGGACTCTGAAGAGCATCACTATACAGGGGTAGAGAGGAATACTCCAAATAAGCAAACTGCTGGTGAATTGACTTAATACAGATCTTTCTGGATCTGGAGATCCTCAACCCAAAGGTCCTTTTCTTGGACTAATAATTTCTTTCTTCATGACTGCAATTAAACTTGTATTTTCTTTCTCCATAAATTCAAGCATATGTGTTACAGTATTTTACATTATAGTCTGCTACTTTTCAAAGCTACTATTATTAAGAGAATTGCTTAAATTTTTAAATTACTTTAAACTACATATTGGCATACATAAATTCAACTAAAATGAAAATAAATCTTGATCCTATATAACTTAAGCCAAAACGACAATTTTAAAAAATTTCTCTTGTTTTTCAAAGATGAAGCTACTTTTGTTCCTGAAAGTAATTTTTTTTTTAAACCTCAAATCAAGGGAGATCTGTCTACCAAAACTGGGATGGGAATAATCATTTGCAAATGATAATTTGTTTCCCTGGGTTTTAAGATAAACACAAACTTTACCCATCTGTAGTTCTAGTGACTTACTTGCATATGGGACAAAAACAGATGTCAAAATTCAATAGTACAAGACATCAGGAGACTCATTCATTCATTCAACCATGATTACTGAGCTCTTTCTAGAGCTAGGCTCCTGGTTATCCTCCCCTGGAGAAGACAGCAATGTCTATGACAGACACAGTCTCTCCTCTTGTGAGGACTCAAGACTCATGTCCTGAAATGGGAATCATGCTGAGTCAGACTGCTTTTAGAAATGCATTCCTGTGATCTATTCCCATTTTAAAAGAAACTGCAAAGAGATATGATCAGAAAGGGAGCAAGCATATCACTCTGGTTCTGACAGAGATGCTGCCGTATGCTTGCCATTTTGTCAGGAAGGATACCAAACCTAGTCAAACTTTCAGTAGTTCAAAACATCTTCATCTGTCTCGTAAAATAAGAAGCATAAAAAGTGACTCACATTGTGGTAAATGAATACTATCTAAGTATCATAATCCTTAGTTTACCAAGATACACAATTTCCTAATATAGTTAAGTTTTAATCTATTCTTTAGCAATTTAACAGGAGGAAGTAAAAGTCATATTCAATCAAGGACAAGTGCAAACAATTAGATATAAAAAAAATTAAGTCATCAGTAAGCCTCAAATTCAGGGCTAATTTTTTCCTATTGGAGAATTCCTCAGTTGAACAAGATTCATAAACTGGCCTTACACATAAATAACTAAAACTAAAGGTTTGTCCACCTTTACTGCCCTCCCTCACCCATCAAATCAGCAAATTTTCCTTACCTTTTTAAATGCTTCGGGCATACACCTATCCATAAATCTTTTACAATTCTCATCAGACTCGGAAAGACCTTGGTAAAATAAATGAAAGAATATCCCTTATTTAGATTTTATATAGTTTATAGAAATTTATATATCTTTCCAAATTCATACACATGGAGCTATTTATCATAGAAACCTTGGTTTTTAAGGGATTGTTAAAAGTAAAATATAAACATTCCACTGAAGGGGCTGAGAAATAATCATAGCAACAGACTTAAGAAATATTAAAATTAATTAAAACCCAAATGGTTGATCTTATGTCTCCCTGTCAGAATAACTTCAATATCTGATTAAATAGCTAATAAAAGAGCAGCAGCTACTTACTGTGTCTGGAACAATTCACACAGTTTAAGTGATCAACATTAAGTGAATGAATGAATCCACTGTAAAAGTATACTTTGGAAGAAATATATTTCTTTCTTAAACTCAACAATTTCATTAAAATCAATCACTGGGAATACTGCTGAAAAATTTTCTTTTTTCTTTTTTTTTCAGACCCACTGCCTAGCACAGTTCCTAGATCCTAACAGGTACCTAATAAATACCGCTATTGGGAAGCTAATTTTAAATGTACCATAAAAGCCTGTTTGCATTAAATCTATATCTAGTCAAAATAGTTCGTTTTGATGTGTCTCATTTAATTCTGGCCATAAACTATGGCCTTTTCTTTTGGTGCTACTATATATTGAACCCAGGGCCTCATGTAGGCTGGGCAAGTGTTCTATCACATCCCAGTCCTTTTAAAAAAGTTTACTTTGAGACAGGGTCTTGGTAAACTGCCCATGCTGGCCTCTAATTTACAATCTTCTCTGCCACTTCCTCCTAAGGAGCTGGGATTATAGGCATGTGCCACCACACCCTACTATACAACTCTTAATAAGGAAAAAAAAAAAATCCTAAGATAGTGGCCCTATTCCTTTTATTTTATAACAATTTAATATGAAGTTTTTTTTTTAAAGATTTATAGTATAGACTTTTCTTATGCAGACACACATTCTTCTAATGTAGTGGTATTTTATCACTCTATTAGCTTTATTACTATAAAACACTTAAGACAGTGTCAGGCACTTAATAAGCACAAAATGTTTGTTAAATAAACACTACTTTCTTCTTGCTTTCTCTTGTTCTTTAGTTGTGCTAGGAGCTGAACTCAGGGTTTTGAACTTGCTTTACAGACCCTTTCTATTCTTAAAAACAAATAAACAAAAAACACTTGAATTGAGCCCAAATTCAAAGTGCTCCAAGCTTCTGTGAAGAAAGTTAATTTCAATTTCTATAAAGCTTTTCAATTATATTTTAAATAATCTTACACTCTACTAGGGCTAGAAGAAAACTGATTAAAGCTTTTTATTCCACAGGAGATAAGCAAAGACTAAGAGAATAAATGATCTGTCCAAGACCACACAGATAAGTAATGAAAAAAGCCAAGATTAAACTCAGTCGCCTATGAAAAAAAAAATCCTCATTTGTTCTGAGGTATTTGAAGGCTTACCAAGTCTTGCTAGGTAGGTAGAAGCCAACAGGCATTTGCCTAGTGATTCTTCTCGCTTGTACGGGATGGACCAATGATCAGTCAGAACACGGCTTTCCAGTTCATATAAATTGGTTGTAGGGAATTCAATTCCTTCCCCTGAGCAGTTTCCATTTTCATCATTCTTCTGACAAAAAGGGATTGAGAAAAAAAGCAAATATACCAGTTAACAACTCCTCTAAAAATCTAGAATTTAACACAGAGCAGATGATTAATGTATGGTAGCTATTAATATCAACAGTGTGAATTTCATCCCTCCTTCTCAAAATTGTATCTCTCTTCAATAATACCTCAAATATTCTCCATTTTCATCATTCTGGCATTCCCTACTCTTTCTCAGGTGATCTCTTTCTTCATAAACACACTCTCAATTTCTTGTAAGACGTCAAACCTGCCCTCATCTCCAACCATCCTATTCTCCTCACTTTTTTATTTCACTGAGGGGATTTTTTCCAGAGGATCTAACATGCTACATTCCTCTCCCCAATGATTCATTTCTGACACCACCCCAACCTGGATTCCCAAGTCCCCACTGCCCTATCATGTCTACTGTTACCTTTCCTTCTGAACTTGGTATCAACTCCAATAATCACGTTCTGTGCTTTCCTTACTTCTCAAGAGTATGTGTTCTTCTACCCACCCTCATTTCCTCCTCTTGAAATGCTAGGATTCTCTTCTCCTACACTCCTATTTTCCTCCACTTTGGGGTATGGCTGTTTCTAGCTGCTCTCCCCTTCCTAGACATCAAATATCTCAGTCCTCAAACCTCAGCACCAAGCCTTCTCTTCTTCTCATCTATCTCCCTGGGTGATCACATCTGTTCTCCAAATCTCAGTTACTTCCACCACAGCAGATGACTGATAAATTTCTATCTCCAGCTCAGACCTTTCTTCTGGGCTTTAGACCACAGATGCAAGTGCCTATTTGGCATCTTCTGTAATTAAATATGTGTCCCAAACCAAATTCACGTGTTTCTACTCAAACCTGGTACACTTCTTCTGTTCTCTACCCTAGTGAATGGCACCATATTCATCTGGCACACTGGCCAGAAACCACAGAGTTAATCTTACCATTCTGTTCTCCTATTCACATCCCCATGCCCAAGACCTGGTGATGAAACCCAGGTTTCTCTTAATTCATCTGCTTCTAGTCATCCCCACATCTAGTCTAGCCCACACTACTACAGTTTTTGCTTGAATTATTTCACCAGCTTCCTACCCGGTCTCTCTCATCCACATATACACATTTGCTCTCCACATCAATCTTTATACAGCACAAATCTGACATTAACTCTACAACACCTTAATGGCTTCTCTTTGTTCTTAACATAAACCCAAAATGTTTTTTAAATATTCTATCAGAGCTTGAATAGCCCATCTCATACCTCTCTCTCTCCAGCTTCTCTGGGACTTAGTTTCTTTCCAGGCACAATGTTCCCTGTACCAAACTACTTTCCCAAAAGGCCTGAGTAATACTTCTGGTTCCTATTTCTTCCAGAACCTGTTATTCTCCCAACTTCTCCTGTCCCTGAACTACAGTGGGACTGTGTGTCCTTGCCTCAATGAACAGAATGCAGAAGTGACATGATGTCTTCACCAAGGTCATAAAAGACAAAATTGCCTCCTACTGGCTCTCTCTTGGTGTGCACACCCTTGAACCAACATACCATGTCATGAGAGAAATTAGACTTAATGGAAAGATTACATGTGGGTGTCCTGTCCAACAGCCTCTCTTAAGATCCTACCGGTCTCTTAAAAGACCAAGGAAGAAGCCTTCAGGTGAGTGTGGCCTCTAACCATCATCTCCTGTCTTAGCCTTCCAGATAAAGCCCTAGATATCATGGGGTAGAGGGAAAGGCACAATAAATGGTTGTTTTATGCCACCATTTCTAACTCACCCTCTGCCGTCTTTAACCTACTTAAATCGGTTAAAGAGTAAGTAAATTGTGTATATCTTTAACTTTTTCAGTAAAGTCTTTCCAGAACTTCTAACCTTGGTCAGACTCCTCCAATTGTTACTTACTCTTACCATCCTGAACCTTTCTTTCATATCACTACTCACAAATACAATTTGATACTTATTTGTGATTCATTTTGTTTGCCCCCATGCTACAGGACAAAGCTCCATGAACCTTGTCTGTTTTTGACCACCTCTAAATCTTAAGAACCTAGTACCTAAATATTGTTAAATGGAAAAATAATCCATGCAAAGATACAACTTTTAATGAATCAAGCGTCAGACTTTCTTTTAGATCTGTTCACACCATGCTAATTTGTAACAAAGCAAACTTAACCCCAAACTGCCTAAAACTACTCTAGTTTATTTTGAAAACCTAAATATTTTCACAATTCACTCCATAGCCCAATTATTAGAAAATAAATCATTCCACTAAAATACCTTTAACTTCAAGGAAGAAAACACCATAAATATAAAGCATAAATGACAAAAGCAGGGGCTGAGGTTGTGGCTCAGTGGCAGAGCGCTTGCCTTGCATGTGTGAGGCACTGGGTTCGATCCTAAGCACCACATAAAAATAAACAAAATAAAGACACTGTGTCTATGCATAACTAAAAAATATTTTTTAAAAAATAAATGACAAAAGCACAAAGAAAAAAATTTCAGTTCCATATCAATGATATCTAAAGGAATCTAATACATTATTTTTTTATGTGTAAAGTAGGATGAAAATAATATAAAAAACAGGAAGGCAATTAGGTGTGGAAGACAATGTAAGGTGGGAGTGAAAGGTGGGAGTAGTGAATGAAGTAGATTTATAATCATAATCTATGGGGGAAATTTAGTTCCTAAAAGTACAATACTTTTCAGAAATACATTTATTTCATAATCAATTTTACTTAAAAGGAACCAAAGAGGATTCAAAGAGTAAAAAATTTAAGATAGTCCTGAAATTGCACACTTGTTATATGCTTTAGTAACCTTTAATCAAAGCAAAATTAAGATTCATAAAAACCAAAATTCACTTGGCTAATTCTGAAGTAAGTATATATCAGTACTTAGGAATATCTAACTTTAATTCCTGCAAGCTAATATATCCAGTTGTAGGTGAAATCATCAATGCAACTAGTAGCTATAAAAACTGAAAGCTTTGTTGGGAAAAATAAAAGGATCTTTAACATCGTCAGTTATAGATTAAGTGTGTTTCCCTCAAATTCATGTTGAATCCTTTAGTCCAAATGTGACAACACAGTATTATCTGTGCGGGATTGTTACAAGAACCCCCCCGCCCAACCTCAATGGATATCAAAATCCATGAAAGCATAAGTACATTTTAAGTCATCTCTAGATTATTTATAATACCTAATACAATGTACATACTATGTAAACAGTTGTTATGCTGCACTGGTTATGGAATAATGACAAGTAAATAAAGTGTACATATTCAGCATAGACATATTTTTTTTCAAGTATTTTCAAACTGTGTTTGGTTGGATCCTTATCAGCAAAACCAGTTATCAAGCACTGACTGCATTTGAGAAAAGAGCCTTTTAAGGAAACAATTAAGATTAAATGTGTGTGGCTCAGTGGTAGAGCACTTGCCTAGCATGTGTGAGGCACTGGGTTCGATTCTCAGCACCACGTATAAATAAATACAAGTCCATCAACAACTAATAAAAAATATTAAAAAAAAAAAAGATTAAATGTGGGGTTCTAATCCTGTAAGGCTGATGTCTTTATAAGAAGGGGAAGGGGAAGTATCTCTCTGAGAAAGCAGAGGAAAAGCCAGTGAGACAGTGCAAAGGCAACTGTCTGTAAGTCCAGAAGACACTTCACCAGAAAACAACCCTAATGACATCCTGACCTTGGGTTTCCCATCCCATACCATGTATAAAAACTCACTCGAAATGTAACAGAAGAATAAATCTTCATGACTTTGAATCAGGTAATTATTTCTCAGAAAAATACAGGTAACAGAAGAATTAGATGAGCTAGAGGTCATGAAAATTTTGTGCATCAAAGGACACAAGAGTGAAGAAAATCTACAGAATGGGCAACAGTATTTGCAAATTATGTATCTGACAAGGCATTTAAATCTAGAATATAAAAGAACTCTTACAACTCAACAGAATACAAAATACTCAATCAAATATGGGCAAAGCATTTAAATAGATGTTTCTCCAAAGGTATACATGTGGTTGATGAAAAGATGCTCAGGAGGAAAACGCAAATCAAAACCACCCCAAGATACTACTTCACATACACACTAGGCTGGCAAAAAAAGAATAATAAGTACTGATGAGGAGGTGGATAAACTAGAATCTTCATATATTGCTAGTGGAATTATAAAATGGTGTAGCCACATTACAAGACAGTTTAGCAGTTCCTTAAAGATTAATCATAGTTACCAAAAGACAACAATTCTACTCTAAGGTCTACACCTAACAGAGAAATAAAAACATGACCACACAAAAACTTGTTTGTGTTTGCAGCAGCACTGCTGATAATAGCCAAAAGGTGGATAGAACACAAACATTCTTCAAAACCGATGACTGGATAAACAAAATGTGTTTCATCCATACAACAGAATATTATTTAGCCCTAAATATTAACAAAATATCAACACATGCTACAACACAAATGAACTTCAAAAATGTGCTAAAGATGCCAGGCATGTAAGGCATGATTCTGCTTATATGAGATGTCCATAAAAGGCAAATCCATAGACACAGAAAGTAGATTAGCAGTTGCTAGAAGATGGGGAGAAAAGTAACTGCTAATGGGTATGACAGGTATAAGATCCCTTTATGGGGCGATGAAAATATTCTAAAATTAAATGGTCATGATGGCTATACATTGAATGAATACTTTAGAAGGGTCAATTTTATGGTATATGAATTAAATCTCAATAAAACTGCTACTAACAAAAATGAGCACAATAATTGCAGTCACTATACATATGTGAATATATGAATATAAGAATTTCAAAACAGGAGAGTTGTACTTAGCAGCGTATAATACAAATATAATACCTATTGCTGTTAAGACAGTCTTAAATAGCAATTTAATAAATAATATACTTAAGACCTGACAGGTGAAAAATAACATGCTAAGCAGTTAAAATTCTTGGACTTAAAAAAGGAGGAAACAAGGCTGGGTGCAGTGGTACATGCCTGTAATCCCAGTGGCTCAGGAGGCTGAGGCAGGAGGATCACGAGTTCAAAGCCAGCTGCAGCAACTTAGCAAGGCCCTAAGCAACTCAGTGAGACTCTGGGTCTAAATAAAATACAAAACAGGGCTGGGGATGTGGCTCAGTGGTTGGGTGCCCCTAAAATCAATCTCCGGTACCCAAAAAAGGGGAGGAAACTTCCCACTATGCCCCCCCCCCAAAAAAAAGAGGGAAGAAAGAAATGTAATACACAAAAGTCAACAAATGATACAGCGCACAGCAGCATTACATTTTGAGGAGGTTGCTGCCAACACAGATACAGAATTACAGAGGAAGGGAAATAGTGATATGAACCCATATTTAGGTAGGTTTAATACTCTGAGTCATCATTTTGAGTAGAGCCTGTTCTTGGCAAAAATACACATTGAGCAAGTGAACACTCACAAAACAGAACTGTCCTATTGCAAAATAGCTCCCAACAGACATACAATGTATTGGGCTTTTAATAAAAACTCCGGAATGTAATATACTATTTTCTTATTAGATGCCAAATCCGAATGATACAAAAGTGACTATTAATGATCACTGATTCTAAATTGATTAGAAACATATTTATCAAAGGTCTGCTACATTCTAAACAAGTGCGGGGAGACAAAGACTGAGATAAAAATGCAATTATTTTTTTTACAGGAGATAATGAGGAAGTATAGAAATGGAAAGGGTGAAGGGCACACCAGTCCCTGAGTGTCCTCCTGCACGTGCAGTGTGAACAACTATATGTACACAGGTTTGTTATGTGATGTAATTCAAGGTAAATGGTACTCAAGGCAGAAGGTACAGGTCATATTTCAAATCGAGTACTTTAATTTTCAAGAGTATTAAGTAATAAAACCTTAACATTTTTAGCCTTTTTGACAAAATCTTTACTGCTTTTCATTATGCTACTGTCGATGTCATTTAAAATTTAGAAAGTTGCTTCTTAAAAAATATTTTAGGATATTTATATAAATCCAGCATTTACTAGAGATGCACAATTCTGACACTGAGAAATGAGCTTGCTAACAATTCTTTAATGTTCCTTTTAACTAAAAAACTTTCTAATAACACTAAATTTTGTGTATTCTGTTATCTAAGCAAAGCAATATAGATGAGTTAATGTGTTATGATTTCTGAATTGGCCAATTTAGGATTAAAATCAATTAACACTGCATACATACTTAAACATCTTCAGTATTTTAGGCTGTTTTCTAAATATGTAATCTTTTTAATAACCATAAATACAAAAGAAAATATAAACAAGGTCTCTGTAACTCCCACAATATTGACAGCATCATGAACATGCAAGGAATTCAAATAGCTATAACTATCTGTTTGAAAATTGGTCAGACTAAGACTTACTATTTATTTACTTATAAGAATAAGACAGCACTTTTACTGGAACTGAAGTTTTCAAGGGAACTGATAAATGCTGGCATTGTATAGTATCTCTATATAGTGATTATCACCATTGCCCAGTTTAACAAAGATGTTTATATTTAACACAGGTTATTTTGACAATAATATTTTCTGCATAACTTTTACATTATAAATTATAATAAAAATGCTCATATATATGTCACTACTCATTGTCCAGAAACTTGCTCATTTGAAAAATGCAAACAAACCCAACTAAATATAGCCAATAACTTCACTGGGTTTTTAATATACAAATATTTACCTGCAAATAAGCTTTAAAAACCGTTATATAAACTTTTAGTTAATAAAATAATTAAATATTTATTTAGAAAACTCTCTTCATTGAGTTTGTAAAAGGCCAACAAACTAGCCAGGCACGGTACTGCACACCTGTAATCCCAGCAGCTCGGGAGGCTGAGACAGGACAATAGTGAGTCCAAAGCCAATCTCACCAAAAACAAGGCACAAAGCAACTCAGTGAGATCTTGTCTCTAAATAAAATACAAATAGGGCTGGGGATGTGGTTCAGTGGTCGAGTGCCCTAGAGTTCAATCCTCCATACCAAAAAAAAAAAAAAAGACAACAAACTCCTCTTGAATTTGACAAGTATGAATTATTAAATTTAAGCCTTCTTTGTTGAAAGAAACAAAACCTACCTGGGAAGGTACTCATGCTTGTTAGTAAAGTGATAAATTCCTGTCTGCTTACTGACTCCACAAATACAGATAAAGAATATGAATTAATGGATAAGAAACTGCCAGTGTTGCTTAAACTTTATTTTAATACTAAACTCAATTGCTGAACTATCCTACTAGCCAATAATGTACTCAAAAGAACTTCTACATTTCTGATCAATGTACAGAAAGATGAAGATGGCAAATTGATTTCTCCATTATGATTTTTATTAAGGATTTGTCTATTAGTTAAAAAAGAAAAATTCTATACGCCAAGTGCTTAAGAAAAACATGAACACTTCACTCCTAGTCACTAATTTACAATAACTTTCATTAAATCCTGATTTGTTAGCCTTATTTATATTTTACAAACCAATTCAGGAACAGTTACATGCAGATCTGATATTCATTTTGTTATTTCAGACTAGCAAAAATAATTCCTAAAATACTACTTCCTGGAAGAAAGATGAACAAGTACAGTCCTCAAGCTATTAACACATTGTCTCTCAAGTATGCAAATTGCTTTCCTGGAATGCCTTTTCATTCCATGTTATAAACAGTAAATAACTTCCTAATTATTCTACAAAAGTTGACATTTCTTGTGGTCCCTTACATTAACCCTTGCTGATTATTTATGCATTCAGGATATTAAATACAAAGTTTTCATGAGATATTATCTTGTAATTCAAAGGTGGTATTCTTAAAGAATTTATTCTTTCACTTGGATTTAAGATTTGGGTGTTAATAGATCATTGATCTCAGAAACAAAAACAGTTAATTCTAGTCCCAATTTCCTCAGGGCATTCCCAGTGACTGGAGTTATGTTGGATCTTCAGTTTTAACAGATGACAAGGAGGAGGAGGAGAGAGCTAAGGAGACTTAGAACAATTAAGATGAGAATGAGTGCTTGGTAAAGGAAAACTAATACATCTACTGAGTACCCTGTTATTGTTTCAGGCACTGGAGTGTCACTGTGGAATGTGTGTGCATTTAAGTTACAATTTAACTTTTCCCCAAACTTCATAAAGTAAGAACTATTGTCCTCATTTTTTGGATAAGCAAATAGACTGAGGCTCAAGTAAATTTACTCACCCAAAGTCATATTTCTTATGGTTCCTCACCTAATAACAATAGTCATGCTTGTTCAGAGTGGAATACAAATTTAAGTTAAGGTTTCCTCAAATCTGAGATACTACATTAATTATACAATTCCTCCAAAAATGGGCAGAATGGCATGGCCTCAAAAAGCACCATTCCAGAGTAGAGGCAAAATGTTTTACAACAAACAAAATTTATATAATATACCCACAACCAAGATTTAAGAAGGTAAAAAAACTACCAATTAAATTTTCTTCCAAAGCCCTATCTTTGAATCATTAAAACTTAAGATAATATTCTAGATAAGGGGTTATCTAGCACAGGCACTTAGTGTTCATCCTTAATTTTGTTGTACTTTTTAATTTCTTTTACTCTGTGTTCCTGCACAACAGATCTAAATGCTGATTCTGTCACCACCACTAGCTAGCTATGTGATTTGAAATAAGCTTCTGAATCTTTCTATGGGCTCTAGTTTTCCTCAATGAAAACAGAGTAGTGCCTGGTTTGTACTCAGATCAAAGAGAACCCACGCGGCCTGAGGATGATAGTAAACAGCAGCCAGACTTGCTTCAAGCTTCATGTGAAGGCTTCTATCTTTGCTAGACTCTAACTTTGGAGTCCTAAAAGCACTTCAGATATCCCATGTTCACAAAGAGGTAACCCAGAGTTTCCCCTCAAACCAGTTTATTCTCTAATATCACCAATCTCTGAACAGTGTGATCTTGCCTACCAGTTGTTCACCACACCACAATGATTCCATCTCGGAAACTTCTCAACAGTCTCTCCTGACCAAGCACTGTTTTAGCTGAATTTCAACTTGTGTGGCTTGGATTGCTGTAACACTCTCAACTGCCCCACCCTCTACCTGTGCTCCTCCCCACAAACTGCCACTACAGTGATCTTCCTTAAGAAACAGACAAAACACACACCCTCACACAACCTGACTCTCTCACTCACCTGCTCAGAAACCTCCATTTGCTCCCAGCTACCTATCAGTATCTAGAGAATAAAAACAAGCCTGCATGCACTGGCATGGAGGGCCCTTTCCCTCCTGTCACATCAGACTCTCCTTCTGCTCCAGCTACTGGACCTCTCAGTCCGCTGCATACACAAGGTCCTGTCGTAACCATGCACAGCTATATGCTGTTTCCTCCACCTAGAATGAGCTGAATGCTTATAAGGCTCTTTTCTCAGCCTAATCAATTCCTACTTCTTCAAAACCAGTTCAAGTACCATCTCTTCAGCACAATTTTCAAGATTCCTTCAAGCAAAGTAAGATACTGTCTTCTATTTTACACAAAATTCTCAGTCATTTTCCAGAGGCTGTGAACACACTGATGAATAGGATAAACACATTCTGCCTTGGGAGCTTGGAAATACCCTATCAGGGAAGAAAACAAGTAAGAAATTACAACTTCTTATAGGGAAGATGCTATTCTAAGAGTGTTAGGAAAGAACAGAATAAGGGTACCCATTAAGTTTTAAAAAAGAAAATCTTGTCACATACTGTAACATGGACACAGCTTGACAATGTCACACTAAATAAAATTAACCAGTCACAAAAGCACAAAATCCTGTATGATTTCACTTATCTAAGGTATTCAAAGTAGTCAAACTCAATGAAATAGGAAGGTGGTTGCCAGAGGCTGGAGGTAGGATACAGAGTTTCAGATTTTTGCAAGAGAAAAAAAATTCTAGAAATCTGTTTCACAACAAGGTGAATAAACTCAATGCTACTGAATGCTAACTTTACAAAGGTTAAAAAGGTAAATTTTATGTGTTTTACCACAATTAAGAAAAAAAGGGGGACTCACCCTAATCATGGTCAAAGGAAGCCTAGTAAATGCAATAGTATTTAAGCTGAATTCCAAGGAAGTATGTAACTTCACCATAACATATACAGGGTATATATGGGGGTGGGGGTAGGGTTTAATTCTCAGTCCTCATCTTACCTAACCTATCAGAAACATAGCTAAACACAGTCCTCTTCCTTGAAAGACCACCTTCACTTGGTTTGCAGACAGCATCCTTACCTGTCCTCCCCACTCTATCTACTCCTCAAGCTCTTTTGCTGCCCCTCATCACCACTGTCTAAACACAGGAGTACCTTCAAGGCCAGACCTCTCCTCTATTTCACCTAAACTCACTGCTGATGAGCTCACAGAGTTTAATCTAATGCAGTGTCTTCAACCTTGTTTTCATTATCACCTCTCCAAAGAGCACTTTCAAACATTTTTTTCTTTGATTGCCCCATTCCCCATGAAATTAAATAGTAAGAAATAAGACAGTGTTGGATAGGAACAAGCTTTGGTGTAACTCATTGCAAAATCTAAGATTTTCACTCCTCCCTCAAAAGAACCAATTTTGCCCCCTTTGTAGTGATATCACCATGCTAAAAATGCATGGTCAAATGGTTTTAAAAACTATCTCTAAGCTGAAGATTCACATTTTAGTTCTAGTGTATACCTCTTCTTTGGACTCCAGGCATATATCCAGCTACCTTTTTGACAGCTTCATTAGGATATCTAACAGGCATCTTAAATTAACATGCCCCAAAGCAAACTCCTAATCTTTCCTATCAGATCATGTTATCTCCCTGTTTAAAACCTTCAATGCCTTCCTCATTCTAACCAAAAGTTATTTGCAGTTAAGGAGCTGACCCCCCCCCCCCCCCGCCCCCATCACTGAATTCCAACTACCTTGGCCTCCCTGCTGCTCTCAAGCATGCCGGCCCTGCTCCTACATAGGTCTTCACATTAGGTGTTCCTTCAACTTAAAGCTGAAATTGACCAAGTACCGTCTTCTACCTGGTTTTCTTTTCTTTTTCTTTTTTTCTTTTTTTAAAAAAAGTGTTACTGGAACACAGACCTACTCATTTGTTTACATATGATCTGTGGCTGCTTTCATACGACAAAAGCAGAGTTGAATTGCTGGAAGACTACATGGCCCACTGAGCCTTTACAGACAGGCCTGCCGACGCCTAACTTCTCCCATATTGCACCTTCTTCAGGCTTTTGTTCCGGTATGATCTCACCTTCTCTGAATAATCTATTACAAGAACAGCCCTGGTCATACCACCCACTCAGGCTAGCATGCTTTCTCTTCTTTCCTGCTTGATTTTTTTCCACAGTACTTATAAACATGACAGCCTACATTTCACTTATCTTGTTTCTTGTCTGTCTCTCCCTCACTAGGAATATAAGCTCCACAGGGGCAGACTTTTTGTTTTGTTTCTGGTGTAATCTATACCAGCCCCTGGCACAGAGCATGTGCTCAATAAACATCTGGCAAATGAATGAGTGAATGTTAAGCACAGAATGAAGGAGAAGGGGAAGGGATCTCAGCACAGAGAACTGTGTGTGCTCAGGTCCTACAGAGAATGTGGCAGATTTAAAGCACTTACTTCTATCCCGGTAACATTAAATACTGAATTATAAATAAACTTCATTTATGTATGTTTGTATTCCCAATTAGATTATCCCACTCAATGAGAAGAGCTGTATCTAATTACCTAATCCAGTGTTTATACTTTTATGTGATACCTGAAGGCCTTGTACAACATCTCCAGCAATATCCCAGAACTTCCGCTTAAAAATGTCTGGTGACCAAGCACTTAAGCCATTCTGAGATTGCCCATTCCCTTTTTTTGCAGATCAAAGTTCAACTGAAATCTGCCTCCAAGTCATTCTGGCTGATACCTACCTGACCACAGTTAGATGAGATGTTATTCTCTGAACCTTCACTTCCTAACTTGTGAAAGAAGAATGTCATGTGCTGTGTGTTAGCCACAACAGGTTTTGTGAGCACTGAATAAGATAATGTATATGAAAATGCTCCGTAAACTCAAACTTCAAATAAACAAAAGTAACATAATACTACAGTTATCTAAACTGCAGTTATTCTGCACAAATATTTTACTTAAAGGAGTAGAATTTCAACAAAAGCATTTCTGAAAACATGTTTTTAGATACTTCATATTCTCTCAAGCAATATTTTTTCCCACATTTTTCAATTGATGCATTCTAGTTGTATATACTGATGGGAGTTGTTTCACTACTCACACATGCACACAATATACAATATAACAATGTAATTTGGCCACTATCACTCCCCAGCACGTCCCCCTTCCCTCTCCACCTCTCAGCACTGGTCCCTTTCCTCTACGGATCCCCCTTTGATTTTCAGGAGACCCCCCAACACCTTTCTTTTTCTTTTTCCTCTTTAGCTTCCACCAAGCAATATGTTCTAACTTGCCTTAACCTTATAGCCATAGAATAATCCAACAGGCCTAACAAAAAGATCCAAAGTAAAGACATGGAGGATAAAAGTGGGAAAGTGAAAGGGAAAGAAAGCAGGGCACTGCAGTTTCTATGTGAGGAAAGAACACAGAACTGAAAGTCAAGAAATGTGGGTTTAAATCCCACTATTAACTGGGCAGTTAAGATCAAGGTTTCTTAATTATGACTATTGATATTTGAGGCAGGATAATTGTTGAGGGACTATTCTGTGCACTGCAGGATGTTTAGCAGTATCCCTAGGTTCCACTTACTTGGTGCCAGTAGTATTCCTCTAGTTGTGACAATCAAAAACATCTCCAGACACAGCCAGATGCAATACTTGGTATCTTCATACCTCAGTTTCATCTCTAAAATGAAAATATTTACCTATATAGCAAAGAGCCAGTCAAGGCTCTAAAAATGCTAAAATTGTATAAAAAATAAAAATAAAGATTATTTAAAATGCAATCTTAAACCAGGTATGGTAGCTCACCACTTTAATCCCAGCAACTCGGGAGGCCGAAGCAGGAAGATCACAAGATCGAGGCCAGCAAGGGCAATTTAGCAAGGTCCTGTCTCAATACAAAACTTTAAAAAGGGCGGGGAATGTAGCTCAGTGGTACAGCACTTCTGGGTTCCATCCCACCAAAAAAAATTTTTTTTAAATCTTACTAAGGTGAAACAAGTCATAAAATCAAAGTAGTTAATCCTTTTGTTCAGTTTTTCTTATTACTCTAACAGGTAATAAAATTCCCTGGGTATTGAAAATGAATGAACTGTGAATTTTTTAAAATACAGTAAGAAAATTGGGTTAAACTTCTCAACAATGTCAAAGTCTAGACTAAAAAGATACATCACTGTAGAATCTAGATTATATAAACATGATATTCAAATGCAACACCTAATCTTTGATTCAATCCTGGATTATTTTTTTAAAAGGCATTAGAGAATATTTTTAATACAACTAGGGAAATCTAAATAAGAACTAATTAATAAATATTTATTGTGTTAATGTTAAATTCCCTTGGTGAGAAAACAGAACTGCAGTTTTGCAGAAAAACATCTTTGTCCTTAGTGGATACATCCTGAAATATTTAGGAATCAAATGTCATAATGTTTGCATCTTGTTTTTATTTTCAAAAGTTTCGGGGAAAAAAGTGTGCCTTTAGAGACAGAGTAAAGAAAGAAATGTGACAGAACATCTCCAAGTGTTGAATCAAGAGGAAGGGTATGCAAGTATTCATTGTATTTTTTTAAAAAACTTTTCTATAGGGTGGAAATTATTCAAGATAAAAACGTGGGGAAAATACATTTAATATATAAATCAAATTATATCCACTCTGGATTTGTAGCTGGCTATTTCTAAACATTTACTTAGTACTTTTATCCAATTCTCTTCACACTGTCAGAATCTCCTATGAGAACTAGACATCTCATAGGGACCAGCAATTCTAAAAGAGCAACCCAAGTGATCTGTTCTGGAGCTGGCCCTCCCTCCCCACTTCTCAGGACCACTGCAAGGCTATGAACTCCTTGTAAGTAGAGGCTGAATCTTACTCTCCCAGGTCAGACAAGAGCCAAAGACATTTGAGTATTTATTTGTTCAGTGTTAAACAAATGGTTACTATTCTGCTATAATTTTCCTCCTCCTACTTCCCCTGACACACCTTTTTTATATTGGGGTGAGAAAAGAGAAGGGGAAAATCAAGTGTCTCAACAGCTTTACTTCAAATAAACTCATTGGAATAATAGTAGCATCAATAATTATTATTTTAGAGATAAATGAAACAAATATGGCAATCTAAAATGAAAAACATTAAAAATCAGTTTCCCATTTTAATTAAAAATGCAAATCTCAGCAAATTATCTTCTCTTTACTGAACCAGAGCTCAACTAAGTCATGCAACAAAGCTGTATAGAAACAGAGTAGCAAATAGTCCTACCAAAAACTAAAAAAGGGTTCATTCATTTGACTTGTAAGTGTCTACTATGTTCTTTCTTGTGTGCAATATTTTTCTGTGAGCTAAAGAAAATACACAAAGCAAAGAGAAAGGTATAGAATACCTAAGCTCAAATTTAATGTGCTATGTCCAAAACTGAGTCCATTATAAAGACAATGGCAATAATTTTTTAAAAGTCCCTTCCCACAAACTGTAATACTAGATTAAACATCACAATGGAAATATGCTAATAGACTACCAAAAAACTTATGTCACCTTCGAGCTGAAGTGTAAAGTTTTAGGCAAGATTAACTTTAAGAGGCTATATGATATACAAGTGGAAGAAATATTGTTTCTTAATGATGATGCAAACTAAGTATTTACCAGAACCAACTTTCATTTAACTTAGCACCTCCTATGTCAAGTGTTACCTGGGACTTTATGGAAAACACAGGTAACCAGACCCAGTCCTCAAAGGAATCATTAATTCAGTATGAGTGACAAATAGCAGAACAGAATCAATACAATGAATAAATGCAATGAATAAATGCAATGAATAAATGCAATGTAAGGGCTTCCTATTCAAACTCTAGAAGGGACTTCTAACTAGAAGGGGAAAACAAATGGGACGCAGAATAATGGGAAGGTTATGCTCCATCAAGTCCCAAGAGAAAACTAGGAGCGAAGTGATTAACAGTACATGCAGCATGTCAGCTTTTAGAGTCTAAGGGGACTTGCAGGACTGAAATAAGGAGATGTTCCAAACCTTTCTCTGCCAACTGCAAGCCTGTGTTAAATCTACTTTGTAGAGAAAGGATAAAAGGCAGGATCAAGTTGGTGCTACATAGATAGAGCTACGGATTAACTCCTAGGATCCAATATGGCAAGGGTTGGGGAGAGTGGAGGACATGCCAAGTAGGAAAAAGGGCACATGCACAGACATGGAGTCATAAAAGGATCTGCCATATTTTAAGGCTAGTTTTTAGATGTGTTCTCTTCTCCAAGGGTTCATAGATACTGTTTAATTTCTGTACTCATTAAAATATACAATCTAGGCCAAGTGTTCATTTCAATACAATAACTTTAAAAATGTTTAATTTCAAACCTGCAAGTGTACAATTCACCCCAGATGGTTTTGTGATAATCACTGTGTTTAATACAGAGAACAAAAAGGCAATTTTAAGGAACCAAAGCATGTGTCACATGGGAAAAAATTATTAAATTAGGCTATTTGTTTCAAGAGATTTGTACACTAACTCTAAAAGTGTATTTTTAAGCACTTAATACCCATGTCCAACTGTGGATGGATTTAGGCAGTGAGAAGGGCAACTGTCCAGGTATACTAAGTGGACAGCCTGACCCAGCACTTCACAGGTGATGGTGTCTGCTCAGCCTCCTCAGTTCCCACCACCCTCATAAGCTTATGAATAATTGCAAAGGTAAAAAATAATAAATGAGAAAGGGGGGAGTGTTCAATGGCAACTATGCCTCCCAACTCAAACTACAGCTAACAAAGAAATAGTGATGATTAAAATACACAGTTTCTGAGAAAGGATATATTAAAGATGACCCACAGTCAAAGATTTCCTCAGGTCAGAAAGAAGAGGTAGAAAAGTAAATAAAACACAGCTGGAAGGCAGAAGGCTGGATTCCCTTCCTGACTTTGCTAATGAGCCAAGAGTCAAGACCCTCATCCTCAAATGACAAGACTTAACATCCCAAGACTCCAAGGTCTCTTCCAGCTCTGAAATACATCTTCAATTTTAATTCTTAAAGTGAGACATTTTGTTTACTGGAACAAGGAGAGGGAATGGCTGGGAATATAATCAGCTTACAGAGAACTTTTCTGTCTATAGAGTATATCTTGCTAAATAGCTTTAATATCCTTCCAGATTACAATCACTATGAACTCGGTGAATCCAAGGTCACTTTGCATCATTTCTGTTCTTTGATTCTTCTTAACAACTGCTTAGAATTCCTTTTCCACAGACATACTTCAAACACATAAAACTCAGAGTAATAAAAAGTAAACAGAGCTTGCTTATTACCAGCTAAAGATGTCAGTATATCAGTATATATATTATGAACCAATTTTTTTTTTTGGTACCAGGGATTGAACTCAGGGGCACTGGACCACTGAGCCACATCCCCAGCCCTATTTTGTGTTGTATTTAGAGACAGGGTCTCACTGAGTTGCTTAGCACCTCGCGGTTGCTGAGGCTGGCTTTGAACTCGCGATTTTCCTGTCTCAGCCTCTCAAAGAGCTGGGATTACAGGCGTGCGCCACCATGCCTGACTCCAATTGTTTTTTATTGTGCAAAATATATATATTTGGCTGGGATAATTTAAACACAGATTCAACAACACTGGTTGCTCAACAGACAACTGACATTTTCTCAATATACTTTGTCACTTTAGTAAAATACAGGAGGATCTGTTGCTACTATAATTTATCAGAACATTTCAACATGAGGGCCACATCATGAGAAGTAAATTTTACAAAATGACAATTACTAACATTTTCAAAGTATTACTTTAACACAGTCCGATGTAGAGCTGACAACAAAAAACAAAATCCTAATAATAAACTAAGGATTCCTAATCCCAGATAGGTTTTCATTTACAGAGTCACTGCAATTTCCATCATCTGAAGTCTTTCAAAAATTTCCAATATTCCTCTCACTTTAAAATAACTTTTTGTTTTTTTATTATCAAAAGTCATAAGAGATTTTTAGCCTAAAATAAGACTGGTTCCTAGAGTACTTTCTTTTTTCTGGGAAATGTTTATATAGTTATTTATGCTTTTACAACAACAACAAAAAACCCAAAACTTCATTAAAATAACACCGTATTAAAAAAGACAAGCTGAGAGAATATCAACCTATGAATATTAAAAATATAACAAGCAAATAATTACAAATTCTGGACATTCCACATCACTAAAAAAATAATACTTGGAAAAAATCATCACTTGGTTTCTTCACAATGGACACCACTTTAGACCAAATTATATCACAAAAAATTATTGAGGCACTACCCACATGCTTTTGATAGATCTAAACTCTTGCACATTTAACCCACAACTTTTCAAGGGTTCTAGTTACTGAAATCAAATGCTATAATCAATTAGAGTTAAGGCAAAAGAAAGCTACCAGCTTTAAGGCTACAACAGAAAAAGGACACATCTGATTCGTCCACCTTGCATTTACTCTATACACCTACCTCAGTGCCCAGCACACAGTAAGATCTCAACAACAACAAAAAACCTGATCGAATGGGTAGTTTGTTAAATGGGCGATTAACTATTCTGATGCTCTTAAGTTTTCAGTATCTCGGTTGTTACCACTAGAATTTTATCTAAACCATTACTTGATAAAAATCTAGAGTTTTGATTTGGGAATTCTTTATTTTCCCTTTAATCAAGATAACAGAAATAATTGTCCCCACCCTCCTAAAAATGTTGAAACACATGAAAGGAAGAATCAAATGAGTACAATTCTTGAAAACAGCAGATTGACTGTACCTGGGGGCTACCAATAGCCCAACAACCATAACACCACTGCAGATCACAGGAACACAGGCTGCGAAGGCTCTGTCAGTCTAGCATACATCTATATTGGACCAAACGAAAACAAAACCTCTGAAGACAGACGTTTTCAAAATAGTCACAGACCTTTGGGAGTTTTCAAGGGCTGGAAGATAAACCAAAGGTCAAACAAAATACACTGGAGTCATACATAACAAGGCAAAATGCTGTAAGATACTGGGGAAGCAGGGGAATACACGCAGAGAAGGAGCAGGAAGAGAAACGTACTGTAAGTGCTCTTAAACTTACACTGTGACTCAAATTTGCCAAGTCCTGCTAAATCCCAACTTCTCAGTTTTCTTAGTCAGAAATACCTAGACACTAGAAAATAATGCTGGGCATGGTAGTGCACACCTGTTAAATCCAGCAGCTCAGGAGGCTGAGGCAGGAGGATCGCAAGTGCAAGGTCAAACAAGGCAATTTAGCAAGGCCATGTCTCAAAATAAAAAATAAAAATAGGACTAGGGATGTAGTTCAATGGTGAAGTGCCCCTGACTTCAATCCCCAGCACCAAAAAAACAAACTGTAAAATAACTAGATGAAATCAAATATGAGTTCTTGATTTTTTAAAAGAAAACTCCCAATTATGTACTGGGAAGCAGAACACTCCTTCCTATGCTTCAGCTAGACTAAAAATAAATAAATAAATATTTTTGATATTTAATTTTCCTCAGTAACAAACTTCACGTACTTCTGAAGTCTATGCAAAATCTAAGAATTATGCAATACTGTCTCTTTTTTTGTGTGCTCCCCACTACACACGAAAAGAGGGTTTTTTTTCCATTTTTTCATAAAATTTTATTGATAAACTTTATAACTTTCTTTTTTTTAAAACTTAGTGTTTAATATTTATTATTTTTTTTATAGAGACTTTTCTTTTTTTCATTTCTCTGGTTGTATATGATGTAGAATCACAACACACATGCAGTCATACATACATAAAGCTTGGGCTATGATGTCTGCAATACTGTCTTTTTAACTACTCCATTTTAATAGGCAGCCACCCAGTTTGTGGTTTGTTATTTATTTTAATATGTATTTAACAGTATATAATAGGGCTGAAAAACTCATTAAAGAAAGCTTTTTAAATTTCAAAAGAATGTAGTCCAATCACCCCCCAAAGTAACAGTATCAAAATTTTAGCATCAGCTTATTTTCAATTGTGTGTGTATGTGATTGGTCTCATAGTTTTTAATTTCTCAAAAGGGTTAATGAAAAAAATCAGCCACAGATATAATCTAAAATGCCCACTTTATACAGGAGAAAACTGAGCATCAGAAAGTTCAATTGACTTGCCTCATAACACAGCTAGCAAGCAACAGAACCCCAAACAGAAACAATCTCCCAAATCCCTGTTATACTACTCTTTCAAATATCATTTGACTTTTTGTTTCATTCCATTTAAGATTCTCTTGCCATCCATCCATCCACTTAGTCATTTCTCTACCCAATCAAAAGCCAAGAGTATTAGAAAAAAAGACATAAAAAGAAATAGTTTTATGTCTCAAGCCTACTGGTAAGAATTATATGTGTATATATACATAAATACCTTTTGTTAAACCTAAACAGCATCATTGTTTTATTTGGTGTATATGCAAAATGCAGTGGGAAAATGTAGTGGTGTGAGACAAGTGTTTCTTAAAGAGAACTGGCGCTTGTGCTGACCCTGAAGAATGGATTAGTGTTAGCCAGGTGGATAAGAAGCTGAAGAGAGAGGCAAGACTGGGGACGTGCACCACCTAACCCGAAAGGGGAAGCACAGAACAGGAAGGCGGGAGATAAGGCCAGATGGTTTAAGTCTGGAGACCCTAAAAGAGAATTCAGATTTTACCTACAGGAGATAAGGAACCATGTATTTATGATCAAAGTCATCCCTTGTTAAAGCTTGTGCTTTAAGATGATCATTCTGGGGTCACTGAGTTGCACAGAGAAAAACTAAAAAACTGGACATGAACAAAACCAGAGGAGTAAGGGTAGGTGCAGGAAAGCTACTTAGGGTTAGCACTGGAAGGTGTTTCAGGAAGTAAAGGAGTCTAGAGTAACTGAGACAAATGACACTGTGTGCTGCTATTTACAGTATGGAATATCTTCATATTTTCTAGGAGTTGAAATACATTTTAAATCACTACCAAAATACTTCACTATAGATTTTCAAGCACAGGTTTCAAAAACACAACTCAATTTTCAGCCCAAAAAAATATAGAGTGAGAAATGGAAAAGAAAGTAAGCAAAAGAAATGTTGACCTGATCATGAAAATCTGGGATCTAAAAGCACACTAAGCAGAAACCAGTCTTGGCAACATAATGTCTAACCAACAAGCCTTTCTAAAAAAGACTAATATCAGAAACCATTTTAGAAACCTACTGATAAAGAATGCAAGTATCATGCTATTCATTAATTATTATATTTTATAAGATACTTTTTCAATCAAATTTCACAATTCAAATAACTGGACAGATCCTATAGGAAAGGCCACTGTGTTGGAACAATGAAGCTTACTTCAGACTGTTGAGCACCTAAAGAACTACTTATCTCTAAGAGGACAATCAAATCTTCAACTCAGCCCTAGGAAAAGGTTCCAAAGACCTCTATACCATGGCTGAGGCATTCTCATTTCTGTAAAGAATATTACAATAAAATTTTGCCTTAATTACGTTAGCTCTTTCCTTCAGAACAAATAAAAACAATTCAAGAGTGCAGTTATATATTCCATTAACTGGCTTAAGGTAAGTATCTCTACAAGTAGGTTCTACTCCCATCATCCCCAATACACACACACAAAAGGGAAAATTTAAAAAGTAAGCTATCAATGGTGGAATCCAGAGTTCTTACTGTTGGACAAACAAGTAAACCTGAAAGCAACACAAAAACAAAATGGTTATAAAAATGCTTCAGCAAAAACTCACCATGGACATTAATAATGTCACCTACTATCAACATCAACTTAACAAAAAAGTTTATTAATCAATTTTGACTGAAAATAGTGATAATACTTAACAATAAAAATTCCCTTGATAATCATGAGAATGAGAAATACAAGATTAAAGAAGAAACTAAAACTCCCTACAGGAAGGGGATGAAAAAAAGAAAAAAACACATTTACTCTTCTGAAAATGAAGCTCCACTTTCTTAGTAGAACCTCTGCAATCCAGTATCCTCAGACTGAAATATTCCCATATTTGAATTCTCTAGGTATCTGAAGCTTGTTTCTTTATGCATCCAATGTTCTCCATTTTTTAAAAAACTAAAACCTTGCTAAAATGTATTACACATTCCTGACCCTTCTTAAACAGAGCACAATGGAATGTTTTCTTGGCTGTGGCATTCTTAAAAATACAGTTATCCTCTAAGGGCTATGACACACAAAAAGCTGTTTCCAATCTATATAAACCAGCTAGCCTGCTTTTCAAGTTTTCCAGACTCCTTTATCACTGAGTTACTACTCACTTATTACTGCCAAATGTGCCTGTCCCAAGGAGCTCATCACCTCATGTTTGGACTACCACAAAATCCTTCTAATTTGATAGGAAACCCAATATTAAAATTTATTTGAACTGTCTTTAAAAACAAAAGCTTAAAAAAAATTAAAAATTAAAGTTAAGCTTAGTGGAGTAAACTGTAATCCCAGAAACTCCAGAGGCTGAGGCAGAAGGATTTCAAGTTCAAGGCTGCCTCAATTTAGGGAGACTATGTCAAAACAAAGAGAGCTGGGAATGTAGCCAAGTGGCAGAGCACCCTGGGTTCAATGCCCATTACCACAAAAAAAATAAATAAAAGAAAAAGAAAAAAAGAAAAAAATACATATATAAAAGTTTAAACAAAAATGAGTGAAATGTATTATATTTATGGGAGTATTTGAAGTGGCAGTATTTATTTATTTATTTGCTTCTTATTTCTTTTTGGTATTCCAAATATGAAAAGTTTCCTGGAAAACTGAACTCTAGATTTGAAAGATTCTGCTAGATCTTTTTAATAATTTTTTTCTTTTTAACACTTTCTTATTAAAAATGAAAAAATTTCACTTTTACACTCAGATTCAAATGAATGTCCTACACTATCTGGGCAGTAGTCATATATATATGTAAGTACATGTACATATTTTCCTATTAAACTTGAAACCTTCTCAAATTATTAAAGCATTATAATATTTACTTTTCCAGTATTGAAAATGGTTTCAAAATTTAGGTTAACAATATTATGCTATATAAACCTGTCACAATCTACAATGATTTCACTAGAATCAAGCACTTAAGACACACAAAAGGTACTTCATGACAAATTACCTTCATTTTAAAAGCAAATAACCAGGTAATTACAAGGTGAGAATTCAACCCTTAGATGAATTCACAGTCCTGATTCCCAAAGATCCATATAATGATCAAAGAGAAATTCTTATTTCAAAAACTAGGCTCTGTTAGGTTTTTTTTGTTTTTTTTTTTTGGTAAGAGGGATTGAATCCAGAGGCGCTTAACCACAGAGCCACAGCCACATCCCCAGCCCTTTTTATTTTGAGACAGGATCTTGCTAAATTGCTTAGGGCCTTGCTAAGTTGCTGAGAATGGCTTTGAACTTGGTATCCTCCTGCCTCAGCCTCCCATGCTGCTGGGATTACAGGTGTGAGTCGCTGTGCCCAGCTGCTGATTCATCTTTCAGATTTCCTATTTTTATTTCATCTACTTTCAACTGAGTTGAGGAATTATTTTATTTTTTCTCAAAACCTTAAACGGAACCAGGCATATGCTTGTAATACCAGTAACTTGGGAGGCTGAGAAAGAGGATTGCGAGTTTAAGACCAGCCTAGCAACTTAGTGAGATTATGTCTCAAAATAAAAAGGGCTGGGGGTGTAGATCAGTGGTAAATTGCCCCTGGGTTAAATCCCAGTACCAAAACAAACAAAATACCCTTTAAATAAACTGTTTTTTAAATTTACTAAATCATGGTAAATTACAAAGGACATGTTATATATTCAAATTTCAAATCACTAATGGTTAACTAAAACTTGCTCATTTGATATTTTCTCCACAAATAGACTGTTATTAATTTTAGAAGATGAATTTTAATATAAACCTCACTTATAACTTCCACTCACTACCAGTGTGGGGGGTAGAAATGGGGTCAGTTAAAGGCCTATAAATTAATGTGATTTAAATTTTTATGATATACATAAGTATATACATAAATGCATACATATACACAAGTAAGATACATTTCATAATTGTTAAAGTTTTGTAAGACTCCCAGGATACCTGCTTCAGATTTCCACTAACCCCCTGGGCAGGATCACAAGGACCAACTTCAGGGCTCTGGAAAGCAGAACCAGCGGGGGCAGCACCTAGTAGTGGCCAGAGGGGTTTTTATTAACCACAAGTAACAGTGGTGAGTTCTGACAGTGGAGCTATTAAAGACCAGGAGAAGTTATTTAGAGCAGCTGTGAGGCCTCACTCTTGGTAATAATAGAACAGATTCCTATCTGCCATAGAATAGTTCTCAAGTAATGCTATTCAAAATCAAAATCAGAAAGCTTCTCAAAGTCCAGTTGAGACCCAGAGAGAGACCAAGAATTATATCTATATCAATATTCAACAATTCTAGTAAGAACCAAACAGCTTTAATTAATTAGAAGTTATTATAAAGGTGGCTTTTTATGCAGTTCCATGTGTTTTGCTAGATATCTAGGTCTCTCTAAATGCAATCTCCTTGCTTCTGCTGAAACAGAAATTAACTGCTTTTACTTTTCCAAATTATGATTTTTAAGCCAAATCCTAATTATAGCGCAGCCCTGAATTACTAAACTGATTTCCCTAACTCGTCACATGACCTTGGGAAGTCACCTCTTGTAAAATGAGAACCGTGGACTAAGATCCACTAGAATGTAAACTCTATGTTCTGTTCAACATTCTATTCCCTGCCCCTGGGTCAGGGTCATGGAAGGCATTAAAAGTTTACTGAATGTGAGAATCATTGCTGTCCCCACACTACAAACATAAAATAAACCAAATTATTTTTCCGTGTGTGTGTGTGTGTGTGTGTGTGTGTGTGTTGTGGTGTGTGCCAGGGATCAAACCCAGAGCCTCATGCATGCTAAGCACACACTATACCCCTGAGCTGTATATTTCTCTATTTAATCAATCAGATGTCATTCTATGTATTCTCAAACATTAAGAACACACTCAAACTGAAATGTCATACATACAAAAGAGAAATACATATAATTTTAGATAAGGCACTCATTTTTTAGAAAGAAAATTTAGCTGACAATCTTCACCCACTTTTTACCCTTCTCTTTTTTTCTTTCCCTTTAACTCATCACTGCATCTTGTTATAGACAGCTGGTAGGAAAAGCACTGGCCTGAGTGAGAGGCCTGGGTTCTAACCCCACCTCTTCTCTTAGGGTCTCTAGAGAAACAAGCCACTTCCCCTTTGGGGCCTGAAAGGCTTATCAGTAAAACCAAGAGCTGATTAATTTATTTCTAATTAATTTCTAATTAATTAGAAAAATTTCTAATTTTCTAAGAAAACCTATGATTCTCCTTTGATTCATTCTAGCCCTGATGCCTTGATTGGGTGCTCACCACATCATTTCTAGACTTGCAAGGTAACAGCAAAACTTGCTTCTTTTCCCTCTAGTTGTCCTTGTTATCTGTACTGCTACCAAATGAATTAAGTCCTAAACCATGAGTTGAACACAGTGGAAAGCACACAGGCTTTTGATGAGAGAGAGACCTGGGTTCAAATTCAAGTTCTGCTACTAACTAAAACAGTAATATTCCACTGAGGATTAATAAAATATATAAAGCACCTAATACAGAGCTTGACATGCTACAGACATCCATAAATAATCCTATTCTATTTCCCAGAATCAAAAGCCTCTATCTATTTCCTACTCTCTACAGCAAGAATACACAAGCACCAAGGTGGCAGGCGTAAAGAAACAAACTTTGGATTAAACATTCTCACCAGGCTCCCATGTGTTAGGCAAGTATCACCCTGCAGGTCTGCCAGTATACTTCAGGGGTAAGGCAGCCCCAATCACCAACTCTCTTCTACTCTCAAAAGTAAATGGTGCAGGGGCTGGGATTGTGGCTCAGTGGTAAAGCGCTTGCCTTGCATGCGTGAGGCACTGGGTTCGATCCTCAGCACCACATAAAGATAAATAAATAAAGATATTGTGTCCATCTACAACTAAAAAAAAAAATTAAAAAAAAAAGTAAATGGTGCAGCTTCCCTTAGGCCAAATCTACAGGTCAAGGGGGAAATAAAGAACTGACACTGCTTCAAATAGAGTATCTCTGGATTTTACCTTATTGCAAACTCCTCAGTCAGTTATTCACCTGACAAGATGACAAGAGCCACCCCTGATTCTCACCTCTGCGTCCACGACCTCGTGATAGGCGGGCGGGGAGGTCAGAGACTTACACTGATTCTGTGTAAGTCTTAAATGTACAGACAGTAAACTAATGCTAACGTACCGCCAAGTATTACAATTTAATTTGACTTTAACTCATAGGAAATTGTGACCAAAAACTAAAAATTCCTCCCATAATGAGGAAACACTGAGCTTTGTAGAGTTATACAAACACCTTCAGAAAAAGCAATGTCTTTCTTCTTGATTTCAATGCTGGGTCAAAATTGGAAGGGACAAGGGGAGGGGTGATGGGAACTGGCAATAGAAACTCATTTCTTAAAGTGACTTAGGTAGTTACTTAATAGAAATTTTTTAAAATTCCCAAACTAGGAATAAGTCTTTACTTCCATATACTAGTCAATGACACAGCTGAGTTACTGGGTTAGCAGGGCCATGGAGCAAATGTGTGAATGTCTGAAAACCAAAGAAACCTTGTGCAGAAACCTGGGTCTTTTTGAACTGCCTTTTCTCAAGTGCCACCTTCAGTCTTAGCAACTGCTGTTAAATGGACATAACATTACTCAGAAAAAAATTCTTTTAGAAGACTTAGCTTCATTAAGAATTATCCAAATTCATTTTTTTGTCTAAAAACACAAGCCCCCTAACTTAAGGTCTATGTTCTTGTGTGGTCAGGCCAAAGAGAGCTCCTGGACCCTGAAATGCAGGATCCAACGAATCTAACCAAATTTCCTGCCATGAGCTGTCATTTTTCTGCAAAGTAATTAATCGTAAGTACTGCTGCTTCTGGTTGTTTTCCCTTATTTTAGTACAAGTCTGTCATCTTCCATTTTCTTTGGTCATATCCCAAATTTAAAAGGCCTAGTTTTCTCCACTTAAGATATCTGAGCAAGGCCACTGAGAGCCCCTTCTCAACAGACTCCTCCTTATTCCAGTGTATCTCCTGCCCCTGGGCCTTGCCCTACTGCTCTGCCTATCACTCTCCCGTTACTCAGTCTAGTTTCCCCTCATTTCTGACCTTACCTATGGCCCGTACTTCCCCTACCAAGGCTGGGTCCCAGCTTCATTCTCCAATTTCAGCCCTTATTAATGCCTGTTCTCTCTCCAGCTCCCATCCCTGGCCAGGCCTCTTACCTGAACAGTCTCAGTCCATTTCCCCACTTACACGCCTTAATACCTACCTGACCTTAGTAAAACCCTATTTCCCCAACCCACACCTTATTACAGTTGAGCATTCTCCCGACCTTATATATATTCCTGTCGTTCCTGGCCCCTGCCCAGTCCCCGTTCATTTTAGAGTCTACTCAATGTTCTCTCCTCCAAACCATTCCTAATCCCAACAGTGTTCCTCTGACCCTAGCAAAGACAGGCCACAACTCGGGCTGGCCCATCCCACCTTTTCTCTGACTCTGAACCTGGAGCTTCCCTCAATCCTTCACTCCAACCTGGTGCCAACCCTGGTGTACAGTACCCATTTCAGACCCCACACACAAGTCCTTCCGATCTCCAGCTCCAGACGACTATCATGCTCTCACACACCCGGTGAGCTCTGCACTCTCGTTCCCAGGCCGACCCCTGCGCACTCTGTGGGCGTGCGGAGCCAGAAGCCTAGGAGACCACTCCCCACCGCGACAGGCTGCCCTGCTCCACATCCCGAACTACCCTTCGGACTCCTCCCCAAAGAGTCCCTCTCCCTACCTGACCCCAATTCATCTCCGTCCTCCACTAAAGCCGAGGCTCTATTCTCAGTGTGCCTCCCACTCCCACTACATTCCCCACCGAATACTCCCTCCCCAGACAAGCCCGGCGGGGTGTGTCCCCTCCCCACGGGACTCCAGCCCGGCAGCCTCTCCAGCGGCGAGCAGGGAGCACCCTCCTCACCTCCGCGTCCACGACCTCGTGATAGGCGGGCGGGGGGTCAAAGCCGCCCCCGCCTCCGGTGCTCCCACCGCGGGAGGGGCCGCCACCGCTGTCCCCGCCGCCGTCGCCTCGCGGGACCCCGCCGGGCCCGGGGCCGGGGCCGCCGCCGCTGTCCATGGGCTCGTAGCCGCCGTAGTCGAGGCCCGGCCTCTCGTTGGTGAGCAGCGCCACGGCCTCGTTGATGTCGTTCTTGGCCAGGCGCAGGGCCTTGCGGATGGTGGCGGGGTCCGAGAAACCCATGCACAGCAGCGTGGTCATGTGCTGCTCTTCCTCCGATTCCATGGCTCGGGCCTCCGGGCCGCGCCGGCCGGCGAACAGCGAAGCTGCGGGTCCCCGGCCTGGAGGGCCGCGCGGCGCTACCTCCGCGCCGCCCCCGCGCCCGAGCGGGCCCCTGCGCGCCTGTCCCGCGTGCTCTGCAGCCGCCGGGCCAGGTTGGGTGCGGGCGTGAGCGCCGCGAGCCGAGCCGAGGCGGTAGGACGTTCAGGCGCGGCGGCGGCCCGGCCCAGCCCTGCGCGCCGCCATGTTGGCCTGCTCCTCCTCCCGGCGCGCGGCCGCGCCTCCGCTCCCGGAAGCGGCACGAGTGGCGGCCGCCGGGCTCTTTCCAGGCGCTCGGTGGCGGAGGTTGTTTGTTGTTGTTGTTGGTTTTAATAAAGGACCAGAGGGAGGAGCCGCGTCGCCGAGCGTACGGAGGGTGAAAGGGCTGCCGGGCGGCCGGACCAGAGGAGAGGGAGGGTCCGCCGCCGTCGCCTCCGCCCGCCCCTTTCTCCCGCAACAGGTTCCCCCGGGACGGGAGGGGCCGAAGCGGAGCGCAGCTTGCCGCGCGGAGCGTCGCCGGGGTCCCCCGAGCCGGCCGAGCCTCCTCCCTGGCACTCGGAGCCGCCGCCGAGCCCCTCCCGGAGCGGCGCGGCCCGAGACGCCCCCATCCCGGAGGCCCCTCCGCCGCCGCGCTAATCCACCTCCATCCGAGCGCACCGCAGTCCCGAAGGAAATTCACCCGCGGCGCTGCGGGGCTCCGGCTCCCGCCCGCAGACCTGCTAGCCCAGACCGCGCACGCTACCCCCACGTGCCCTCGACCCCAGCGCCCTCAGCCCCACCCGAAGACCCCCCACACCGGTTGAAAAGAACCCCCAGTCCTGACGACTTTGCCAAACTCTTACGCTGAAATCCCCGGAGACGATTTTGATTCAGCCCGAAATCAAAATCTCAGTGCAATGTACGAAAAACTTCAAAACGCAGACTGCATTACCGTCCAGCTGCAGATGCACCGGAGCACTGAACATCTGCTCCCATCCTGGTGCTGATCACATACCCAAATTTCTACTGCAGTCTTGGGGTCAGGATTACCTCTTTGGGGAGCACCCCATCCCAGTTTCTATTTTTCAGCGTTTCCTCCTCCTCTAAAGGTTTGCTTCCTTTGCTTTCTCTTTCTACCTTGACAATTGGCGTTCTGGGGCCTTTTTGTTGATCCCCTCTACCTCTGCATCTAAGATCTGAGGCTGGCGGGTTTTCCCCCTTCCATTTGTACCGCTTCAGGCTTCTCTTAGGGTACTTCCCCACCTTCTTCGAAGGTCCTGCTGCCATTTCATTCTCTCACTACATCCTTGGTTATTTAGTTTCATCTTCTAATGACTTATTCCTCAACCAGAAGTCGACCCGCACATCTTTCCCATCCAATCAAACCACTTCTGTTTCCAACCCAGCACTCACTAAGATCACACACCCCAAACCTCAAGTTAGTGGCAGCACACCCAGAAAATTTCGTTGTATTCTCTGTGCTAGCATCTTTTCCCCTAGACCATGAATCTTTCTTGCCTAGAAACTTGCCACCTACATTTATAAGAACGAGCAATTGGATTTACAGGGTAAATTTATCACTATACTTTGCATTTAATGGGGTAACTGTACTGTATTCGTTGTTCTTATTAAAAGCTAGATTATAGACTACAGACTAGGCCTCGTATCCAAAGCAAGTAAATTCTCTTATGAATGAAAATTACAAAACAAAGTTGCCTTCTTCCATTTCTCAACAAATACACAGAAAGCAACTCACTAAGGAAAAACACCTATGATTGGATTGGGTAATAGAGTGGATATTGAAATAAAACTTTATTGTGTTATCTTGTAGGTACCAATAAAGTTTTAAATACATATGGCAGCAAAGAAAAAAGCATCTAATGCTACCTAAGCAGCCTGTCATAGAGTACATGTCAATGTATTTGGTTTACTCAACAAATACGTTCCATTTACCAGGTGCCAGGTACTGTTCTTGGCACATGATACAGCAGTGAACAAAAAAGACAAAATTTGATGATGGCAAAGTGAGGATATTCAGTTTTGCCTGTTTTTGAAGTGTTAACTCAGTGACTAAAATATGGAATGAGTTATAAGGGAAGAGAAAGTAATAGAGAAAGAAGAAATTGTTTGCCACTAAAACTTGAGATAGAACCTAGGAGGTAATGAGACAGAGCTGGCCAATTCAGATGGTACATAAAAAGACTCATCAACAGTGGCAGGTTTATTGAACATGACAGAGGAAGCTGTGATTAGCTGAGAAGAGGAGGCAGAGAAGGAAGCAGAGAAAAACAGTCTGTGATAAAAACTGGAAAGGAGCCACAAAGGGCTACAAAAAACAAGGAAGGCCATTTTTAAACCAGATCCTGGAGTGACTGAAAAGCCAGAGTGTCATTTGAGGATGCAAGTAGTAAAACCACAATTCTTTTACATGTCAGAAAGCAAGTGAACACTTTAAATCCTGTTGATTTGGGATGGCATGGGTGGGTTCTATGATATGAATATTCATACTTTTCATTTACATTTTTATTTTTATTGCAATAAAATCCAAAAAATGTTAAAAGGACTTTAAAAAGGAAGTTTAAATTACATTCAGTGCACATATATCCTTCTCTAGAAAGCTTCTAAAGAAAAAGAAATAGTTGGGTCTAGAAGTGAGGCATAATGGACTATCTTGATGAAAGACAAAGATTTCTAATATCAATTAATAATTTTTAAATTATTTATTGAGTGTCTATTTTGAGCCAGGCTGAGGACTAGGGAGAGCTAGACATGCACAGTTTCTCTCCTTTTGGAACTTACTGTCTATAGAAGGAGATGGACAGATAAGCAATAATCTTAAGATAGATTCTTTGATAGGGGAATTTCAGAATGTAAGAGGCTAATTTCTTGCTCTCTGTGGGGTAAATTAACAAGTTTAGGAAATCTGGAAAGTTTCCCAGAGGGAATGACATTTAAATTATAATGTGACAGAAAGTGGGAAAGTCAGGAAAAGAAATATGAGATGAAGGGAGAAAATTCCAAAGGGTAGGAATAGCATGTGCAAAGGCCCTGTGTGAGAGTACAGCAATTTAGAAGGATTAAAAGCAGATGGAGGGGACTGGGGTTGTGGCTCAGTGGCAGAGCACTTGCCTTGCATGTGTGAGGCACTGGGTTCGATCCTCAGCACCACATAAACATAAATAAACAAAATAAAAATATTGAGTCCATCTGTAACTAAAAAATATTAAAAAAAAAAAAAAAAAAAGCAGATGGAGGGGCTGGAGTTGTAGCTCAGTGGTACAGTGCTTGCCTAGCATGTGTAAAGCCCATGTAAATCATGGGTTTGATTCTCAGCACCGCATACAAAGAAATAAATTAAAAAGGTCCATTGACAACTAAAAATAAAAAAAATTTTAAAAAAAGCAGATGAAGTAGGACTGGAGTGTAGACTTCTAAAGAAGAGCAAAAGAGGAAGCTAGAAAGGTAGACAGCAGATCCAAGAAGGCTACATAAAACTGTGATAAGGAGTTTGAACTTTATTCTGAGGGAATGAGAAGCTACTAAAATATTTATGAAGAGAAAAGAGATGATACTTAAATTTTAGAAAGATCACCCTAACTGTGATATGGAGAATGTTTTAGAAGGGAGGAAGAGTGAAGGTGAATAACCCAGTTAAGAGAGAAAACCAGTTAGTTTTCTTGGGTAACCACTTTCAAACAGAGTTGGGTCTTGTTTTTGTCACTCTGTGCTTTAGTCTAGGTATTTTTTTTCTGTCCTCTCTTCTAGTTCACAAATTCTTTCTTTAGCTATATCTTATCTGCTGTTAAATCCATTTGTTGAGTTCTCAATTCCAGTTATCGTGTATTTAAATTCTATAATTTCACTTAAATTCTTTTTTATGACTTCCACATCTATGCTAAAACATTCTATGTTACTTAATTTCTTTAACATTATTCACAGATGTTTTATAGTCTGTCTGATAATTTCCATATCTGGATCTCTCTTGGGTCTGTTTCTATTGTCTGATTTTACTCTTGTCAGTTCTTGTATTTTTATAAGCATAGTGTTTGTTTTCTTAATTGGGTATTACAAGTTAAAAACTATGGAGATCACCTGATGTTCTACATGATGTTACCTTCCGTAAGAGAATATTTATTTTGGCTGTAGCAGGCAGCTGAAAGTAGGGGTTGTGAGCGATTTAATCCAATCAGGGATTAGGGGTTTTTTTGTTTTGTTTTTAATAGGGACCACAGTTTATGGACAGGCAGGTCTATTTTTTGTTCACTGAGGATTCTTTAGGGTTCCTGACTCTTTTAGTTGTTTATTGCTGTATTGCAAACCACCTGAAACTTGTGGCTTAAAGCAACAGTGATTTGAATGATTTCTTGTCATTCTTTGTTGGCTGGAGAATTCTAGTCCATTTTCCAAGGGCGGGGACTACTCTTAGAGCTGCATTCAGCTGGGAGTTTGGCTGGGACATTTTGGTCCTCTTCCATATGACTGCTCCCTCCATATAATGTTACATCCTCCAGAGCTTCTCCATGTGTCCTATAGCTCCTCTGGGATAATTTTTTTTTTTTTTTTTTTTTTTACCAGGGATTGAACGCAGGGGCACTGGACCACTGAGCCACATCCCCAGCCCTATTTTTGTGTTTTATGTAGAGACAGGGTGTCACTGAATTGCTTGGTGCCTCGCCCTTGCTGAGGCTGGCTTTGAACTCCTGATTCTCATGTCTCAGCCTCCCAAAGTGCTGGGATTATAGGCGAGCGCCACCATGCCTGGATTGGGATAAATTTGATTTAAGCATGGAGGCCGGATCTCAAGAGGGAGGATCCCAAAGTACAAGTCCCAGTTAACAAGTGCATATCAAATCTGTTTGTGTTACCTTTGTTAGTGAGGTAATCAAAACAAAATCCCATGGCCAGAGTCAGTATGAAGGGGACCTTCCAAAAGCATAAATACTGGAAGATATGGTTCCTTGGGGGATAACCAATGAAACATAAATATTATAGCCAGTGAAATATAAGAGTATTTACCAGGAAATCTCCTCTTTAGTGGCCCTTCAGTTCCAATGTTTGTCATCTCAGCCTTGCAAGACAGCCCAAAGCTCTGTTCAGCTTCTTGGCCTCTGGGCTGCTGATTAGAATCAGCAAATACATCAAAGGGAAAAATTGCATCAACACCTAGGTTCACCTCTGTGTACATTCTTTCTGGTTGGGATTTGGCCCTTCAAGTTCTCAGTGCCTTGGGAACTTTCTGATGTCTTTTTTATCAGACATTTCCTATATTCTGCTCAGTCCTTTTTAGGAGACAAGGTCTTGCTAAGTAGTCCAGGATGGCCTAGAACTTGTGATCCTCCTGCTTCAGCCTCCTGAGTTGCTAGGATTACAGGTGTGTCCTAGCCCCTGCTTTTTGTTTATCCATCCATGCTGGACATTTGAGTTATTTCCAACCTCTGGGTAGTATGGATGCTCCTATAAACGTGTAAGTTTTTGTGAGGACATTTGTTTGGAGTATATTCCTCCGAGTTGAATTTATGGTTCAGATATTAACTTGGTTTAACTTTTTGAGAAACTGCCCAATTGTTTTTCAAAGTGAACCATTTTATACTCCTGCCAGTAGTGCATAAAGGTTCTGACTTCTCCACATCTTCTCTAATCATTATCTGATTTTTTAAAATTATAGTTATCTTTGGTGAGTATGAAATGATATCTCATTGTGGTTTTGATTTTCATTTCTCCAATGACTAATGATATTGATCATCTATCTATTCATGTTCTTATTGCCCATTGTATATCTCCTTTGGATAAATATCTAATCAAGTCCTTATACCTGTTTTTGAGTTGGGCTATTTAATCTTTATATTCTAGCTCAAAGTCCCTTATCAGATAGATAATTTGTGAATAATCTCTCCCATTCCATGGGTTGTCATTTTCACTTTCTTAATAGTGTCCTTTAAAGCACAAATGTTTTTAATTAATTAATTAAAATTAATTAAGCCTGTAATCCCAGCACTTAGGGAGGCTGAGACAGGAGAATCGTGAGTTCAAAGCCAGCCTTAGCAACGGCGTGGCGCTAAGCAACTCAGTGAGACCCTGTCTCTACATAAAACACAAAATAGGGCTGGGGATGTGGCTCAGTGGTCAAGTGCCCATGAGTTCAATCTCCAGTACCCCCCCCGCCAAATTAATTAATTTGTGGTACTGGGGATTGAACCCAGAGGCCTTCTACCACTAAGCCATGCTCCTACGCCGTTTAATTTTGAGACAGTTTTTTGCTAAATTGCTGGCCTCGAACTTGTGCTCTTCCTGTCTCAGCCTCCTGAGTTGCTGGGATTATAGTTGTGGCCCACCATCCCAAGCTGCAAATGTTTTAAGTCCAATTTATCTATTTTTTTCTTTTATCACTGATGATTTCAGTGTTATATCCAAGAAAGCATTGCCAAATCCAACGTCAAAAGCCTTTTGCTTATGTTTTCTTCTAAGAGTTTTATAGTTTTAGGTATTTGATCCATTTTGAGTTAGTTTTTGTGTATGGTGTGAGATAAGCTCTAATTTAATTTTGTACATGTGGTTATCCAGTTGTCCCATACTATTTGTTGAAAAGACATCTTCCCAATTGAATGGTTTCTACACTCTATCAAACTTCAATTAATCATAGACACTATGGACTTATTTCTGGCATTTGGTTCTTTCTATCTATCTATCTATCTATCTATCTATCTATCTATCTATCTATCTATATCTCTATCATCTATCAATCAGTCATACCACACTATCTTGGTTATTGTTCCTTTGTAGCAAGTTTAAAATCCAGTGTGAGTCCTCCATCTTTGTTCATTTGTTTTGGCCATTCTGGATCCCTTACAGTTACACACAAATTATAGAATCAGCTTTTCAATTTTTATAAAGAAGTCACTTGTGGTTCTCAGAGGGATTGCATTGAATCTGTAGATAAATTTGGGGATATTGCCATCTTAACAATATTAATTCTTTTCGTCAATGAATACCAGATATCTTTATGTTTATTTAGATCTTTAATTTCTTTCACTAATGTTTTGTAGTTTTCAGAGTACAAGTCCTATATTTCTTTTGTTAAATTTGTTTCTAAATATTTCACTCTTTTTTTGTACTGGGGATTGAACCCAGGGGTGGTTTACCACTCAGCTATATCCCCTGTACTTTATATTGTTTAATTTTGAGATAGGATCTCACTAAGTGGCTTAGGGCCTTGCTAAGTTGCTAGGATTGGCCTTGAACTTGCAATTCTCCTGCCTCAGCTTCCCAAGTCACTGGATTAAAGGCATGTGCCAGTATGCCCAGCCATTTTACTCTTTTGGATGCTTTTTTAAATTGAATTGTTTTCTTAATTGTATTTTTTTTGTTTATTGAGAGTGTACAAAATACAATTAAATTTTATATATTGACTTTGTAACCTGCAAACTCGTTGAACTTATGTATTACTTCTAATGGCTTTCAGCAGATTCATTAAGATTTTGCATATACATGATCATGTTATCTGTGAATAGACAGTTTTGTTTCTTTCAAATATGGATGCCTCTTATTTGTTTTTCTTGCCTAATTAACCTGGCTAGAACCTCCAGTACAATGTTGAACAGATATGTGATAGTGGATTGTTTGCTAATACTTTATTTTAAAACACAGTGATAATAATGGTGAAAAGGAGCCAGCTTTTCATAGCTATGACCAAAATACTGGACAAGAACAACATAGAGGAGAAAAAGTTTACTTGGGGGCTCACGGTTTCAGAGATTTCAGTCTGTGGTCAGCTAACTCTATTCCTCTGGGCCAGAGGTGAAGCAGAACATCATGGCCGAAGGGCACAGTAGAGGGAAGGAACCCATGAGGACCCAGGGACAAAATATAAACCCCAAGGACACACCTGCAGTGACCTACTTCTTCCAGCCACATCCCATCTGTCTACAGTCACCACTTGATAATCCATTCAAATTATTAATTTATCTAACAGATCAATCCGCTAATTAGGTCACAGCTCTTGTAATCTAATCATTTCACCTCTAAACATTCATGCATTGTCTAACACGTGAGCTTTTGGGGGGACATCTCATCTGGAGACCATAAAGAAAGCAATCACTTTTAGAGGAATCTAGGTTCTGAGTATGTACTGTCAAAAAAATAAAAATAAAAATTATTATGGACAATGGAATAGTGGAGAGGTAAAGGTAATTCTAAAGTCTGTCTATCCCCAGGTAAAGACAGCATATTGTCAAATGTACTTAAGAAGATGATGTGACTGCCCTAATGGCACTCTCACATTCGCTTTGGGTCATTTTTACCGCACAGCAATGGGTTGTTCAGAACTCCCATGACTAATGGGCAAATCCATTCCCTGGGCACTACAAATTGGTTTCACTGCTTCCACCTTGGGAGGCCTTTCACTTGTAGTAGATGAGCTATGAATCCAGAAATCTACCACGTAAAGAAATGCATGACATTAGATTGTCAAGTAGAGAGGAGGCAAAGCTATGGGAGGTAAAACCTAGGACTTTTCCTTGGTTCATCAGGCAGGAGACAGTTATGAAATGTTTAGTCAGGGAATGCCATGGTTGGAGCCATGCTTTAAGAAGAGGACCTTGGCCCTAGTGCATTGAATACAAAAGATCAATTAAGCAGCTGTGTCTTGAGGATGAAAAGAAGCTTACAGAGGCAAGGTGTATTTTTCAGGATGTGGCAATTGGGTTTAATGATCAAGGCAAAGGAAAGATTGCCAGATTTTAAGGCTGGTTGATTGAGAGACTAGTGGTGGTATTTCCAGAGTCAGGGTTGGACCAGAGGGAAGATGATGACTTTAGCCTTAAATAACTTGAGATGTAACAAGGAAAGTATGTTTGCAGACTTCCACAGTCATATCACATGCATACAGTTGGAAACAACATAGCTCAAGTAGATAAACATTTATAAGGAAAAGATTCTGGGGCTACTGAATTTGGAAAAATGAAAAGATTGTACCAAAAAAGAGAGATCAAAGGACCCATTCATTTCTCTGATTACCTAGTCCCTTGCCTTTAACTCAGCAAACTCACCTGCATGTGACACCAAAGCCAACTGGACAAAGCACAGTTCATTCTGGGAGAAGCTCCCCAAGAACCCACTGCCCATTTGTACCTCACTGTACCTCATATTCATTTCCCAGGATAGCTGGCTCCATTTTCCAGTTTTCCACATAGCTATTGATATGTATGTGGTCTTTGACTTTAGTAACTTTCCATTCTTCTTTCTGCCTGTAGGAGAAAGCCTGAGGGCTAAGTCCTCTTGGTTTCAGAGGGAACTAAAAGCCCCAAACCCTGATGTTTCAGCTACATATAGGGGAGTCCATCTTTCTATTCTCAAGCATCGAATTTAAACCTTGCTTTCAAGGTAAATGTATCATTTATTAGACTTTTCAACATGATTGAGAGAATAATGGTGGTATTTCTAAAGTCAGGGTTGGACCAGAGGGATGGTCTGAGGATCTGAGGACGCTCAGATTCAGTTTATCAGTCAGCTTTCCATCACTATAACAAAATACTTGAGAAAATCAACTTATAAGGAAGGTCTCATGGTTTCAGAGGTTTCAGCCCATGGCCAGCCAGCACTGTTGTTTTGGGGACTATGGCAAGGCAGCATGTTATGGTGGGGAGGGAGCACATGCAGAGATGCTCATTCATGGTGACCAGGAAGCAAAGATGGAGAGAGGAAGAGGCTAAGGTCTCAATATCCTTTTCAAGGGCATGCCCTTACTGGCCTAACTTTCTTACCACAGGTCCTGCCTCCTAAAAGTCCCACCACCTCCCAATAGCACCACAGATTGGAAATCAAGCCTTCAACACATGGTCTTTGCAGGTGGGGGCTGGGGGGGGTAGCATTTAAGATTCAAACCATGACATTCAACAATCTCATGATTTCCAACAAAAGATTTTCTCTGCCAATCAAGCTTTTCAGAACCTCCTGTTCAGGTTGACCCCAGAATCTCTGCAAGGAGATAGAGATTTGAGCGCTTTGTTTTAGATTAGCAGGCTTAGCTTCTCTGAAGCCACATTCTTTGAAGAAATATTTACTCACAATGCAATGGCTTGCAATGCTCTTCCCTAGTCTATAACATGCTGAAAAGTCTAATAAGGGGTACGTTTATCTTGAAAGCAAGGTTGAAATTCAGTTCTTGAAAATAGAAAGGTGAGGCTGAGCGTGGTGGTGCACACCTGTAATCCCAGTGGCTCGGGAGATTGAGGCAGGAGGATCGCGAGCTCAAAGCCAGCCTCCCTCAGCAATTCAGCAAGGCCCTAAGCAACTCAGTGAGACCTTGTTTCTAAATAAAATACATAAAAGGGCTGGGGATGTGGCTTAGTCGTTGAGTTCCCCTGAGTTCCATCCCTGGTACCAAAAAAAAAAAACAAAAAAAGAAAGAAAGATGGACTCTCCCATATTTTGCTGTAAAATCAGGGTCCAAGGCTTTTAGTTCCCTCTAAAACCAAGAGGACTTATCCCTCAGGCTTCAATTTAATTCTAACATGATTTAGAAGTCTGTTTGATTTCCCTGCTGTTGAGTCACCAGACTGGATTAATTTTCCGGGGTGTTGTGCTAATTATAGGTTGGTGGAGCTAATGGACTAAATCAAAATGGCAACAAGTGAAAAAGTAGCAGGGCTCTCTGTGTTCTGCTCAGATGCAAAGCTATTTATAACCTCACGATTATATGGTTACTATTAATTAGTAAGCATTGCAGTGACCCTCAATTTTCTAAGGCAGCCACCATCATTTTCTAGTTAATCTTTCCCATCCCTCACTGCATTCATTTTATATGAAGGGTGGAGCTGATGAATTACTTGCCTGAAGTCACAACTGTGGCATAGCCAACATTACACTTTACATGGTATGAGTAATAATAAAAATAAAATATTCATGAGGTGCTTCACAGTTTTCAGAGGGTTTCCTACTTCGTTATTTCATTTACACTTCCTCGGATCCTAGGATGGTTTCCTGTTGGTTAGTTGAAAACAGAAGAAGAGAATAGCGTTCACTTCCCAGCTCTGTTGGTGAAGTTGGAACTCAGGAAGAAGGCAAGGAGCACGCCATTGTTGTTTAGGTGTTTAGGGGTCTGAACTGTGGGATCTTCCCTCTCACTGTTTCTTCTTGTCAGGGTTTGAGTCTTGGAGGATCTACAGAGCAAATGTTCAGCCTTGTGTTTTTTAAGGCATTTATTTTGTTCCAACCAGACTTTAAATGTACAAACCCACAGGATTTTTTGTCATTAGAAACCTCAGTTTAAGAAAGTTCAAGCTGGGCGCAGTGGCACACGCCTGTAATCCCAGTGGCTCTGGAGACTGAGGCAGGAGGATTGCGAGGACAAAGCCAGTCTCAGAAACTTAGTGAGGTCCTAAGCACCTCAGTGAGATTCTATGTCTAAATAAAATACAAAAAAGGGCTGAGTTCAATCCCTGGTATCAAAAAATAAAAATAAAAAAAGAAAGTTCAGTTAATCCAAACATTGCTCATGCTCGGAATATTGGAATAAAATCTCCGAAAATTGGAGCTGGATTTAATGACTACCATGGACCTTCAATGCAGTGTACCATTTCTGCTCCCTTTTTAATCACTCGATAAATACTAGGCCTTTCTCGACCCTCACAGGTCCAGAGTATCCCTATACTACATTCGATTCTTCTATAATCCAGCAAAGAATTGCACCATTGGGTGGGTACTGTGGCACACACCTGTAATCCCATCGACTTGGGAGGCTGAGACAGGAGTATGGCAAGTTTGAGGCCAGCCTCAGCAAATTAGTAAGGCCCTCAGCAACCTAGCTAGACCTTGTTTCAAAAAAAAAAAAAAAAAGGCGGTGGGGGGTGGGTGGGTACCAGGGATGTAGCTCAGGGTTTCAGTACCAAAAAAAAAATTTGCCCAGTTAGATGAACTCATGAAGGCCACAGGAGCCAACATGGCTCCTGACAGATGCAGAAGAAACGAAGCTCAAGGAGTTAGCTTCCCATCACCCAGCTAGTCGTGGTCAGAGCTGGGGTGAAAACCACTCAGACTTTTGTTCAAGTAGAAAAGAAACTGGATGATAGTCCGTCACAGTGGAGCACTGTGTGTCCAGCATGGCCATGGAATTAGCCATGTAGAGAGCAGTTCCTAAGATGTGTTCATAGGTTCTCCTTGACATAAGCTTGTGTGGTCATATTTACTTTGCCTAGCTAAGAATGCATGATGCAAATTAGAAAATTAGAGACTGGGAAGTCCCTTGGGAAAGAATTTGTTTAACCAAGCATTTCTTACATCAGTGCATCACTTTTGTTTTTCCTCCTCAAAGAAAACCTAGTAATAGCCTATGTCATTGACATTCTGTGGTGATAATGACATATGGATGAACAACTAAATAGGGCCTGTTCAGACAGAGTAGTCACAGGCTAGGTTCTTTGCTACATGTCGTTTTATTTACACAACATGGAAGGGGTTGTGTAAATAATAATTTTTGTTATTACTCTCACCTCCCCACCCTGCCCCCAAACCACCACCACTCTGCAACCTGAGAGGAAAGGATTGCTCTGGCCAGGTTCACCTTGCAAAATTCTGGAGAGTGTCTCTGATTGCCCATCAATGCCAGCCCAGGTGGCATTCCCTGTCCTTGACTGGGAATATGAGCACCATGATTCATTTAGACCAAATCTCATGCCCTCCCCTCTTCCGTGGACAAGGGAGATGTGTTTACAGAAAAACAGAAAGGAGCTCAGACAAAATAGTAGTCTGAATGTTAAGTAACTTGTCTTAGGTCACATACTAAGTGGCAGAACTGAGTCTATTTGACTCCAAAGTCCATTTTATTTTTCTCTGTACTTTATTGTTTCAATAAGCTAGTCTCTGCCCCTAGGAAGTCATAGTCTGGTAGGAGAGATGGGAACACCTGCAGGAGGAGGGGGGAAACGTACAAGCACCATGAGTGTTAAGAGGATGGAGAAATTGTATAAAAATATATCAAATTCTTTGGAGATTATGGACACTTTTGAAGATTTGATGAGCCAGGCGTGGTGGCACATGCCTGTAATCCCAGAGGCTCAGGAGGCTGAGGCAGGAGGATCGCATGTTCAAAGTCAGCCTCAGCAACTTAGTGAGGCCCTAAGCAACTCAGTGAGACCCTGTCTCTAAATAAAATACAAAATAGGGCTGAGGATGTGGCTCCATGGTTGACTGCCCCTGAGTTTAATCCCTGATACCTCCCCACCCCCCACAAAAAATGATCTGATGAGCTCTGCAGACATTTTTATTTCCCTGAAAACACATGTATGCACATGTGTGCACACACACACACTGTAAATTTTGCAAATATTTTTTGGCATGTATTTATGCATGGTCATAGAATTCTGTAAACTTGTTCTTGGTTCTCCAAGGTATTTAAGACTTTGGGTTAGGTTTACTGTTCTGGTTGGCTAGGGACACACTCATAATCTCAGCTACTTGCTGAGGCAGAAGGATGGCGAGTGCAAGGCCTGCCTTGGCAACTTAATGAGACCCTGTTTCAAAACAAAAAATTTAAAAGGACTGGCAACACAGCTCAGTGGTAGAGCACTTGCCTACCATGTATGAGGTCGTGGGTTTGATTCCCAAATTGTGAGGTAAAAAAAGATTTACTGTTCTGAAAATCTTCTTACCTAGAAGAATCTAGGTATTCTATTCCAAAGACCTAGGCAGACCTAGGCTTGCTGTGGAATGTTGGTATTATCAGCAGCAAACTGGCTGGCCTCAGATATGGGCCTCAGGAAGGCCTGAGAAGCCAAATCATGCAGAGCAAGGAAAGGCTCAGGGAATAGTGTGCTTCTTGAAACACATTTGGGACACACTGATGAACACTTTTTAAAATTGTTCTTCTTTTTTTTGTGGTGCTAGGAATCAAACCCAGGGCCTCATACTTGTTAGGTAGATGCTTTCCCTCTGAGCTACATCCTCAACCCCTACCAATAAACAAATAAATGGCACTTGTTTAAATGACAGAAGGGTGAGGGCTCTTCTTAGCAGTTACCACTATTCTTTTGAGAATGAATAATAGAATTACAGTGATCTAGTCTGACCTCATTTTAAAGGAAAAATATTTGTTTGAGAGGATAAAGGGATTTACCCAAGAGCACATAACTTAAAAATATTTGTACCTGAACAGAACAGGGGTCACCAGCTGTAGTTGCCCTCTGCTTTCTTCATTCCATTTCATCACACAATAACACCATAACAGAGAGGAGAAGCAACACAATCATTGATTGTAATTCCCATCCCACTTTATTGTGATTTGTTATAACTGTCGATTTTCCCTATCAGACTACAGACTTCATGACAGCAAAGACCATATCTGCTTAATACCTGGCTGCTACACCTCTAGGGCCCCGTAGCTCTCAATAAACACCCCCCAACCCATGGCTAAATAATGACTGCATGGCGAGGATTCTACTATTGCAGACAGAGTGCATTCTTTGCTGTTTATATGGTTTCTATGATGTGTACTCTGTCCTCTTGCCCCTCTGTCTCTTGTCACCTTCAGTACTTTCCTGGTCCTCTGACTCATGCCAGGGAAGCCTCCACCTTCCGTGCCTAATGAAGGCTCAGGGATTTCTAACTCCTGGTTGGCTGGCTGACTGGGCTCGAAGTGCAGTTTCTCCTCCCTGCTGACTCTTGCTAGGAGGATTCTTGACCCCACAGGATGCAGGTGTCCGAGCAGCCCATGCACAAGGTACCACTGTCTCATCCTCCTTAGTGGATCCAGGGGTAGACCGTTTCTTAATCTCCTTGAAACCCAAACCAGTTTGGATGAAAGGAGAGGCATTCCTGGGTATTTCTCAACCTCTTGGTTTCTTGGCAGAAAGTGGGTACAAGGGCCACACCTGTCAGCCAGCAGCCCGTGTGCAGTTGATCCAGAGACATGTGTGCATGGTCTGCTTTTAACTTTCTGCAAATTTACTCAGAAATCCATTTTCCAAGGTCCACATAACTGCAGTGCTGTCACATTTCCCTTAAAAACATAAAGTGTGACTAGTCATGATAAATTATACATTTTTATAAATGTCATCTCTCATAGTGTTGTTTTGCAACTTAAAGAGAATGAAGTGTGAAAACTTCAGCATGATGCTCGGCACGCCAGTTGCCTTTCCTCTTATTCCTTTTCCAGCTCTTAGAGGAATGGGAGCCAGAACAGATGAAACTTCTATGTGTATAGGGTAGATATGATTTTGGCTGTAAACAATAGAAAACTCAACATAAGAACCTAAAAAAACAAGAGCTTTCTCTCTCATATAACAGTAAATCTGCTGTTGGAATCTGCTGGTTTTGTTTTAGTTTAGGAGTCCACTAAACTCCTGACCAGTAGCTCTTTAATCATCTTGGCTTTCTCCTCATGTTTATTGCCTCATGTTTTCAAAATAGTTGCTGCAGCTCCAGATATCACATTCATATGTGAGACAGGGAGTAAGGGCAAGAGACCCATCTATTCCTTTTATCAGAAAAGGAAAAAGCTTTTCCAGACCACTAACTATGTCCTGGCACTTCTTGGGTCTAATTAGCAACTCTGCCTTGTGGGAAGTTCAGAAAATGAGTATTTAGCTTTTCTAGCCTTTTTAATAGAGGCAGACAAGGGAGAAGGTGTTCAGGAATGGGTCTTGGGTAGCTAACTTGTAATATTACTACGCTGAAGTTTTCAATGTGACCCTTAGTTGTTCTACAGAGCTAAAGAAGGAAGTTGGGGGTCAGTTAGCAAGACCTGACTTTGCTTTTTCTCCTTTGTCTAACTAAAGATCCAGTTTAGCACAGTTGGTTCCCATCTGGGACATTTATGGGGTCTGTTAAGCTGTATGTCAGTGCTAGAGGTGGCTCACATTGTCTCATGGGAGCCAACAGTTAAACTTTTAATAATTTCATGTCAGTTTTAAACATAACCACAATTAAAAGTTGAGTTATATGAACTTATAATTAAATAAAGTATATACATCCAAAAATAGTAAATACTTAAAATTCATCACCTCTTAATATTCTACTACTAACCATGCTCCAAGGTTATGTCTACTGTATCTGTATGGTATTTAAAAAATGTGCTACTGTGTGTTTCTTCCTATCTCTGCTTAGTAACAGAATGTTGATACTTTTAAATTGGCCATGTAAGTATTTACACCACAGAAATTGGTAAGTGCTAGGAATCTGTTGGCTTATTTTAGAGAGTCAGTTGGTAAATAAACATTTAATAGCACACCATTCTGCATAGTCTTAGAAAATGATAATGTGGGAAGAGGAGAAGACTGCATGGACATACAGGGCGACAAGGTAGGTATTTCAAAACCAGTTTCAGATTCTAGCCAGAGATAAAGAACACCAGAAATGGTTCCTTGTGTTTTATGCCAATATAATAGGAGTACATTCTATAGCTTTTTTTCATTCTCTTTCTTCCTTCCTTCCTGTAATGAGGATTGAAACCAAGGGTATTTTACCATTGAGCTACATTTCAGTCCTTGCTACTTTTCACTTTAAGACAAGGTCTCACCAAGTTGCTGAGGCTGGCCTCGAACTTGTGATCCTCCTGCCTCAGCCTCTTGAATCACTGGGATTACAGGCATGCACCACTGCACCAGGCATGGATTTCTTTCTTTCTTTTTCTCTGGGATGCAAAAAGAAGTACGCTTTCTTCAGTTCCTGGTACTTATGAGTCATTCTCGAACAATCTTGTTCTCTTACATCACCACTATCATCTTTAATAAACATCCACTGTATATATTCTATGGGTTAGGTTCTAAGTTTAACCATGTGACATAAAATAGGGTTTCTATGCTTAAGGAACTTATGATTACATTGAAATATTCAAGAAAAAAATAACTAGAACATTCTATTCCAGATGCTCCATACTTTCTCTTCACAGCACTTATCTTGATTTGTACTGAAATACATGCACACATGTGCACACACAAATACACACATACACACATAAGAACTTATTTTTAATGCTGTGTCACTCGTTAGCCTGTGAGTTCCATGAGGGCTGGCAATCACATCTCTTGTTCACAGCTGTGTCCCCATATCTTCAGTGTCTTGCAGATAGTAGGCACTCAATTAATGTTTGTTGAATACATAAATGAAATGAGTGGTGTAGGTGATGAGAGCTGTAGGAGGTGAGTAGCAGGAATGCTTACCAGTGACCAGAAGGAGCAGAAAAACTTTAGGGAAGCACTAGGACTTGAATAGGATGTTGAAAGAAGGGTGGTGTATACATTTGGTACAGAGCACATTCAACCTAAGACTTGTATAGCTGGAGTGGAAAGTTTACTCCCTCTTGCTGGAGTTGGAGCAGACCCAGTAGAGCTGCTGGCTTAGGCTCACCAGGGTTATATTCAGCTGAAGTGTGGTGTCACCTAGACCCCAAAGAGGCACATGCAGAAGACAGCAGCTGAGTTCTAGTAGCCACAACTACACCGTCCTCATGGTCATTACTGCTGTGGGTCCTGCAGTTAGTCCCTGCTTGATCTATACCCTATATCGGTTCTCAAATTGGGTGTAGATGGTCCATGGCCTACCCTCAGCCCATGAAGCAGAACAGTGATGGTGTGAGCTATGCTTACAACATTCAGCCCTGTCCAGCAATGAGGAGCAACATGGAAGGTCCTGCTTCTGGCCTTCCCGCCTCTCTTCAGGATGTACGCTTTTCCTCATCTTCCTCAGAGTGGGACTTTGCTGAGCCACCTCCTAGATATGTGGGCCGTGTTTGGTTGCAGGACAAAGAACCCCCCAAGCTCTAATGAATGATTGATCCTGGAACCCTAATGCTGCCTTCCACAGCACAAATCGCCTCAAGGAAGGCCCAACAAGTGGTTAAAAACAAGAGGCGGATGTAGTTTGAGAAGCACGTGCACATCAAGGCTGAGAAATAAACCCAAGGTTGAGGGAAAAGAACAAGAGCTGTTCTGAGATCTAAGGGACAATTTTGAGGTCATAGTCAAGATACTAGGGATGAAAGGAAAAAACACAGGATGATTTGCAAGTCTGGGCAAAGTAGAGTCTGAGCCTGAGTTCCTTTTCTTTCCTCTCTTTTTCATCTGCTCTCTTTCCCTGCATGACGTCACCCAATTCCATGGCTTTAAATACCTCTTCCCCTGAACCTAGCCCTGATATCCAATTGCTTACTGAATATTGCCAAATGAGTTCCAACAGGCACCTCAAGCTTCATTTGTCTACAACAGAACTCCTGATTTTGACATTCCATCTCCTGCCCCGCTTCCCCCCCTCTGGCCTTTCCCCTTGCAGGGAATGAATCTGTTCTTCCTGGGGCTCCTCTTCCTTGGTATTTCCCTCTCCTTTACCAGCACTCTTTCTCCCAAACCATATCTAATCCAACATCAATAGCCTGCATCCAGTGGTGCCTGACTCCTCTAGGGACGTATATGCAATGCGAGATGGCACTGGGACAACTTCTACTGGCTTGCTAACTAGTGTGCCCAGGCCACTCTGTTCTTCTGTCCATTCTCCACATAGAAACCACAGTGGTCTTTCAAAAATGTAATTCAGTCATTATCTCTCATGAACTTGGAGGCAAAGATGTTCAATAAGATCTTAGCAAGCTGAATCTACTACTGTATAAAAAGTCACTGTGACCATGTGGGGTTTATTTCAGGAATGAAGAGCTAGCTCAATACTTGAAAATCATAGAATGTTATCTATCATGACAAGAAAACTCACTTGGTCATATTAAGAAAAAAAAAACTTGACAAAATTCAATATCCATTCATAAAACTCTCAGAAAAATAGAAATAGTGAGAAAAGAATTAATTTGATGAAGAGAATTTATAAAACAAAAACAAAAACAAAAAATCTACAGGTAACAGTATGCTAAATGGTGAAAGGTGAAATGCTTTTTCCTATAAGACTAGGATAGAAAGCAAAGGTGCCCACTCTCAACACTCTTATCCAACCCAGAACTGAAGATTCCACCCAACACAAGACAAGAAGGGGAATAAACAACATATAGATTGGAAACGCAGCATTAATTTACCCTGATCTGTAAACAACAGAATTTTCAAAGTTAGACAACCCCAAGGCATCTACCAAAATCCCAAAATAAATAAAGCAAAAACTCCTAACCTGGATGTTGCGTTCCTGCAGGTGTGTGTGTGTGTATATTTTTTTCGGTACCAGGGATTGAACTCAGGGGCACTTGACCATTGACCCACACCCCCAGCCGTATTTTGTGTTTTATTTAGAGACAGGGTCTCACTGAGTTACTTAGTGCTGCGCAGTTGCTGAGGCTGGCTTTGAAGTCACGATTCTCCTGTCTCAGCCTCCCAAAGTGCTGGGATTACAGACGTGAGCTACTGCGCCCAGCTCAGATGTGGCAATATTGAGAAAACTGAAAATCAAATTCCAATTCTGGGAAATCTGCTGTGTCAGTGCCAGTAATAAAGTATCTGGATCTAACTTCAGATTCAGTATCATATAAGGCAAAAAATAAAAACAAAAACTCCTACAACTGCTAAGTTCAAAAAGGCCACAGGGTACCAGCTACACACATACAAAAGTCTACATACTAATAAGGAATGTGTGGAAACTGAAATTAAAACACACAATACCATTTACAGTAGCTCCAAAGAAAATGAAAAATGTAAGCCTAAGTTTAACAAAACATGTACAAGATCTGTATGCTAAAAATTGTGAAATGTAGGTGAAATGAATCAAAGAAAATCTAAATAGTGATAGATACACCATGTTCATTTGTTGATATAACACAGTAATGAAAGCAGGTCTCTCCAAATTGATGTATGGTCTTAATGCTATCTCTGTTAAAATGCTAGCAAGATTTTTAGATTAGAGAAGTTTATTTGAAATATATTTGGCAAGACAAAGGAGCTAGAATAATGAAAACAAATTTGAAAAGGAAATATAATGTGGGAGGAATCATCCTACTTGATGGTAAGTTTACTTTATAGCTGTAGTAATCAAGACAGAATGGTCAGGTGCAATGGTGCATACCTACATCCCAGTGACTCAGGAGGCTGAGGCAGGAGGATGACAAGTTTGAGACCAGCCTCAGCAAGTTAGTGAGGCCCTGTCTCAAAAAAAAAGGAAGGAAAGAAAGAAAGAAAGAAAGAAAAAAAAAAAAAGAAACCTGGGAATGTAGTTCAGTGGTAAAGGGCCCTGGGGTTCAATCCCCAACATATATATAAGTGTGGTACTAGCAGACAGACTCATGTATGCATGGAGTGGAATAGAGAACGCAGAAATGGACTCGAGCAAATATGCCCAGGGGCTGGGGTTACGGCGCAGTGGTAGCGTGCTCGCCTAGCACGCATGAGGCACTGGGTTCGATCCTCAGCACCACATAAAAATAAAATAAAGATATTTAAAAAAAAATATGCCCAGATGGTTTTTGACAAGGATTCAAAAGCAGTTCCATGAGGAAGGCTCATCTGCTTTGTGAATGGTGCTCGTGCAATTGGACATCCACTGGGGAAGGACCCTGACCTGATGCTCACAGAGTTAGCTCAGGATAGACCTAAGATTTGAAATATAAACATAAAACAGCAAAACGGAAAATTTGAGGGATCTTTGACAAAAGTTTCTTAGACTTGACTTCAAAAATGCTTTACAAAAAAGGAGGTAGGCATGGTAGTACACGCCTGTAATCCCAGTGACTCAGGAGGCTGAGGCAAGAGGATTGCAAGTTTGAGGCCAGCCTCAGCAACTTAGTGATGCCCTAAGCAACTTAGAGAGACCCTGTTTCAAAATAAAATAAAGAGGACTGGGACTGGGGATGTAGCTCGGTGGTACAGCATCTCTGGATTCCATCTCCAGTACCACACATGCACAGACACAGACACACACAGGGAAAAAGTCATGATAAATTTGATCTCATCAAAATTAGAGATTTTTGCTTAGTGAGAGACCTTGTAAAGTAGATGAAAAGATACCCTACAGACTAAGAAATAGTATTTGCAAACCATGTATCTGACAAAGGGCTTAAATCTAGAACATAGAAAGATTTCCTCAACATTCAATGGTAAAAACCAACAATCTACTCAGGAAACTGGCAAAAGATATGTAGAGATAGTTCACCAAAAATAAATATGCAGATGATAAATAAGCATATGAAAAGATGTTCAGTATCATTAGCCATTAGGCTAATGCAAATTAAAACCACAAATCTGATATCACTGTCTACCTATCCGAAGGGCTGTAATGCTAACCCCAAATGCTGGTAGGATATAGAAAAACTAGACCTCTAGTAATACATTGCTAGTGGAGATGGACGATGGTACAGACACTCTGGAAGGCAGTGTATCAGTTTCTTTTAAAATTAAACCTTCTTTAAAATTAAAAATTCATTCACATTGCAATGCAGCAATTACATCCCTGGACGTTTATTCCAGAGAAATGAAAATTTATGTTCATGTCAAACCCTATACACAAATGTTCATACTATTCTTAGTAGCCCCAAACTAAAACCACCCATATGTCTCCAATGTTAGAATAGTTAAACAATCAGTGGTACATCCATACCATGGACTACTACTCAGTAATGAAAAGGTACGAACTCCTGATACAAACAAGTTGGGTGCACCTTGAGGGAATTCTGCTGAGTGAAAAACGCCAATTTCAAAAAGATTACATACATAGGGTTCCATTTATACAATGTTCTTGGAATGTTGTTATTACAGAGATGAGAAACAGATGGGTGGTTTTCTGGGGTTAGGATTTGGCGGGGAGGAAGTAGGAGAGGCTGTGAGGGGGAGCAAAATGGAGCCTTGTGGTGACAGGGTAGTAAGCATCTTGGTTGTGGTTGTGGTTATGGGAAGCTACACATGCTTTAAAATTCCCAAGAACTAGGCACACACATGTGCACACACACACGCACTCTCAAGTACATGGATGACCGGAGAAAACTGAGCAAGCTCCACTGATCACAGCAATGTCAATTTCATGCTCTTAATATCATACTATAGTTATACAAACTACTACCACTGGGGAGCAAGGTGAGGGGTTTGTAAGTCTGTACACCTTTTATAACCTTCTGTGAATCTCTAAATTAAAAGTTTTAAAAAATGGAAATCGGAGGGTAACTGATGTCACTGAAAACAATTTCAAGGCTTCCCATTAGAATTAGAAGATAATTCAAGTTCCTCGGTCGATGTCCTCTGTTCCCTGTCAATCTCTGACCTTGTCTCCCATTTCATATCATTCATCAAATTGAGGCTGTGCAAATCTTCCGGCACATGCACCTGTCTCCGGCCTCAGAGAGGTTCCACTTGCTGGTTGCTTCCTGAAAGGCTCTGCGCCCATCCTGTTGGACTGTCCTCTCATCATTCAAGATGGCCTCAATGTCACCTCCTCAGAGAAGCTCCCTCTGACCTGCTACCCAAGGCTTTCCCCTCCCCTCTCGTCCTTTATGTCATTCCAGTTTGTTCTCTTTCTAATCTCTGCTGTGATCTGAATTTTTCTTTTATTTTTGTTCATTGGTTGCCTTCCTCCATTAGAATCTGCACTGCATTAGAGCAGGGACCGTGTTGTCTTGTTTACAGCATTATCTCCAGTTGGGTTAGACATGCCTGGAGCTGGATTCCAAGGTATTGGTCCCCTGCTCTATAATAAACAGTCCTACCCTTCCTTCCCTGGGTTCTGACCAATTTGAATACATACAAGCAAAGTGTAAAGTCAGAAGTGAAAACATCATCTCTATTATAGGTAGGGGCTAGTTTGGAAGCGTATCTTAGACAATGCTCATTGGTGAACTAGACAACCTTACCCATTGGGTCCCAAGCATCTTGGCTGAATTAGCCTCTCCTTCTCCAATGCCTGCAATGCATGCGAACTATTCTGCAAATGAAAGAGCAGAAAGAAAAAAATAAAAGGCTGTGATGAATTCCTGAGACCTCAATCGTATAGGGATCCAGAAAAAGGCACAGAAATAGGCCTGCTGATTTAAAGATACAGGACTCAGTGGAGAATCGGAAGAGGTCGGTTAGAGACACAGGGAGGAGGTGGCCTGTGGAAAATCCAGAATGCCAGACCAAGGCAGTAAGAAGCTGTCCAAAGTGGAGTTGGAAATGATGGTACATCTTTTATCCACCTTCATCTGTTCGTTTATCCAGGTATTATTTTTATTATCAGTGGGGAGGTGTGAGTGAGTGATTTTCTATGACTAAGCTTACTTCAGTACTCAACACAGGTACAGTCTGAAGCAATCTCTCAACCTTAGCAGGGTTTATGTCTTTACTACAACTCTCTTGTCTCAAAAATAATAAAATCACACTGAACATGTCACTTGTCAGCTACCACAAGGTGCCATATTAATCATAAGTGGAATTGGTCGGGGGAGGGAGGGAGATAGAAAGAGAGAGACAGAGAGAGAGAGAGAGAAAGAGAAGAGAGAAACCCCTGGGTTACAAACCACCAGAAGTAGAATAAGTAGCATTTCCTTTAATGGAAAATGGAAGTTTGGGGACCCAAATAGATTGTCTGGAACAGTCTGGCCATAGCTATGAATAAGACACACAAAAAGGTAACTGTCAGCAAAACAGAGGAAAGTAAAGAATATGGGTCATACCAAAGCATGAGGAATAAACACTGCTGACTTAGCCACCCTGAGAAAGAAGACTTTAAGCAAACATGAAATACTGTTTCTACCCTGAGCCACTACCACAAGGATCACACGAACCCAACGCTGTAGCACAAAGACCCGGCTTTCCCATTATTTCTCCATTGTATCTACCCAGAGATATCTATCTATATCTGGATCTCTATAAAATATATATCTGCATATAGATATTTTCTTTTCTGTTCTTTTTGTCTAGTTTGGCTGCATCCAGAGGGCAGGTTTAAGCCTATCTCTATACTCTGTTAGATGCTTTAGTGTTCATCACGTGCTTGTGTGTGATTGTGTGATTGTGTGTGTGTGTGTGCGTGCACATGTGTGACACTGGGTGTGGGGAGAGGTGTGAGAGGTTGCTGTCTGTAAAGACGAGATGTTTTGGAGTCACTTTAGGATGTGAAGAACTATAGCAGCTCACCAACAGCTTGGTGTGTTAGGTTTTCTCCTTGCTATGCTGTGGAAGAAGAGATCCTGAGCACCAGAACAGCATGAAAAGTAGAGAAAAGGAAAGTAAAGACAGATTTTCACTTACTTCACGATGCCTATTTGTAGAAACCAACTCATTGGAATTAACATACCTATCCATGTTAATCTGTGCTGCTCAGTGTTGCAGAAACAAGTTTCAATCTATTGAAGTCTGAAAATGTCTTTTAGTCAAGAATTCATCCACATTGGTGGAAAAACATGATTGGCACCCATAAGCCACAAGGAAGTGTTTTTCAGACAGACTTTGAAAATCTACTTCCATAAGTTAAAATGTTAGAATCACAATTGACTATTGCTTAAATTTTTTTTCATGTATTTACTGTTGTTTGATTCATATGGCCATTTAATCTCTCTGTTCCCCTAAGTGAAAGAGGAAACAGGCGGGTGTGCCAGGCAGAGTCCTCTTACTCAGATGTTATTTGGAAGATAATTGAGCAAAGAATTTTTTTCAGAAGTAAGGGCCAGCCAAGCAAACAACCAGAAATACTGAGGCACCCAGGATGAGCCACAGTGGAAAGTCTTCATCATCTTTTGGCCTTGAGTCAAGAAGGAGGGGCTACCAGCAGGAACTTGGGGTCCCTGAGGGATCCCAGAAGGGATGCTGTTACCAGAGCCCCTGTGCCAGGAGGGGTGAGGAGATATACTTCCTGGTTCTCAGTCCTCTGCCATTGTCTCGCATTTACAATCCCAGCTGGTCACAGGGTGAGGGAGCTGAAGGGACATGGCCCACAGCCATTATCTCCTTGGGACACAGAGAAGGGAAGATAAGGGAGGACAGCATATCTGGGTGGAGGGTGGCAAAAAGAGTGAACTTTGCCAGTTAACATTAGTGTACTTGATATGCCAGGTAAAAGAATATGTTGACTTGGCAAATCCCCTCTGATAGGACCACTCAGGACAGAAGATAAAAGTGAATGAGTGTGGTGGTTCCTTTTTTCTTATAACAAGCAACGAAATCCTCCAGACTTGGATAGCAAGGAATGAAAGAGGAAGAGATCACACACATTCTTAGGTCTCCCGAGGTAGCAGGCAGCCCCATTTTGAAGCAACTTCCCTAAGTCTAGCATAATTTCTGGCTCTGATCCTGCCATATTATTGCTCCATTTTGCAAGGAATTTAGGCAAAGGTTGATTTAAGTAAGAGGTCTGGTGTGGTTTTTTTTTGGAAATTATTTTGGCCAAAGAAGAGCCACAGCTGAGCCTCACTTAGTTCACCAGGTCTTCAATCTCCAAGGACAAGTTGCTATATCCTCATCCTGGATGCTCCAGTCAGAGCCTAATGTCCTCTTATTTGCTTCTGGATTGATCAGAAGTCATGCTGTTCCAGACAGGGCTTATCTTGCCCCCAGTGCTGGCTTTATGGAGGAATGCACAGATAGGTGTGCTTTGGTGGAAGGCAGAAAGCATTTTGCAAACTCTGGTGTCCTCTTTCAGAGGCCCCATTTCTCACTTGTTTTTGTTGCTGTTTACTCATTTGTCATTCAATAACTATTTATTGAATGCATTGGCTCAACCCTAGCAGACTCTGACTTATGCAATACAAATAGTTAGGCTCTATACTTGGCCCAGGGGACATAAAGATGAGTAAAATATGGTTAACCCTTAAAAACATGAAGAATGGGGCAGATGGATGATACACACAGTGCACCATTGGAAATTCTGCAACAGACACTATCCAGGTACAGGTGCATAGAGGGTGGAGCTTCAACATGACTTACGGCAGGGTAGTTGTTGCGGTTTAGATGTAGTGTCCTCCAAAACCTCATGTGTGAGACAATGCGAAGTTTGGAGGAGAAATGATTGGTTTATGGTCTTAACCTACTCAGTGAATTAGTCCCTGATGGGATTGACTAGAGGCAGGTGGGGCATGGCTAGAGGAAGTGGTTCACTGGGGGCATGGCTTTGGGGTATATATTGTATATCTGGAGGGTGGAGTCTTTCTTTGTTTCCTGATCACCATGTGAGCTGCTTCCCTCTCTCTGCCACACTCTTCTGCCATGATGTTCAGCCTCACCTTGAGCCTGAGGAATGGAGCCGGCCTTCTATGGACTGAGACCTTTGAAACCGTGAGCCCTCAACTAACTTTTCCTCCGCTACAATTGTGCTGATCTGATCTTTAAGTCACAGCAGTGAAAAAGCTGACTAAAACAGTAGTTGATACTGAACCCACGTTCAGAGGCTCATCACACAGAAAACCAATGGAAGAAGAGGTAAGGGCTGGGAAGAAAGAAACACTATTCAGTGGCCAAAGAATGGAGAAGAGGGAGCTTTGCTTAAATCAGCTTCTCAACCTCAAGGCACTGAGGGGTTATGGGATAGGAATAATGGGGAGAGGGATAGGCAAATAAAAGGGAGGAATGTGCACATCTTTTCACCCATTTTCAGAATGGGTGGAAATCTTCCAGGAACTCAGGTGCCACTTATTGTCATTCCTTTCATGGTATCATGTTTCTGGGTATGGTGGCTGGTAGGTGTCCTTGGCCTTAAAAGGGCAGGGTGGGGATAGTAGACTAGGTAAGTCTAAGTCAATTTAACCGTATATCATGTTGTTTTGGACAAAACATCTCCAAGGATCATCATGTCTACATGAAGTGCTGAGTAGATTCTGACCCAAAGGTTAAGGAGGCAAAGGAGACAGATGCAATATGCAGAGATGCCATGCTTTTCCATTCTGTTCCAGACCCCTATTGAACATCTACAGGCCCAAGTGAAGAGTAAGTGTTTTTTGGTAGAAGTGGCTCTTAGGTCCTCTAACAGTAATCTAGGCCACTGTTATCATCACAATCCACATGTTGGAGGTGTGATCTCCAGCAAAGCCATTGGGGGACCAATAGTGCATTGCCTAGCCATGCTACCTCCAAACTTAGTGATTTTTAAGTCAGTTAAGAGCAAGCGAAGCTACAGGGTGTATTTAGGTTTTTCTCAGTAACATAATGAGGCTAGAAAGTCCTACATCATCTGTTACTTGGATGAAGTTATCACATACCTATATAAAAACATGGGAAGTTCTGAGAGATGGGCGGTGTTAATCCCTTCAACAATTTTCAGATCAATTGTAATGAAAGCAGTCAGTCTCTTTGTTCCCAAGTATGCTTCTCTTCAGCCTTGAAGGATGCTCAAGCCCATGTTCTCCCTGACCCCACTTCCTCCGGTACTCATAGCTCCCCCAACATTTTTTTATTTTTTATTTTTGCAGAGCAACACTTCTCAAAGGATTGCCTTCTTCCTGGGATTCAATTTCTTACTTCCCAGTTGCTTCTCCTCTCATGGCATCCTTATCTCTCACTCCCACTGAGCAACGGAAGCGATTCTCACCAAGGTCACTGATGGCCTCAGTGTTGCTGGAACAGTTGGAGACTTTTCCATCCTCAGCTTGCGCAGCTCTGGGCGACACTTGAGACTGTGGACTTCAGCTTCTTTTTAAAACACTGGCTGCCTGTGGCATCTATGAAGCATATTCTCCTGGTTTTCCTTCTCTTTCTTTGTCTGTGTCTTCTATGTATGGTTTGCTGGGTTACCCTCCTCTATGTGATCTCTAAATGTAATTCCTAAAGGCTTTTCCTATGTCTCTTCCTCTTGTCCCTCCATATGCTCTCTGCAGATGAACTCATTTCCAGTTGTGGCTTCCATGATCATCTATATAATTAACTCAAATTCACATCTTTAGACCAATTTCCCTACCCGCTCATGCTGGGGATGAACCTTGGGCTTATCAGTATTGGACTAGCACTCCACACCTGAGCTACACCCCCAGCCCACAATCGTCTCTTTTGAGATTCAGATTCATGTATGTTTGCAATCCCATTGGAATGTCTGGAAGATATCCCAAACTCAATTTATTTAAAGCCAAACTTTTGACATCCCATCTCAAAACTAGCCTTTCTACAGTGAATAATTCTACCATCTATCTGGAAGTATAGCTTTACCAATCTTAATACCCTCTCTCTGGTTTCCCCAGACACCAAGTCTTGTTATTTTCATCCAAGTATCTCTCCAATCTGATAGTATCCCTCCTAATGCACTTCTATCTTCTAAATTTAAGCTACCCTCACCCCTCCCTTGAACTCTGGAAACCGCTTGATAATTGGTTTGCATATGTCCACATTTGCTTCCTCTCCAATTAATTCCCCATGGAACCACCACAGCGATGATTTCAAAATATAGTACAACCATGAGACTTCCCTGCTTAAACTCATTCCGTGGCTCCCTGCTGCCCCAATGGTTAACAGTAACATCTTTCTCAGGACCCACTAGTCTTAAATGATCTCTGTCTCTGCTCCAACTTGCCAATCCCAGCTTCTTTCCTCACTCCCTGCTCAGCCACACTGATTTTCTTTCAATTGTTCCTATTTTGTGCTTCTCCTGCTTGAAGACCTTGGACTGCTGGTTCCTCTACCTAGAAACTACCCCCTTGCTGTTCATCAAATCAACTGACTTTTGGATCTCAGTTCAAATACTACATCCTCAGGGAGTCTTACTTTCACATTTTTTATTGGTACATTATAGTACACAATGAAGGGATTTGTTATTACATATTCATACATGCAAACAATATAACAATATGATTTGGTCAATATCACTCCTTAGCACTTCCGCTTTCCCTTCCCATCTCTCAGTGATTGGTCCCTTTCCTGTACTGATCTCCCTTTGGTTTTCATAAGGTCTGCCTCTACTTTTCCTTTTTCCTGTCTAGCTTCTGCATATGAGAGAAAACATGATCCTTCACCTTCTGAGTTTGACTTATTTCACTTACATGGTCTCTAGTTCCACTCATTTTCCTGCAAATGACATGATTTCATTTTTCGTTTTGGCTGAATTAAACTCTATTGTGTATAAATGCCACATTTCATTTATCTATTCGTTCATTGATGGACACAGAGGCTGTTTCTATGGTTTGGCTCTTGTGAATTGTGCTGCTATAAACATGGGTGTGCATGTATCATCATAGTATGATGACTTTGATTCTTTATGATAAATACCGAGGGGTGGTATAGGTCATTCCAAGCCTAGCCTTTTGAGGAATCCTCAGGGATTCTTTCTTGACTTAGAAAAGACCCCACAGGATGCTGTCATAACTATATATATTTTCCTTTCTTAGTTGTTTTCAGTTTATAATTTTATGTTTATTTGATTAATATCTGTTTTTCCTCTTTATGGTAATATTCATGATACCTGAATCCATTTCTGTTTTTCTTCCTATAGAATCCCTAAGTAGTGCTAGGCACATAGTAGGTACTCAATATTATTTTTTTTTTGGAAGGAGGGAAGCCTGAAGATACTTTGTAGCCTGATAGGTTACAGTGATAGGCCTATCTGGTAGGGCCCAGTAGAAAAGTGACTGAGGATAGGTAGGTATGTCTTTTGAAATGACTCAGAAAGGTAGAGACAATTTTTAAAATTTGTTCTTTTTAAATATACTTGACAGTAAGGATGTAGAGTTTGGCTGTTAGGGTCACGATAGTGGTGCCCTCTTGGCAGGAGAGAACAGGAGGGCATGTCCACAGGAAGCATCCGTTCTGTCAGCCTGCGCCACATGAAGATGCACACACTAAACTGGAGTCAGAAGACCTGCTTTCTAGGTCTGGGTTTGATGCTAATGAGCTGTGTGTTCTTTACCTCTAATTCTTAATCTATTCTATAAAATAACAGGGTTGGATTATTATAGCATCTATAGCTCTTCGTTGCAAAGCATAAATAGTGTTTCTGGGTAATTGAAGCAGAAAATGAACTGGTTGAAAGGGGATTGGCCAGCTTGCAGGATTTCCAAGAAGCCTGAAGGACCAGAGATCAGGCAGGAACAAGAAAACCCACACAGGCAAACCAGGGCCAGAATCCCTGAGAGGAGCCATACTCCAGCAGGGCTACCGTGGCCACTATGCCATTGCACACTGAGCGTCGTAGCTTGCACCTGTGCTAGGAGTGGGCACCAGACATTCCCGTTGGCACCATGTTGTCCTGGGAAGCCGTATGTTGCCGCCTCTGCCCCCATCCTTGGAAAGAATTTCCTGCTCTCCTTCCTTCTTTGCATCATTAACTCCTGACTCAAAAACCTGAGCAGGTGCATTTGACATGCTGAGCTGGGTTGTTTATTAGAGTCCTCACTGCCAGGAGAACTGGGCAAACAGCTTTCTAGAGAAGGCAGTGGGCTCTGCCCCCCAGCTGTACTCCAAAAGAGAGGGTTCAGATTCTGGGCAGCCCATAAACATCAAATGTCCAGTACAAGGTCATCTCTAAGGTTCTCCAAGTTCTGACAATATCTCCATTATCACAGGAATGGATTTAGCTACAACCTGGTCTCCCTTCCTATAACCACAGCAGCCTATAACAGCTATAGCATCCTTGCTTTGCCACAGAAAGTGTATTCTGTATTCCAAGTTCTTATTTCTAGGTATTTCAGAGCTATGCTCTCTATGTCCTTGAATTACATGTTTAATTGAGCCACTGAAGCCAGCCTGTTTTTCCTGGCTCCACAGCCCTAAAAATAGGGCATTATTGAATAGCCCAATAACCTGGTCTGAGCTTTCATACTGCAGTAAGCCTGTGTGTTGGTTCATATTTTTAGTGAGCAGATGTTCTATCTATTGGAGTAACTATTTTTAAACTTACCAAATGTCAATTCTCTCTCAAATGTCAATTCCCATTCTCAAAGACATACTGGTTTGTTTGTTTGTTTTCCTGGCTGAATTTACTCTGTGATGTAAAAGACACATTTGTCACTAATGCTTCTTTTTGGACAGAAGTAACATTTTTTATTCTTGTTCCAACTGTCTTCCTTTTATTTGACTGAAAGCTAGGAGAAGCGATAAAACAGGAATTCTGGAAGTACACAGTCGAGGATCTTGGAGTAATTTATGTACCTGCTTTAAATGCCATTTCCACCATATCTGCTCCATTTTTTTTTTCTTCTTCTTTTTGGCATTTAAAGTAGCCAAGCTGCAGGAGTTTGAAGCAAACTTTATAAAATCATTCAGTGTGAAAAGCTGATTCCGGCTTAATTTGCTACTACTCCAAGGTAACACAGAGGTGTGAATACAAGTAATGTGACTGATGCTTCAAGACCATCCAGAGATCTTACACATTTAAATGAATGCTGAACTCTTCAGAGAGTCACCTCCGGAAGGCATCCTCTGGCAATATCTTTTAGTGCAGAGCATTTTGGGAGTTGCCTTCCTAGCTTCAGATCAGGCTCTTGAATGTCCTCAGAAACAGCAAATCTATGCATTTGTGGGAGACGGAGGGGAGCTCAGGAGAGGTGCTGTCCAACCTGGGCAGTGGATGCTGGGAACCACAGGTGTGGAGCAAGTGAAGGGCGTGAGCTTCAGAATCTGATGACTGAGTTAGCATCCTCTCTCCCACTTACAAGCTTGGTTGTGCTGCTCAAGGCTCAGCGAGTCAGATTTTTCATGTGTGAAATGAAGGAAGTTACACTTTTTTTTCGGGGTTGTTGTGATATATTAAATGAATTAATGTGTGCAGAGTTTTAGCACCTTGGAAAAATTCAGAAATTGTTAATACTCTTCTCTACTGCACAATTCTTAAGATGCTTGGTCTCCAGTCAATGGGAACTGATTTGCTCTTCTGCTTTCAGGTCTCCTTGTCTTTCCTGATGCTCTCCACATCCTTCCCTTCCTGTTTAATACAGCCTCTCCCCGCTCTGTATGTCCAAATCCTATTTCAAGCTCTAGCTCAAATAAAAATGATACTAATAAACAGAAACGTTGAGCAATTTGCTTAAGGTCTCACAACTCTCAAGCATACGATAGAGCTAGTCCAGGCTGTCAGAGGCCAGTGTCTACACTCTACAATGTCTACACTACATGAAACTAAGTTACCCATGAGTGTCAATGTTTCCACATTCAAATCCTACCTTCTTCAGGAAGCTTTCCAGATCCCTTTTTTAGAAACACCCTCTTCCTTGATTTGAATTCCATATACAAAGCTTTTCTAATGAAACATATCTCTTTCCACATGATAAACACATGCCTTTAGTTACTGGTCTTATCTCCAAGCTAAAGAGAATGTCCAGTTAGATGATTTTTTGTTTGTTTTTATAGTCCTCTTCTTAGTACCTTGCATAATCTCTTGTAGACGTTCAAGCATATTTGTTGAATAAACAATTTTAGACTATTTTTTTTTTGGAGTTGCTGGGGATTGAACCTCATGCATGCTAGGGAAGCACTCTATCACTGAGCTGTGTCCCCAGCTTGATTAAGTGATTTAAAAATGCAAATCTTATCCTCTTTCCTCTGCTTAAAGTGTTCCCTCTTCTTTAGGGTAAAAACTAAAATCCTTGACGAGGCCAGAAGGTCCTAGGTGATGAGTGCCCCAAGGTACCTCTCCCCCTGGCTCTCCGATGTGCAGCCAGCAGTGGCTTCCGTGTATTCTTCTAGCCACTTAACCCCTCAGGACCTTTCAGTTGCTTTGCCTCTCCTGGGAAGGCAGGGCTCTTTCTCCATCTTGGCCTTGACTTCTGTCCTGGCTGTTCTGATGACTAACTCTTATTCCTTTACCTCCAGCTACCTGAGGAGACACTCCTGCCTTGCCTGAGATTCTGGCCAGTCCCATGCAGCTCTGTGAGAGGAACCAACCCCGTGGTCCTGTCTGTCCTGGAGGGAAGGTCAGGCTAGCTGACACTGGGGGGTCTGGCCTGACCTTTTCAGGGGCTCTGGGGCAACAGAGGCCACTTGTTCAGTGGAGTGCACACTGTGTTATGGAGGAGGCCAGCTCTGACTCCACGCCAGAGATTCATCTTGCCAGGAGCATTTTCTGAAGAGACGTGTACCCTTCACTTCTCCTTGGCTCGTACATTCTAACTGCCAGCAGGCCTGGCTCAGAGCCACCTTGGCAGAGAATTTTTATAGTCTGGTTGGTTTAATTTTATTTTCACCCAAATTCTCAATTCCAGGCAGAAATATTTCTCAAACAGCTTTTGTAACTTGGGGAGAAAACATGGGGAAAGTGTGCAGGGCGGGAAAGAGATCAAGACAAGGACACTTCAGTTGGAAATGGATCAGTTCTTCATCTACTAATACTATGTAAGTTTTATAATAATAGGTGACATTTATTAAACATTACTAGATCCCAAGTACCATTCTAGGAATTTGTACAAATTGCAAATCATTCACTTTTCTTAATTATAGCTTTTTGGGTTAGGTCCTAGTATTTTCCCCACTTTGTACATTAGAAAGTTGAGGCTAGAGGTTAAGAAACTTGCCTAAAGCTAGGCAGTAGCAGAGGATAGGGGAACACACGTGATTGTTTTGCCTCTGGGATGAGAATATCCAATTACATTATGGTTTGCGGTGCAGGAGGCCAGCAAAAAATAATCGTCAAAACCATGGACTCTAGAGAGATCTGAGCACGCCCCCCAGTATTCCCTAGGCATTCACATGTCAGTAATTATGTTTTATTTTTATTGTTTTTTTCTCTTTCCACATTTTTATTGACACATTGTACTTATACATGATGATGGGATTTGTCGTTACATATTCATACATTTACATAATATAACACTATAATTTGACTAGTATCATTCCTTAGTCCATCTCCCCTCTCTCCCTACCTCCTACTCCTTAGTCCCTTTCCTCCACTGATCTTTTCCTTTTTCACCTCTAGCTTCCATCTATAAGATAAAACATAGGACCCTTGATCTTCATTTTTTATGAATGAACAAAACTCTTTTCTTAATCCATTCATCCATTGATGGACACCTAGGCTGGTTCCATGGTTTGGCTATCGTGAACTGTGCTACTATAAACATAGGTATGCCTGTATCATACTGTAGTATGATGCCTTTAATTCTTCAGGATAAACACCAAGGGGTAGCGTAGCTGGGTCATATGGTGGTTGCATACCTAGTCTTTTGAGGAACTTCCATACTGATTTCCATAGTGGTTGCATGAATTTATAATGCCACCAAAAGCATAAAAGCGTTCCTTTTTCTCCACTTCCTCTCCAGCATTTATCATTATCTGTAGTCTTGATGACTGCCATTCTGACTGGCGTGAGATAAAATCTCAGTACAGATTTTTTTGTTTTTTTTTGTTTGAGGTACCAGGGATTGAGCTCAGATAGGGGCACTCGACCTCTGAGCCACATCTCCAGCCCTATTTTGTATTTTATTTAGAGACAGAATCTCACTGAGTTGCTTAGTGCCTCATGTTGCTGAGGCTGGCTTTGAACTTGCAATCCTCTTGCCTCAGCCTCCCGAGACTCTGGGATTACAGGCCTGCGCCACTGCAACCGGCTTCAGTGCACTTTTGATCTGCATTTCCCTCATTTCTGATCATGTTGAACAGTTTTTCATATATTTGTTGGCCATTTGTATTTTTTCTTCTGTGAAATGCCTGTTCAGTTCCTTTGCCCTTTTATTGATTGGGCTATTATTATAATTTTTGGTGGTGTTTTCTGAGTTCTTCGTATATTCTAGATATTAATTCTCTGTCCGAAGAGTAGATAGCAAAGATTTTCTCCCACTCTGTAGGTTCTTTGTTCATGTTCCTGGGTTGTTTTCTTTGCTGTGCAGAAGCTTTTTAATTTGATGTCATCCCATTTGTTAACTCTTAGCATAATTCCTGAGCTTTAAGGGTCCTATTGAGGAAGTTGTTGCCTGTGTCTATCTGAGGGAGTGTTGACCCTACGTTTTCTTCTAGGAGTTGCATATTTCTGGTCTAACTCCTAGGTCTTTGATCCATTTTGAGTTGATTTTTGTGCAGGGTGAGAGATAAGGGTCTAGTTTCCTTCTTCTACATATGGATAACCCATTTTCCCAGCACCATGTATTTTTAAAAGGCTGTCTTTTCTCCAATGTACATTTTTGGCACCTTTGTCAAAAACCAGCTGACTGTGGATGTGTGGGTTTGAGTAGTCATGTTTTAGATGCTTATTCCCATTTGCTGGGAACCAACCTAGTCCAAAGGGGATAATATGAGCTTTAGAGTCACAGAGAGTTCTGTTTGGAGCTGAATTCAGCCTTTTCTATCCACACAGCCCAGTTTAATTTATGGAATCTGACTCTTCTCTCATTCTTAAATTGGTGTTGTGATTTATAACTCAGGGCAGTGAAGACCGAGTAAGTTTACATAATGAGGCTCCTTGTACTGTGCCTAGTGGACAAATAGGACCAATATATGGTAGCTATTAGTACGTGTTGTTTTATGTCGTGCCTTGTGTGGGTCTGCTGATGAGTTTGGGGTCCCGTGGGATGAGGGTATGGGGTGGTCGGTCACAAAGTCACTTCACCCAGACTCTGAGGGCTGGTAAAACTGCTCTGCCGGAGCGAGATGCAGAACCCATTTATTCTGGAAAGTACAACAGCTTATGTACGGTCCTCAGACCAATCATGACCCTGAAGTTACAAACAATAGGGTACTGCTCTGTCAGGTGCACAGTCCATTAGCACAGAATGGGGAAAGAAGGAGGGGAGGGGTTGAAGGTATGGGGAGTGCTCCCACAAGTACGGTGCTGGTATGAAGGGATGTCCCTTCATACTAGGATTAGCCTCTCTCCTATATTTTATTATCTTCCAACAAGTCACGATTGGTATTTGCACTAAGACATGCTGTCTCTGGGATGACTATTAAAAATAAAATACCTTCCAGGAAAAAAAAATCAAGCTATGATCATTCTCAATTATTGTCTTAATTTGTAATTAAGCTATGTATTACACAAGGTCCCTGGAAAGTAAGATGGTAACTTGTAAAAATGTCTTAAATTAGTAATACAAACAACAGCTGCTTCCATTTAGTTAGATCTATTATGTCTCTTCATTTTTTATTTTACTGTTAATCATTTTAACCACTTTGTGGGGATGATGTAATTTTCACTTGATTTATGAGACAGTAAGAGATTAAATAACACATCTAAAGACACCTGAGAGTAAGTGTGGGATAAAGGATCTTTATTTTTTTGGGAGATACTGGGGATTGAACTCAGGGGCACTCGACCACTGAGCCGCACCCCAGCCCTATTTTGCGTTTTATGTAGAGACAGGGTCTCACTGAGTTGCTTAGCACCTCACTGTTGCTGAGGCTGGCTTTGAACTCGCAATCTTCCTGTCCCAGCCTCCCAAAGTGCTGGGATTACAGGCGTGTGCCACCACACCTGGCAGGATAAAGGATCTTGATCCAAGCCTCAGTGCAAAGCCCAGCCTTCCTAGTAAGCCTTTCCAGTCTCTGGCCTGGCCACTTCATTTTTGGTAAAATATCCTAAGTAAATGACTTAAAAAGAAAAGTCATTCATTAAAACAAAACAAAAGCCAAAACTTGGTATAGATACACTCAATTCACCACCTAGCTCCATGATCCTGGTTTGAGAGGTGAGAGGCAGGCCACCATATTGACATCATGTACAGGGTGTTGGAAGACAAATGCATGGATGATGTCAACAGGACATTTGATACCATGTTTGGTAAAAGGAATGGAATTCAAAATAGGACCAGAGAGCATGTAAACACTGCTCAAAGTTAGACAGAATTGACGTTTGTATATTAATGAGGATGAGAAGTATTTAAAAAGTTATGTTTCTTGGCCTCTATCTTTTTGAGCAGAGCAATGTAAATATTGTATTCAGTTAAAAAAAAAAAAAGAAAAGAAAAGAAAGAAAATACATTGAACCAAGATGAAAACTGTCTAGGTTTACATAGTAAAGCCAGCTTATTCAAAACACCAAAACTCAAAATAGTTACTCTCTTAAGAGGGATTCCTTTATTTCCTGGAAGTTCAGAACTTTTAGGGGTATTAAGAGAGTGACAGAGGAACTCCACATTTTTGTAATATTTTACAAAACATGATAGAAATTGTACAATTTAACTATATATTTCATCCCCTTGATAATAGGATACCGTGGCTCTGTTGCTGGATCACCTGGCATTGTTGCCCACGTGCTCTTGATACTGGGAAAGTCAGCCTCTTCTGTTTCCTTGACTGTAACACAGGTTAATAATAATTTCACCTCAATGGGCTGCTGCCTGGCACAGGGTGAAGTTTCCACAAACATTAGCTATTATTAAACCACAAAACTGCTTTGCTTTGACGAGGAATTATGTCAGTTCAGCACTAATTTTGTTATCTCAAGCAAATCAGAAGTGTCAACCCATACTTGTACAAGTTTTTTTTTAATTTCATTTTTTAATTAAAGCATTATTGTTATACTTAGTATTTGGGTTGCTTTTGACAAAATCTTATTGTATAAGGTTCTAATTGTTAAAAATATGGGCAAATGGATCAACTGTGATTAAAATGCCTTTTCATCAATAAAACTTTTCAAAAATATGGGTGAGAAGGAGAGAAGGGAGGAGAATAGGGGTTCTTCCTGACAAAATTTGAGGGTGAATATACAAGACAAGTAAGTTTTATTAAGGACAAGAGGAGGCCCTGCAGGATAGGGCATGCCTGTGATCCCAGTGACTCGGGAGGCTGAGGCAGGAGGATTGCTAAGTTCAAAGCTAGCCTCAGCAACTTAGCAAGGCCCTAAGCAACTTAGCCAGACCCTGTCACAAAATAAAAGATAAGAAGGGCTGGCAATGTGTCTCAGTGTAAAAAGCACCCCTGGGTTCAATCTCTAGTACAGTACAAAAAAAAAAAAAAAAAAAAAAAAAAAAAAAAAGACAAGAGGAGTGAAGGCACTCCGAATTTTGCAGAGTCAGAGAGAAGGTCAAGTTTTGCTGAGGACTGACCCTTCTTGAAAACAGATCTTTCTCTTCCTCCAGCTCTGTGCTATGAGGATTGCGACACCTTAGCCCAAACAAGGACTGCAGGGGTATAGATATGTTTTGGAAGGCAATTGTGCAAGCTACAAGTCAGTTGAGGCTCCCCATCCCTGGGAAGTCTGGTGAACTTGACCTGTACTCAAATGCCACAGTATGTGACTTCGGGAGTCCCATGTATGATTTCTCTCTGGCTCTGGCTTCTTCCTTCATCTCTTTGCTATGGGCTGCCTGCCCTGAGTCCATTTAGAGGCAAAGTTTAGCCCTTCCCACTAAGTTCCGCTAATGACCCACATGCACGGATTCTTTCTTAAGTTCTGTTATGCTGCTGGAGATGGACGGAGGCGTGTTTTTGTGATTCAGGGCTACATCACAGCCACATAGCCTTCTGCGTGCTCCCAGTTCCATGGCCTTCATTTTTCTGGCTTCTTTCCTCCTCCTCCCTCTGACTCATACACAAATCCTTGCCCCAAACCCCATCTCACATGGGGGAGACAGCCAGACCCAAGCACTTATCCACATATTTTGTCAACAAAGACAGTTTACCCATCCTAAGAGGAAGTCTGATTAAAATGTTTTTACATTCGTATTACAGTTATGAGTATTAGGCCAAAACTACAATCGTGTGACTATCCTTTTTTTTTTTTTTTTTGCAAAAAGAGTGCTTATAAATAACATGTCATTACAAAAATATAAAAATGCTTATCACTAAGTACTGGCCTATCAGTGGCATTTTGATAAATGAGACCTCAGCAGTGGCAAGGAGCTGAGACCAACAGGAAAGCAATGAGGGGCCACTGAAGAATCTCAGTGGGAGATTTGCTCCATTGGAGGCATCTTTTGAGAGGGTCATTCTAGTAGTTCTAAGGGAAACAAGGGGTGCGAAAGCAGAAGCAAGATAACTACAGGAAGGAGGCAGATTGTCTTTTTTATTTTGAGACAGGGTCTTGCTAAGTTGCTTAGGGCCTTGCTGAGTTGATGAGGCTGGCTTTGAACTTGTGATCCTCCTGCCTCAGCCTCCACAGCCACTGGGATTACAGGTGTACAACACTGCACCCAGCAGGAGACAGCTTATTAGAGAAAGTGGCATGGAGGATGGATTCAGGAGGTTGAGCTTACGGAAGTTAGTGACCAATGGAGTGAGAGAGCAGGGAGACAATCAAGAATTAGGGGAACCAACTAGTCCCAGTTGGCCTGGATTTTACCTAGTTTCCTATGTCCTGTGAAACCCGTCAGTTCCAATCAAATCAAGATGATTGGTCTTCTAGGTTTGTGATTTGAAGATTAGGAGTTTAGCAATGCTAGTAATTAAAGTGAAGTCTCTAAGAGATCGAGGGAGGTTGGATGATGAGCAGCACAATACAGTTAGGTAGGTGGAATAAGTTCCAGTGTTCTACAGCACAGCAGTGTGACTGTAGTTTACTACAACTTATTATGTATTTGATAAAGAACTAGAAGGGAGGAGTTTGAAGTTTTAAGGTAGCCAATTTCATTTCCCAATATAAAGAAATGATAAGCACATTGAGGAGGAAGGAGTGCTAATTACCTTGAGTTGATTGTGACACATTGTAAATGATGTTTTGAGTTATCACACGGAGACCCATGAATATGTATAACTGTTACATGTCAATTAAAAATTTAAAGCCAGGTAGGGGGGTGTATACCTATAATCCCAAAACTTGGATGACTGAGGTGGGTGGATTGCCAATTCAAGGCCAGTCTGGGCAACTTAGTGAGACCCTGCCCCAAAACAAAATAAAAAGGGCTGGGGATGTTGTTCAGTGGTACAGTGCTTCTCTAGCATGTGTGAGGTGCCTAGGTTCAATCTATCTATCTATCTATCTATGTATCTATCTATCTATCTATCTATCTATCTATCTATCTATCTGTCTATCTATCTATCTATGTATCTATCTATCTATTTATCCATCCATCCATCCATCCATCCATCCATCCATCCACCCATCCATCCATCCATGTATTGTCCTCTCCCTTACCCATGAAAGGACATAGATATAGTGGAATGACAGGGTGGGTTGGGGTATTCAGGTCACGATAACAGCCTGGTGCTGGTATTCAGCTTAGCTCAAGTCACACAACAAAGGCTCAACAATGATAAATCTACAATCACAACTACCACCTCACAAAAGTGGCCAAGATTACTGAGCACTCTCTGTGAGCCTGGCCCAGTTCTAACTTTGTTAGAGCTTTTGTTGCATTTTCTGTATCATTTGATCCCCCTGAGTAACCCAATGAGAAGGGAGTTATTATTTCCATTTTACAGATGAGGAAACTGAAGCAAAGAGATGATAGGAAACTTATTTGCTTTGAGTAAAAAGTGAGTCAGTGGAGGGGCTGGACAAACATCTCTGGCCAAAGATGTTCACTGAGACACATTTTACAGTACTGAAAAGTATCAGAAACTCCTAAGTAGGAGGCAAACGTACATCTGAATATACCTCTAAAAATGAGTGGGTGTGCTCCATTGTTCCTGCCTGCTTTGGAGAGAGAGGATGCTGTCCTGCAGAGGCTCAGGCTGTGCCAGTCTTGTCCTTTCAGGCCTCTCTATTATTCCTCCTATCTCACTTCAGAAAGTGAGAGCAAAGATGGGGGTGGGGTGGGGGGCTGGGTGCTGGTGACAATGGTACTGAGCAGCTGTGGCACCTTAGGGAAGTGGAAGAGAGAAAACGGGAAATTTTAAAAGACACTTTCTGATTGTGTGAGTCTCCCAAGTGGTGTAAGAAAGTACAGTCAAAGGGCATGAGTTCTTTAGCAATCAGTTTTTTGGTTGCTGGGCTCAGTTTTGGAGATAGTAGCAGGCTTTAAAGTGGATGGGGGTAATGGCTTTCCTTGTGTTGCCGTAGCAGCATCACAGTATCAGGGTGTGACCAGCGATAAGGCCCACGGGGCCCTAGGAACCCTGCGCAGGAAGAGCAAAAGAATCACTAGTGCAAACACTTACCATGTGCCAGGTCCTAGGACCTAATTCAAACAGGCATAAAGCATAGCACTGGCTTGCCAGGAGCATCTGGCTTAGACAGACAGGCAGTTTCACCGTCATGCAGTAAGTAGCTTGACTGGTGGTGTCCACGCAGCAGAATGCACAGGCAAGGAGGAACTCCACATGGCTTGGTGGTAGAGGAGGTTATACTGTCAAGCAAGGCTCCCTAGAGGAAACAGTGGCTGAACTAAGTCTTGAGGGAAGAGGGAAGGCAGGAGGGAGAAGATGTTCAAGAACATAGGACAGATTTGTGCAAAGACTGTAGGGTGACAACCAGCCTAGGGTGCACAGGGAATTAGGAACAAGTCAATGTGGCCAGAAGCACAAGTCTGAGATGCGGGTGGAGCTGATGGGGCTGGAGAAGAAGCAAGGACCAGAGCAGGAAGGCCACACCTGGGGCCTGGGGCATCCTCTGGCCAGCAGAACCTCAAAAGGACTTTGAAGCAAACGTGTACCTAGCCAGATCTGTCTTTTAAGTGAACCCTTCTGGAGGCCAGGGTGGGAAGAAGGCTCTCCTGGGATAGAAGCTGGGGACACTGTGTGAAGTGGCACAGAACAGGGGCTCACAGCCTGGCTTGCCTGTTTCCCTGGGCAGTTAATGCCACCCCTCTGAGTTTCAATTTCTTACCTTAAAAAGGAAATAACAAAACCTACCTTGAAGGATTTTGAAAGAATGATTGTTAAGTGCTTGACATAAAGTAACTTGAAAATGGGAAGTATTGCTGAGCCTAGGCAAGAGATGACAGCATCAGAAATAAGAGAGAGGCAGAATAGAGCTGCAGAAGAGGGATCTGATTTGAGAAAAATGGGAGAAATTCTACAGATTTTTTCAGTGGAGGTGGCACATTGGGTTAAGGGACAGAGAGACACCGCATCAGGATCTATTACCATTCTTTGGGTATTAACATCTTTGGTTATTAGCAAAAGAAAATCAGTTCTGACTAATTTCAGCAAAAAGAAAAGTTAGCAGAAGCAAATGGCCCAACTCAGAATCAAGTGAAAATTTTATTAGCCAGGTCTCAGAAAAACAGGAATGGGGTGGCTCTAGGCTCCATGCTGTCGGAAGTGACACAGGTTGGAATGAACCTATGTCATTTGTGTTATGTCCTCCTATCCCTTCACCCAAGAGCCGACTTGGCCATGTAAAACACAATGAACTGCATATTTGGGAGAGATGGATCTCCCAAAGAAATTTAGCTGCTGTTATTAGGAGAAGAGGGCAATGGATGGACAGAAGGAACTGATCTCCCGGGAGTCCTTCTCTTCCCTCCTTACCATTTCGGCAGTTGGTACTGCCTTCCACCCACTTCTCTGTTGATCAAAAAGGGGAGATGGAGGAAGGAATCTATGGTGAACTTTCTGAATTTGGTTTTCTGTGTGGACATGTAACACAGGCTGTTGTAGAGTCACAAGAAACCTAGGAGGGACGGATAGCAGTGGAAGTTATGAACTGACCAGGGTCGAGGGTAGATGAGATGGCCTGGGGACGGCCCCAAAGGAGAGACCCCCGAAGAAATAAATGCCTGCTGGGCCAAGGAGAAAGTATTTTTTAGAAACTGAGAATAATGGTTTGAAAGATCAGAGGAGACAGTGGAAGTTAAATTTCAAGAAGTCAGTTGGGGTGAGCTGTCATTCCGATTTTGGGGGGACTTTCCCAATTTAGTCCTGAAAGTTCCATATCCTATGAACACTGTCCATCCTGAACAAACTAGGATGGTTGATCTAGTTTCACATCTATCAACCTGGACTTAAACTAGAAAGCACGCTCATGTGGAAATAATAACTTGACCACTGAGCCACATCCCAGCCCTATTTTGTGTTTTATGTAGAGACAGGGTCTCACTGAGTTGCTTAGTGCCTCACCCTTGCTGAGGCTGGCTTTGAACTCGCGATTCTCCTGTCTCAGCCTCCGTAAGTGCTGGAATTACAGGGTTGTGCCATCGCACCCGGCTAGAAAAGCTGTTTTCAAAAACTATTCTAACTCCTGGTGACTTGGTGACTTTTGGCAAAAAACACTAAGGAGAAAATTACTTCCATATTCTCAGTGTGAGTTCCACAGACCAGTTCCTCAGTGAAACAACTGGTGAAATCTTTTTAAAAATAACCACTTAAGGCTAGGGACACAGTTCAGTGGTGGAGCCCTTACCTAGCATGAGAGAGACCCTTGTTGAAATCCACAGCACTGCTCAAAATAACAACTTGAAGTGTCTAGAAATCGTTCTGAAGACATATAGGAAAAGAAGAGACATTTATTCTAAAAAGTTTGTGTCTACCTTCCCAAGCACAGTGGCACATGCCTGTAACCCCAGCAACTTGGGAGGCTGAGGCAGAAGGATCACAAATTTGAGGCCAGTCGCAGCAACTTAGCGAGACCCTCAGCACTCTGTGAGACCCTGTCTCAAAAAAATAGTGCAACAGGGGCTATGCTGTGAACCCTGAAAACCAGCTGTGGAAACTGTCAGTGAGGGAACAGTGTTGGCTGTGGCCAGAGCTGTCTGGCTGGGCGGGGAGGCAGAGGCCAGGCTGTGAGAGTTCAACAATGAAGGGCCAAAGGGGAAGCAACGGGGAACGCTGACGGCTCTGTCCAGGGCATTCACTGGGAAGGGAGGGAGACACTGGGCAGCTGGGCTGGTGGGTCATACAGGGTCAAGGGAGGGCCTTTTGTCGTTTGGTTTGATTTCAGGATGGGAGGAGCTTGAGCAAGTTTATAAGCATACTGAAAGTAGAGGAAGACAGCGAGGTTGGCTGCCGGAGAGAAGAGGGTGTACCTGCTAAGGAACTGGGCCTCCGGGGGAGCAGGGGTTAAAGGGACAGCCACTGGGTGGGCTGAGGAAAGACCACACATCGGGGTGCAGATGTAAGCTCTTGCAGCAGGAGAGAAGGCGTAGGGGGCACATGCTCTGTTGCCTCCATTTCCTTAAAGAGGTCCTTCAGGGAGTGTGTATTAGAGGGTGGGAAATTATGGGAATGGCTGTCAAGGCCTTGGTCAGCTGAGGGTGCAGCTGTGAGCCGGTAGGCCGGCGCTGCCATTTTCTCAGTAGCCTTTGATGAGCTGGACGCAGGTGCGAAGACCAGCCGGGGCAGGTGAGGCAGGAGTGCAGGGTTGATGAGGGGGTAGAGGAGAGTGTCTGTGAGGCAAGCCAACATTGGGCGGAGCTTGGGCAGCAAGGAGGGAACAGAAAGGGAGTTGCTAGATGAGTAATAGGGGAAGTCAAAGGCAAGGCGCATATGGGTCTGGGCCAAAATGCCCTGCAGGCGCAGTACTGCTGTGCCACTTGACCTTGAATAAGTAATTTCACCTTTCTGGGCCTTGGTCCCCCTACCCCCACCTCTATAAGATTATCTAACCACTGTGGTACTCTCCAGTTCTAACCATGTATGGCTGCAAACCAGCATATCTCAGCCTCTCTGGCCTCTGGGTGAAGCACTTTGTGTACCTTCTATGCTGGAGCTGCTGAGCCAGTGTGAATCATTTTCTGCTCTGAAGGAATCAACTGTGGGGAACAAGATGTAAGATTTCAATTCACAGAGGCTGGGTGCCAAGCTGTGGTTTCAACTGACCTGGCCCGAAGTTCACATTCAGATTACTTTTTTGCCTCAGGGGTCCCGGTAAACATTAACCAACACCTCAGATGACCCTGGACAAGCTGCAGGAACAATCCACCCCTTGCTTTACTCAACTGCCAAATGGTTACATACGCAGAGTGGCCGTGAAGTGGAACCAGAGTGGACATGGGAATAAAGGTACGAACAGAAATGATTATTCATGGAAAGCCCATTGCCCCAGGCTGGATTTCCCAGAAACAGAACCTGAGACAGGGAGTCCTGTTTATGTGATTTGTTGGGAGAATGCTTTCCGGAGAGGGGAGCGAGGAAGCGAAATAAGGCAGGGGAGAAGATCTGGACAGAGTGTGGGCCCCCCTGGAGCCCAGGAGAGGATCTGGAGCCCAGATGGTGCAGAGGTAGTCTTGCCTGGACTAAGGCAGCGAGTCTCTCATGCCCAGATTTCGATCAGTCCTTGGCCATGGTCTGTGGACAAGTGAAATAGGAGTCAAAGTGGTAAGAGTGGACTTGTTTGACCCAGGGCAACTTTGTGCAGAAGAAGGCAGCAGGATTTTACCAGCAATAACCACTTTTGGTGGGTGGAAAAAAGGTACCTGCAGGATGTACCATAGCTACCTCACAAATAGTAAGAAGTTGTATCTCTGCACTTGTAGTTGAAAGAAAATGACATGTAGATAGAAATAAAACACAACAAAAGGTAATTTTGGTCCTACTATCCACACTGATTTAAAAGCAGTTTGAAAGTCATACTTTAATACATATTTATTAAATTACAGTTCCTATGGGTCAGGAGTCCAGGCATGTCTGTCTGTCTTCCTTCCTCCTCCCACCCACCCACCCTTCCTTCCTTCCCTCATTCCTTCCTTTTTTACCCCCTGTCAGTATTGGAGATTAAACCTAGGGCCTTTCACATGCTAGGTGGGCCCTATACCACTGAACTACATCCCCAACCCTCTGAAAGTCATTAATCAACTCATAAACATTATTCACCATCCCAGTGATGAACAGTAGAACTGCTTTCACCCCTTTCCACAGTTACTAAATTTCACACATCAACTAAGAATTAATATCCTTAGTATATAAAGAGTTCCCACAAATCAATAAAAACCAAGTTGCTTATAGTTTCATAGATAGATGATATTAATCAACCATCTACCAAAGAAGAAATACAAATATCTATCAGGAATTTGAAACAAACAAACATTGAGTTTTACTGACAAAGAAACACAAAAGAAGGAATATACACATTTTCACCTATTAAATTATAAATACTTTAAAATTAGAGCACACAAGGCTGGCAAGTGTCAGGAGAGATGGGTGCTTGCTACACAGCCAGTGGCAATATAGGTTGGTCTAAATATTCTTGAAAAATCATTTGTTAGTATGTTCATGAAATTTAAAAATGTTTAAATGCTCTGATTTTTATTTGACTTTCAAGAATATGTCCTAAGAAAATAGTGTGAATGTTTCATTATCATTACATAATGGAACTGAGATGCCATGTGCTAGGCTTCATGCTGAGTGCATTAACAGGCATCACTGTACTTCATTTAGCACACACAGTTGCTTATGAGCTGGATACTCTCCTGAAGTCTTTTTTGCAGGAGAAGAAACTGAGGCTTAAGGAATTGTAAAAGTTATGTATATTGTGAATAAGTTTGGGGAAGTTTGGCTTATCTGACTCAAGTGTGTGGGCCCTAAATATTTTTACTTATTCTATGAGTTCATTAATAAATAGGTTCAAGAAGAGGGGAAAGCTACCTTTTTTTTTTTTTTTTATAAGATAATTAAACCAGGCAAACTATTCTTTGCTCCATTGACCAGAGAACTTCAGTAGTGTTTGGATTTCTAATTAAGTCAGACAGATTTAATTAGGAGTCCTAGGACTTTCATCTAGTCCTTTGGAACATTTTGCATTAACTTTCACATAAAAATATAAAACAGTCCCTGCTCATCTGTGCAAACTTGTGAGGTGCTACTGAGTTTGGCACCTTTTTTGGGTTGGGTAGAAATGAAAGGACAGGGATTTAAAATAAGAATCTATTACCAAAGTCATCAATTGCATATACCTTTTTGCTTGTCTCTCTCCTCTCCAAAACTGTGAGCTCTACAGTAGCAGGGATTGTGCCTATCTCATTTATTAAAATAACTTTTGAAGGTGAGGATGGATCATGGGTGGGCACTAGGTCATGTCTGCCAAACTCTCACATGTGGACAAGAAGACACACCACAAGAATGGTCACAGGAGTGGCATCGCTGGTGTTTATAAAATATTTGGAAGGACATCTGGATTGTTCCTAGTCTTTTAACCATTACTAAAAATTTTGTGTATAGGTTTTTACATGAACATAAATTTTCATTTGCCTGGAATAAATGCACAGAAATGATATCACTGGTTTGTGTGGTAGTTGCCCATTTTTTTAAAAGGATTTTTAAAATATATCTTTATTTTATTTATTTATTTTTATGTGGTGCTGAGGATCGAACCCAGTGACTCACGCATGCAAGGCAAGCGCTCTACCACTGAGCCACAGCCCCAACCCACCCATTTATTTTTTAAAGAAATTGTCAAACAATTTTTCCAGAGTGGATGTACTATTTCACATTCTGATCAGCAATGTATAAATGATCCTCAGTAGCACTTGGTGGTGTCACTACTCTTTTTATTTTAGTTATTCTGATAGATGTGTAGCAATATTATATTGTGATTTGAATTTGCATCTCCCTAATAGCAATGTTAAATATCTTCTCATGAACTTACTTACCATCTGTATTCTTCTTTGGTGAAGTGTATCTGCATGCCATTTTCCCATTTTTTTAAAAATTCCCAGTCTTTTTTTTAATATTTATTTTTTAGTTGTAGGCAGACAGAATATCTTTATTTTATTTTTACATGGTGCTGAGGATCGAACCCAGTGCTTCACGCATGCTAGGCGAGCATGCTACCACTGTGCCACAACCCCAGCCCCATTTTCTCATTTTTAATTGGATTGTTTGGTTTTTTTTCAAACTTTTTGAAAAAAAGTTTGGATTTTGAGTGATGGTTATTAGTCTACTTCTTTGTCTGATATGTGGTTTGTAAATGATCTCTTCTTAGTCTGTAGTTTGTTTTCATTCTCCTAACAGGGTTTTTCACAGAGCAAACTTTAAAAATATTGATGAAGTCCCTCTTATTCATTTTCTTTTTTTTAATGGATGCCAAGGCTTTCTCCTATTTTTCCCCCCTAAATGCTATAGTTTTACATTATAGTCCATAGTCCATTTTGAGTTAATTTATGTTTAAGATGTGAGTCTTAGGTTGAAGTTCATTTTTACCCCTCTAGATATTCAGTTACTCCAGCACTATTCTTCCTCCATTGGGTGGCTTTTGCATTTTGGCATATTTGGGTGAGTCCATTCCCAAGTTCTTTAATTCTGTTTCATTGATCTATGTATCTACCCCTCCACCAATGCTAGACAGTCTTGATTATTGTACCTTTAGAATAAGTCTGGTTGGGCACAATGGTGCATGCCTGTAATCCCAGTGACTTGGGAGGCTGAGGCAGAAGAAGTGCAAGTTCCAGGCCAGCCTGGGCAATTTACCAAGTCCTTGTCTCAAAATAAAAATAAAATAGAAAGGGATGGAAGTGTAGTTCAGTGGTAGAGCACCCCTGGATTCAAAATAATAATAATAGTAATAATAATGATGATAATATCTTAAAACATGTAATGTGATTCTTCCCGTTTAATTGTTCTTCAAAATTGTTTTAGCTATTCTTGTTCCTTTGCTTTTTGATATAAATTTTACCCCCTAGGGGCTGGGAATGTAGCTTAGTGGTAGAGTGCATGCTTAGCATGCATGAGAACTGGGTTCCATTCCCAGCAACATGAGAAATAACAAAAAACAAAAAGAGGGTAAAAAGAAATTTGTGCATGATGCTGGCTTTGGAACCAAGGTCTCATGCATGATGAACATGCACTTTATTATTGAGCTAAACTCCCAGCCCTACATATAAATTTTAGAATACACTTCTTAATATCTACAAAATGTCTTGCTAGAATTTAAACAAGACTCATAGCAAATCTATATATCAGTGTGGGAGAATTGACATCTTTACTCTGTTGAGTCTTTCAATCTATGAATACTGTATGTCTCTCATTAATTTAGATCTTTGATTTCTTTTATTAGTATTTTTTTGGTCAGGTACCGGGGATTGAACTCAGGGGCACTCAACCACTGAGCCACATCTCCAGCCCTATTTTGTATTTTATTTAGAGACAGAATCTCACTGAGTTGCTTAGTGCCTCACTTTTGCTGAGGCTGGCTTTGAACTTGCGATCCTCCTGCATCAGCCTCCCGAGGTGCTGGGATTACAGGCCCATACCACTGTGCCTGGCTCTTTTATTAGCATTGTATAGTTTTCAGCATACAAGTCTTATGCAAGTTTTGTTAGCTTTACACCTAAGCATCTAACTTTTTGAGTGATTGTAAGTAATATTTTATTTTTAATATGTTAGTTTATATAAATATAACTGATGTGTGTTTATCTTATGTCTTATCACTTTTCTGAACTCACTTATTCTGGGAGTTTTTTTTCTTTTTGATTTTTGCATATTTGTTGAGATTTTTTACACACACAATTATGTCATCTGAAAATAGGTATAATCTTACTTCTTCCTTTTCTATCCACACAACTTTTATTTCCTTTTCTTGCCTTTTTATACTTGCAAAAACTTTCAGCACTGTGCTGAATAAAAGTAGTAGGAGTGTACATTCTTGCTTTGATTCTGATTTTAGGGAGAAAACATTCAGTCTTTCACCATTAAATATAATGTTAACTATAGGGGTTTTGTAGTTTCTCTTGATCACATAGAGAAGTTCCCTTTATTCCTATTTTTCTTCTGAGAGTTTTTGTCATAAATGAGTAATGAGTTTTGTCAGAAGATTTTTTCATGATTTCATATAATCATGTGATTTTTCTAATTTAGGCTGTTAATATGGTAAGTTTTTGAATATTGAACCAGCCTTGTATCCCTGGAATAATTCTCATTTGGTCATAGTATATTATTCTTTGAAAATTTTTGATGAATTCTATTTGACAATATTTTGTTAAATATTTTTGCACTTATATTCATGAGGGATATTGTACTGTGAATTTCATTATTTTCTTTTTTTATATTCTTTGTCTGGTTTTGGTATCAAGGTAATATTAGCTTTATAATCCAACTAGGAGGTATTTCTTCCTCTTTTATTTTCTGACTGAGATTGTAGAACTAGTGCTAATTCTAAAACTTGTGTTAATTCTTTAAACATTTAATACTATTATACAATGAAAACATCTGAGTCTGAAGACTTCTTTCTGGAAAGTTTTAAAATGATGAATCAAATTTCATTCATAGTTACAGGGCTACTCAAATGATCATTTTATGTGGTAAAAGGTGAGAGACAATTTGTACTTTTTTCTAGCTTTTGATTTTATTTATTACTTTTTATTGGTGCATATTGATTATGCAGAATGGGGGGTTTCATTGTGGCTTATTTGTGCACATATAAAAACATAATTTGATTAATTTCACTCCCAATACCTCCCTCACCCTTCCCTCCTCTCTTCCTCTGTACCTCTTCCCCTATCCTACTGATTTCTTTCTAATTTCATAGAGTCCCTTTTTTTGTTTGTTTGCTCTTTCATCCTAGTTTCCACTTAAGAGAGAAAACATGATATTTTCTCACCAACTTTGACTTATTTCACTCAAATTATGGTCTGTAGTTCCATTTTCCTGCAAAAAATATAGTTTTATTCTTCTTGATGGCTAAATACAACTCTATTGTGCATATACACCACATTTTCTTTATCTGTTCATCTGTCGACTGATAGGCTGATTCCATAACTTGGCAATGGTGAATAGTATGTTAATTGTGCTGCAATAAACATGGGTATACATGTATCTCTAAAACAGGCTGACTTCAATTCTTTTAGATTGACACCAGTGGCTGTACTGTTTTACATTCTCCTGAACAGTGTATAAGAGTTCCTTTTGCCCCTCATCCTTTGCAGCATTCATTGTTATTTGTATTTTTGATGCTTGCTCTTCTAACTGGAGAAAGATGGAATCTCAGCATAGTTTTGATTTGTATTTCCCTGATGTCTAAAAATGCCAAACTGTTTTTTTCCCATTTAATTCTTGACCATTTGTACTTCTTTTGAAATGTGTCTCTTTAGTGCATTTCCCCAGTTATTGTTTAGGTTATTTTTAAATGTTTCCTGAATGGGATCCCTATCATCCAGAAAATAAGAGAAAGAATCAATAAATGGGATGGTGTCAGATCAAAAAGCCTCTGCCCAGCAAAGGAAACAACAGCGTGAACAGAGAACCAACAGCCTGGGGAAATCTTTGCCAGCTACTCCTCTAATAGGGCTTGTACTTTTCAAGGAATTGATCCATTTAGTCTAAGTTGTCAAATTTATGTGTGTAGTCCATACTTAGTAATTCCTATTATTGCTTTAACGACCACAAAATCTGCAGTGATATCTTCTGTTTCATTCCTGGTATTGGTAATTTGTATTTTCTTTCTTGGCATTGCTAGAGATTCGTCATTTTATTAATCTTTTCAAAGAAATTGCCCCCCTTTTTTATTAATATGCTTTATTTTTGGTTTCAAATTCATTGATTTCTGTTCTTATATTTATTGACTTGGTATTTTTCTCCATGTATTATTATTTCCTTTCTTCATTTGCTTTGGGTTTATTTTTCTCTTCTTTTTATAGATTCTTGAGGTAGGAGCTAAGATTATTGATTCAAAACTTTCCTTTTTCCCAAATATTTAGTGTCATAAATTTTTCATCTCAATACTGCTATAGATAGGTCTCACAAATTTCTATTTATTTTATTTTTTAGCTTAATATATTTTAAAATTTTCTTTAATAAATTTTCTATTTCTTTTTACAATTTATTTATTCTAATTAAGCATACATGACAGCAGAATGCATTTTAATTCATTGTACACAAATGGAGCACAATTTTTCATTTCTGTGGCTGTATACTATATAGATTCACACCAAATGTGCAATCATACATGTACCTAGGGCATTGATGTCCATCTCATTCCACCATCTTTAGCTGCCCCCATTTCCCTTCCCCACCTCCCTCCCCTTTGACCAAAGTTCCTCCATTCTTCCCACACCCCCTTCCTCATTATGGATCAGCATCCACTTATCAGAGAGAATATTTGGCCTTTGGTTTTTTGAGATTGGCTTACTTCACTTAGCATGATATTCTCCAACTCCATCTATTTACCTGCAAATGCCATAATTTTATTCTCTTTTAATGCTGAATAATAATCCATTGTGTGTGTATATACCATAGTTTCTTTATCCGTTCATCTATTGAAGGGCATCTAGGTTGGTTCCATAGTTTAGCTATTGTGAATTGAGAAGACTTCTCTTTGATCCAGTTTTTAAGATGTATTGTTCAGTTTGTAAGTATTTGGAAATTTTTCTTGTTATCTTTCTGTTGTTGATTTCTGTTTTGATTCTCTTATTGCTAGAGAACACATTGTGTATGATTTTTAAGACTTTTAAATTTGTCTTTTTTTTTTTTTTGGAATGGCCTAGGATGTGATCTATCTTGATATGTGTTCCATAGGCCCTTGAAAAGAATGCGTATTCTGTTGCTGTTTGTTGTATTCTTTTTATGTTGAGTGGATTGTCTTGGTTGATGGTGGTGGTGTTGAGTTCTATATTCTGTTTTTTAAAGAAATTTATTTGATTATAAATGCATTATTATAAAACACCAATCAAAACACAAAGCTGGAGTAATACAATTAAATCTAAAAAAATATAATTGTATGTAATCTACAGGCAACTATAAATTTAAGGACACAGTAGATGGAAAGCAAAAGGATATAAGAATGTTACATACATAAGTCAACAAAAGAAAGCTGGGGTGGCAAAATTGTGGTCTGTAAAACATTTTGAAACAAAAAGTTTCATGAGGTAAAATATATTTTAAATTAAAAAAAACTTTGAAAAGAAGAAAAGTATAATATAACATAAAGATAAAAGGGACCTTTCCCTAGGATACCACAACAAGAATAGATACACTTGCAACTCACATAGTACTTCCAAAATATAAAAAAGTAATATGGAGAGAATTGAATAAAGAAATAGAAAGCAGCACTTTAATGCTAAGAGACACCAATCCCTACTTACTGTAAATAAAAATAAAGTCATGTAAAGTGGTAATCTCAAAATAGAAGGCTTTGAAAAATATTTTGAACCAGTTAGGCTTATATGATCAATTATACAAATAACAAAGGAAATATTATACTGGATATACCAACTTGTAGTTAATGAAACAAAGGTTAATAGATATGAAAATATCAAAATTATTTTATAAACATCATAGAATAAAATTAGAAATCAAAAGTGGAAGGGAAGTTCAAAAATCCATAAATATGTGGCAATTGAGCGGATACTGTTGAACATGGTCTTTTTCAAGCATTGAAAGATAAAGCTAAGAGATGTTTGGATTTTTTTTGTTTCAATTTTATTAATTTCAGCTCTGATTTTAATTCTATTGCTGTCTTCTATTGCTTTTTTAATTTTTATCTTTGTAGTGGGACATCATGACTTAATTTTATTTGCTTGTGTGGTGCTAAGCATCGAACCCAGTGCCTCACCCATGCTAGGCCAGTACTCTGCCATTGAGCCCCAGCCCCAGCCCCTGTCTTCTGTTGCTTTTAGTTTTGATTTGTTCTTTTTATAGGGCTCTGAGATGTAATGTTAGGTTATTTATTTGGTGACTTCCTATCCTTTTAATGAATGAGCTCAATGCAATGAACTTTCCTCTTAGAAATGCCTTCATAGTGTCCCAGAGATTTTGAAATGTTTTATTGCTTTTCTAAGTATTTTTTTTTACCTCTGAGTTTTAAAAAATTTCATCCCTGATTTCTTCTGCTCTCCATTGGCCATTCAATAGCATATATTATTTAGTCTCTAGGTGTTAGAGTAGCTTCTATTTTTTTATTTTATCTTTGATTTCTAATTTCATTCCTTTATGATCTGATAGAATGCAAGGAATTATCTGTACTTTTTTCATGTTTGCTAAAAGTTGCTTTGTGGCCTAAGATATGGTTTATTTTAGAGCAGGCTCTGTGTGCTGCTGAGAAGGAAACATATTCAGTCATTGATAGATGAAATATTCTATATATGTCTATTAAGTCTAAATAATTAATTATACTTTTTACTTCTATAGCTTCTTTATTTAGTTTTTGTTTGGAGGATCTATCTATCCAGTGGTGAGAGAGGTGTGTTAAAGTCACCCAATATTATTGTGTTGTGGTCTATTTGATTCTTCGAGAAGGGTTTGTTTGATGTATGCAGATGCTCCATTGTTTGGGCATAAATATTTACAACTGTTATGTCTTGTTGATGTATAATTCCCTTAAGCAATATAAAATGTTCTTCTTTGTCCTTTGTGATTAACTTTGGCTTCTAGTCCACTTTTTCTGATGTGAGGATAGAAACCTGTTTGTTTATGAGATCTATGTGAATTATGTTTTTTTCCCATTCTTTAACCTTCAGTCTGTGGATGTCTTTGTCTATGAGGTGAGTCTCCTGGAGACAACATATTGTTGGGTCTTGTTTTTTAGTCCAATCTTCCAGCTTATGTCTTTGATTGATGAGTTTAGGTCATTTACATTCAATGTTATAGTTGAGAAATGATTTTTATTTCCTGTCATTTTGATTCATTTCTGGTTTTTAATTTGAATTAGTTTCTCCTTTGATTGACTATTCTTCTAGTGTAGTTCCTTTGCTGTTTTTCAGTTTTATTTTTCATTTCTTCTTCATGAAATATTTTGTTGAGAATGTTCTGTAGTGCAAGCTTTCTAGTTTTTAACTTTCGTTTATCATTGGAAGTTTAATTTCATCGTTAATTTTTAAACTTATTTTTGGTGAGTATAGCATTCTTGGCTGACATCCATTTTTGTTCAGAGCCTGATTTATATAGATACCAAGACATTCTAGCTTTGAGGGTTGAGAAATCAGCTGAGATCCAGACTGGTTCCCCTCTAAATACTACTTGTCATTTATCTCTGGCAGCCTTTAAAATTCTATCATTATTCTGTATGTTAGGCGTTTTCACAATAATGTGCCTTGGTGTGGGTCTGTTGTAGTTTTGTATATTTGGGGTCCTGTAAGCCTCCTATATCTGATTTTCCATTTCATTCTTTAGGCTTGGGAAATTTTCTGGTATTATTTTATTGAGAAGATTGTGCATTCCTTTGGTTTGTATCCTGAGAATACATCTATCCCAGTAAATCTTAAATTTGGTCTTTTCAGGTTATCCCATATTTCTTGGAAGTTCTGTTCATGGTCTCTCTTTTTTTTTTAAATATTTATTTTTTAGTTGTAGGTGGACACAATAGCTTTATTTTATTTTTTATGTGGTGCTGAGGATCGAACCCAGTGCCTCCCGCGTGCTAGGCGAGCACGCTACCACTGCGCCTTAACCCCAGCCCCCTGTTCATGGTCTCTTAACATCTTTTTTTCATGCTCAACTTTATTTTCAAGATTATAGGTTTCACCTTCATTGTCTGAATCTCAGTCTTCCAAGTGGTCTAGTCTATTGGTGATGCTTTCTACTGAATTTTTAATTTGGTTTATTGATTCCTTCATCTTGAGGATTTTTGCTTGTTTTATTTCAGAATCTCTAATATCTCTTTATTGAAGTATTCTTTCACTTCCTATATTTTCTCTCTGATGTCACTCCTTATATTATCCTTTACCTCACAGATTAGTTTAACTATGTATATTCTAAACTCCTTTTCTGACATTTCTTCCTCTGTGGTATTGATGGACTCTGTTATTGAAGTATCTGGGTTTGTTTGGGGCAGTTTGTTCCCTTGCTTTTTTGTTTTTATGTCTACCCATCTAACAGTATGGATTTGAAGCAGTAGCATTTCTATCTTGTAGACTCATAGTGTCCTTAACAGTTTCCAGTACCTCACTCTTTAGAGATAGACAAATAATAACAACAACCAATGAAAACAATGTACAGCATTAAGCCAAATAGTTCCTGCTATGATGTCTACAATATTGTCAAAATAAATAGAAGTGATATGATGAGTTATTGCCTACAATAAAAACAATAAGTTTGCAAAAGGGGTTACACTTTTGAATGCTGGATAAGGAGAGAACAGAAGTGATGTAGGATGTGATGATTATAAGGGAGGAGCAGAGAAGGTAAAAGTAAAAAATTGAAGAGTGAAAGAGAGAACCATAGAGATTGGCTGTTAGTGGAAGAAAAGAGAGAATTAATAGAAACAGGTGAAAGAAAAAAATATACTTAAAAATTAAAAAATAAATAAATAATAAAAAATAAAAGAATACAAAACTGAAATATATGAATCAAACATTCTAGTCTTCAAAAAAACAACAACAAAAAAAAAACTGATTCATGAAAAATACTAGAAATGAGAGAAAAACCAAATATGAATATGTATAAATGTCCGTCAACCATTAAGGTCACAATTAAACAGAGAAAAGAAAAAAGAGGAATAAAAAAGATGCCAATCAAAAGTTAAAGAATTATTTCCATTGGAGTTTAAAAGATTCCCAGCCTCCTTTCTCAGTAGTGTTAGATGAGGTCATTTGGAGTATGATGCTTGCTCCATCCTCAGAGTGGGTTTGCTAGAGTGAGAGTTAATCCCATAGGTGGAACTCCTGGAGGCTGAGTTTAGGCTTAGGTAGGCTCCAGGATCTTTGCTGAATGCCAATTGTTCTGGAGATTTTAAATCAGTGTACCTCCAGGGCCCAGAAATTGCCAGGCCATGATGGAAGATTGAACCCTAAGGATCTCCCTTGGGTTCCACTCATGTGGTGGAGGAGCCAATTCTTAGGCCACTGCATCACCTGTGGACTGCACATTTCCTGGTCTCAGGTTCAGTCTCCGAGCTCAATCTCTCTTGCCTTTGCCCTTTTAAATTCCCAGCCAGATGAGTCTCTCCCAGCTGGTCCTGCAAGCAGCCAGATGGAGGGGGAGAAGGAAAGCTGGGTGGGTTTACATGACCAGTTGTCCTGTGTCGACCTCTCTCCATGTTTGATTTTTTCCTGGTCACTTTGGCACACTCTATGTTGTGCAGTGGGGGTTTGCCAGGCCTGTATTTTGGACCAGACTCAGGTTTCCCAGAAGTTGGTTCCCTCAGCTGCCAGTTCCAGAGCTGCAGCTGCAAGATTGTTCCTTCATTTGTTCTCTGCATGCTGCCGGGAGAGCTGTGTTTTCTTCCTTGTACAGGGTATTGTGCAGCATATTTTAGTTTAGTTAGGCAGTGTCTTTGATCTCTAAACTCTCTGTACCCAGACATGCCTCAGCCTCCTAAACATGTGGGTTTCTTTAATTCCCCTATCCCTCCTCTGTGCTCACAGAAGGACTGCTCTGGCTTGTGCCTCTGGCCATGGCAGTGGCTGTGGAGATGGGAAGTTCTTATTTTATTATATCAACCTCTTGAGTCTCCAATCTTCTTTTAGTGTCTAGTATTAAATTCCAGTAAAGCACCCCTCCCAACTCCCACTTTTTTTTTTTCATTCATCCACCTTGCTAAGAAGCTCATGTCTGCTTTCTTGGTTTCATGCCATGAAGCAGCCAGGAAAGCAGCCTTCTGTATTCTGCCATTTTGGTAACCACAGTTGAGTTCTATATTCTTGCTGATTTTCTGACTAGTTGTTCTGACAAGTTTTGAGAGAAATGGTTTAAATCTCCAACTAAAATTGTGGCCAAGGACTAGGAGTGTAGCTCAGTGGTAGAATGCTTATCTAGCATGTATGGGGTCCAAGGTTCCATCCCTAACACTATTTAAAAAAAAAGTTAAAGAAGATTTTTTTTGTTATTTCTATCAATTTTTTCCCCATGTTTTACAACTCTGTTGTTTGGTACATACAGATTTAGGATTGTTGTGTTTTCTTGTTAAATTGACTCTGAATTATTATATAATGCCCCTCTCTGTCAGTTTTTCTTTGCCATGAAGTACATGTTATCTGATGTGATTATTGACACATCTACTTTATTTTGATTAACGTTTACATGTACGTCTTTCTCCATTCATTTACTTTCAGTCTGCCTACATCATTAAACTTGAAGCCAGTTTCTTACAGATGGCATGGAGTTGGCTCGTGGGATTTTTAGGGTTTTTTGTTGTTGTTGTTGTTTGTTTGTTTGATTTCTGTAGCGCTGGGGATTGAACTCAGGGCCTCACTCATGCAAGCCAAATGTTCTACCACTGAGCTACATCCTCAGCCATGGTTTATCTTTTTAAATTCATTGTCGATTTCTGTCTTAGACAATTTACATTTAATATAATTATTGATATGGTAAATTTGCCATTTTATTTTAAATTTTCTGTATGTACTTTTTTTTTTTGGTTTGTTTCTCTGCTTGCTTTTCTCTTCCACAATATGGCTTACTTAGTTTTAGACTTCTACTTTGATTTATTAATAGTGTTTTAAATTATGCAACTTGAGTATCTTTAATACAAAAATTCAAAATCTGAAATGTTCCAAAATTCAAAACTTTTTGAGTGCTGACATGACACTACAACTAGAGAATTCCTTTATACCTAATCTCATGTGCAGGGTCATAGTCCCAAGGCAGGCGCCCTAAAAATACTGTATAAAATTACCTCAGGCTATGTGTATAAGGTGGGAAATAAAATATAAGTGAATTTTGTATTTAGACTTGTGTTCCATCCCCAAGATATCTCATTGGGTAAAGTCCAAAATATGAAACATTTTCACTTCCCAAGCATTTTGAATAAGGGATAATCAACTTGTATCATCTTTAATAGCTTTTTATGGTTGCTTCAGGGTATTATGTTATATGTGCCTAACTTGTTATAGTCTACTGGTTTTCTCATTCTATCAGTTACCTTTATTTATGTCCCTTTACCTTCCTCATTTGTAATAGAATTATCTTAAATATTTCCTCTATCTATACTTAAAACCAGTATTGCAATATTTGCCTCACCTCAAACAATTTAAGGAAGTGCAAGAAGTGAAGGAAAATATATTACATTTACCATATTTTTGTTTATTGTGTTCTTTTATCCTCCTTAATGTTCTAAGATTTCTTATTAACCTTTCCCCCTTTTTTAAAAAGAATCTGTTTAGAGAACTTCACTATCTATTCTTTTAGGAGAGGTATGCTAGAGAGAATTTATCTCAGTTTTCTTTTATCTGAGAATATCTTGATTTCCATTCATTCCTAAAGGATATTTTCACTGGATATAGGATGGGAGTTTTCTTTCAGCACTTAAAAAATGTTATGCCACTTTCTCCTGGCCTTCATAGTATCTGATGAGAAATCTGCTGTCTTTTGAGTTGCTTTTCCTCTTTGGGAAGGTGTCCTAACCACTTTCTGCTGCTTTCAAGATTTTTGTCTTTAGTTTTCAGAAGTTTGACTATGATGTGTTTTGTGGATTTATTTGGGGTTATCCTGATTGGGGTTTGTTCAGCTTTCTGGATCTTTAGGCCTTTTACCAAATCTGAGGGGTTTTCAGGTATTATTTCTTTTTCAGTCTTGACCTCCTTTTGCTTTCCTTCCAGAAATCTGGGAACATGATTGTTAGATTGTTAGTCCCAAATGCCCCTGCTATGAACAGAATGTTTGTGTTCCCCCAATTTATATTTAATACTGACTCCCAAGATGATGGTATGAGGATGTATGACATTTGGGAGGTAATTGGATCATGAGGGCTTTGCCCCTGTAAAAGAGACCCAGGAGAACTGCCTTGTTCCTTCTGCCATGTGAGGACACAGTAAGAAGGGACTGTTTTATGAACCAAGAGGTTGACCCTCAAATCTGCTGGCACCTTGATCTTATATTCCCAGCCTCCAGAACCAAAATGGAGTAAGAAAGTCCCTGAGGCCCTATTCTTTCTTCTTTTCTTTTGAGTGCATTCTTTTCTGTTGTTCAGACCATGTACTTTCTACTGTTCTCTCTCTGCTTATAGTTTACCGATCCCTTCTGTGCCCTTCATTGTACTGTTGTCAGTCCATTGATTGATTTTTGAATAAAGTTTTTGTTAGTAGACATTTTTAAAAGTAAACCTGATTTTTTAGAGCAGTTTTAGGTTCACAGCAAGACTAAGTAAAAAATGCAGAGTTACTATATACTTCCCACATCCCTTCAAATCCTCCCCCACTATTGGGATCCTGCTCCAGAGTGATGCATCCACTATAACCAATGGACCTACCCTGACACTTTATCACCAGCCAAAGTCCATAATTTACTTTAGGGTTTATCTTGTTGTGGGTGCCGCATTTTTCAGATCACATCTTCACAGTTCTTCTGTATATCTTGCCTTTCTTTGGTAAGCCTTTCTGTTTGCTGAGACAATTTTTCATTTGTTTCAAGTGTGACCTTAATGGATTGTTGAAGCTCTTTCATCATGCCAATTTTAAAGTCTTTAACAAATAATTCTCACATCTCTACCATCTTGGTTTTGGCATCTACTGATTGTCTTTTTGATTTGAGATCTTTCAGGTTCTTGGTAAAGTGAAAGATTTTCAATTGAAACCTGGACATTTGAGGTATTATGAGATTCTGGATCTTATTTAAACCTGTTGTTTTGGCTGATTTCCTCTGATACTGCTTTGGCTGCCTTGCTATTGCCAGAAGGGTGGCAGAAGTGGAGGTTCCCCAGTCAGCCTCTGTTGTCACTTGGGCAGGGCTCCTTTATTGCTGGGCAGAGGTGGGAGTTCTGGCTCTCGCTAGGAAGGGCCTCTTTTGCTACCTCTCTGCCTGGGAAGGGCATGAGTGCCTGCTTAGTGCTCCCCATGTGGGTCACTGATACTTCAAGGGGAGGAGAGCTTGCTACTGCTGGGAGGTGTTGATAATCTGCTGGGCCTTCACTGACACCATTCCAGTGGGGAGAGGAAGGGAAAAGGAGTTAAGGAAAGGTAATAGAGGTACTACTGGGTGGAGTTGGAAGTCTAAGCTCCCCATGGTCTCTATTGGTAATGTGATATTGGGGTGCTTGCTACCACCTGACAGGGATGAAAGTCCCAGCTCTTGATTTGGCCTTCTTGGCACTCTCCTGGTAGGGATTTGGGATGTCTCATTACAGCCTGGTAAAGGTGGAAATCTAGGGTCCCCATTCCACCTTTATTGCAGGAGTGGGCCCATGGTTTTTTTTGTGCCCTTTGGCTAGAGTAGATTGGCTTTTGCTCAAAAGTTTTCAGTCTTTATAGATTGTTCCTTTCCTGGTACTTTGGTTGGAGAGAGAGGATTTTGCTGGGGCTTCTCTGATCTGCACCCATTTGAGATTTCCAGGTCAAAGACTTCTTTAGCTCCAAGTCTGGATATTTGAGGCAAAAAGGAAACCCAGGGAATTCACCACTGTGTTGTTCTTTGAGTCCTGTGGTCCCCAGCTGGTCTGTCTTCTTCATTATACATTTGTCCATCCAAAGTGTGGCAATCCCAAGATAGAATCCTGATGTGTACCGTGGGCTTTTGGTGGTACTGATGTGCCTATGGTGTTTCATCACTGCAGCAAAGGGAGCACTCTGGTGAGATACCTTGAGTTTGGGGTGGGATAGGCTGTGTGTGTGTGTGTGTGTGTGTGTGTTGAGGGGGCATGTATGGAAACTGTGTGCTTTCATTTTTGCTAGGAACTTAAAACCATTCTAAAAAGTAGTCTATTAATTTGAACGGTGGTGGCAACTTCCTTCTGTGAGGCACTGGCCTCTTGCCTAAGCCTAGAGCTGCCAAGGGCTTACTCCAGTTTGATCTGCTATCTTTGATCCTTCCCTCTTCCCCATGGCTTTGTGGGTCTTGAACTTGGAATAGATGGACTTGAATGACCACCTCCCTAAACCCATTTCCCTCATATGTATAAAAGGGGAGTGTGACAAGACTATTGTATAAGATACCCAGGATGGTGCCCCAGGTGAGGCCGTTTTCTCTTCCTGTCTCCCTCTCTGGAGGCCACTACAGGGGTGGTGGTCCCTGGGAAGATTATTCCTTTCAAGTCCTCCACAGAAGAAAGGAAAGAGGGTGAGGGGAAGGCAGAGGAGCAGGAGGGTCAATGGCCCGTGCATGCAGGGCAGGCTCTCCAGCACCCTTCCCACGACTGACACACTTCCCAAGAACTGTTCCCGCTTCCTGGCTCCTCCTGTTCCACCTCCTGGGGGTGGGGCGGGAGCAGGCAGCACGTGGAGTGTGGGGGCGGATGTTGTTTTTCAACTGACAAGAGCGCCTCCGTTTCCGATTCTCACAGGCGACCTGAATGCCCGTCACATCAGGCAGGGAGAGCTGCCCAGATCTGACACTAAGCCCTTGTGGAAGTGGCGGGCAGGCCCCCCGGGGCGCGGGGGCTGCCTGCGGGGCGCGGTGGCGGAATGAATTTAGTGCCTGTGAATGGGGCTGGATTGGCAGCCCTGGACACAAACTTGCTCTTTGTTCCTTTGGCACCTCCCAGATGAGGGCAGTGCCAGCTCTTTTCACTCCATCCTGCCCACGTTTTCTGGCTCAACTCAGCTGCGAAGAGAGGTGCAGAAGCTCCTGAGATTTAAACCCTAGAAGGAATCAGTTAATCTGTGCCTCAGAGACCCACAGCAGTCTCTGGGCTGCACGGTGGAGTCTTAGAGCCCACAGTTGCCAAGTTAGCAGCTGTGAGAAATTATGCATCATGACCTAGTGATGTGCGCGCTCACGCACACGCACACATTGGTCCTCACGCAGAACCTGAACATTTAAAAGGAATTGATAGCGACTACACAGTATCAGAGTGCTGTACAGATATGTAATTGTTTTGTGAAATTTTGTTTCTTTTTCTGTGTGCGTGTTGGGACATGCATGATATAAATTTTATTTCTGATTGTGAGTTGTGGTATCGGGAGACACTTGTCTAGGTCACTCTTTCATTTCTATAACTCTGTATTAAATCGTCAATTTGGAGATTGAGGGGACATGTTAGTTGTTAAAGGCCCTGATGATTTCTGCAGTAAAGAAGTCTGTTGAACTTTATTGATCAAGTGTATGGCCTTGCTTCTCCCCCATGCCCTTTCCTCAAATGCTTGTACCACTGCCTCATGGAACTAGTGTTTTATAGAATATGGTCTGGAAGGAATGTGAAACTCCTCTAGAATTGACTCAAGGTTTTAGCCATAGATGGACCTATTTCAACAAGTTTAGAGCTACTAAATCTGTTAGGTAGTTGGTTGCCATGAATATTTTCTTCCATCTGGGCTCTGTGATGCACGCCTATAATCCCAGCGCCTTAGAAGGCTGGGGTAGGAGGATCCCAAGTTCAAAGCCAGCCTCGGCAATTTAGTGAGGCCCTAAGCAACTCAGCAAGCCCTGTCTATAAATAAAATATATAAAAGGGTTGGTGATGTGGCTCAGTTGTTGAGTATTCCCTGGGTTAAATACCTAGAAGAAAAAAAAAAGATTTTCTTGAAAAAGCTCTACTAAAAAATATTTAGAACCTGCAAGTCTAGTTCAGCTCTCTCATGTTATGAGGATGCTGAGGCCCAAGAAAAAGAAGTGACTGGGCCAAGGTTCCCACTGAGGAAATACAAAGCTGGGACCCAGTTTTACTGAGTTCTTCATGTCTAATTCTGCCTTCAGGGTCAGCCAAACACCCTGGTGCAGGAGCTGAGGGTCAGGTACTAGATAGGAAATATACACAAAACATCTTTGAACTGGAAGACATTATATAGTAAATATAAGAAAGACTATTTTTTCTAAGTCTCAGAAAGGAATTCTGGAGTTCTAACCAGGAAGTTACAACCTACTGTATTGTAACTTCATGAAAACTTTCCCATTGTCCAATTCTAAGGCAAGAGGCTCATTATTATGTTCAAAAAAATACCAAGAAGTTAGAATGTTTGGAGATACTGTAAAAGCCTATTACTGTTTTCCTAGCAGTGACTTTTTTGAGATTGTGTTCAAACCAGGAAAAAAAATGTCTCTTCCTCACTCATAGAGGTTTAAAATGAAGTTGTTTTACATGCAATAGTATCTGCGTATGGCATCGCTCACTCAGCTCTTGTTGATGGACAAATGCTCCCTGGTGATTGCTTGTACTTCAGGATCCACCGTCTGTTCTTTGCTACCCTGATCTGTGCCCCAGGAAGCTGCCCTCCAGGGACTCTCTCAATGGCTGCCTTGCCTTTTGGCTTCCGCAGCTAGAAGGCTGGGGAGAGTGGGTTTGGGTGTTTAATCTCTTGTCTGCCTTCCTCTGCTGAGGTCATAACTCCTGCCAGGTGGCTCTTCTCACCCAGCCTGCCTTGTTTCTGGGTTCCCATGACCACTTCCTTCTCTGGGTTCCACCTTGGGGTCCCTCCAGGTGCTGATCCTTGTGATTTCTCTACATCCTGACCATACTTCTGTAATTCCTGTATTAACTTTCCCCAAGCTGCCCAATTTGAGTAGGACATCTGTTTGCTGGGGCCTTAACTTGTATACTATTTCATATACATTTTCTCACAATAATGGATAATTTTATTACCTCTTTATTCCATTTAGTGTCATGAGACCTGTTAAAATACGGAAGACTCCTGCTTATCTCTTTTGCATGGCATGTGTCGAGAGACAGAGTGAATGTGACAGGACTTCTTAACCCTTGAGTGCTTTCAAAACTACTGAGGCCTGAGCTCCACCTGAAACTTCTCACTCCCTGGGCCTGGTGGGTCCCAGCATGTCCATCACCAGGGACTGCCCACAGGAACCACTGATGTGGGGAAGGAAGTCTGACTCTGCTGTTTGTCTCTGTGAGACTGTGGATGAGTTTTTCTTCCTGGGCATTGGTGCCCTCTCTGTGGCACCCCCCCAACCGTGTGTGTGTGTGTGTGTGTGTGTGTGTGTGTGTGAGAAAGAGAGAGAGGGGGGAGGGGGGAGAGAGAGAGAGAGAGATGGTGCTTCACTTCTCTGATCATATATATTTTTGCCATCTCTTACTCTAATCTCAGCAGTTGAGGACCAGAGAACATGAGTTCTGACTGCATACGCCACTGCCCTCTTGTGGACATGGGCCCAGCTCTCCTGGTGGCCGACATGTTCTTCCTTGTCACCTAACATCAGGCCTGAATGGGTCTCCAAGGGGCAATTTAGCCAAACGTAGGAAAGTCTGTGCTTAACCACTCCTAGAAGGGAGCATCTCCTTTTCCCTAACGGTCTATAGTGAATATTTCCCTGTATTTCCCGTGCATTCTTTAGAGTTGGTTAATTTGTTTAGAATGAGCTCTCCATGAGAAGGGGTTGGGGTAGGCTAATTGCTTTGCAGAATAATGATGATTAACAATAAGAAGGAACATTTGGGAAAAAGTAAAAAAAAAAAAAAATCACAAATGAGCCCTGAGAGACAGAGCTGCAGAGAAGAGTGGCTGAGTCCCTGGGGGCTAAGGGAGCAAAGCTGTGTGCCCAGCTGAGCTGCTGAGAATGTGCCCCTGGCCACCTGCCAGAGGCCCCCTCCTGCATGGCTTCTGACCTGCCACCTCCCTAAAATTTCCTCCTGTGGCTTCAGCTTCCTCTTGTCCCATCTTCTGAGCCTTCTCCTCTCAGCTTTCCCCTGGCAGTGCCCCGCTGAGCCTATTTTCTACCATGCACCTGCTCCTCTCCTCCTTTCAGCGGGCTTTCACTGGCTCCTTTACAGCAAAGAAGGCAGAAACCTGCTAGCTGTTTCCTTCAATTTATGTGAAGGAGTGCACCTTAATGATTAGCACACTTCCTGTATATCACCCTTGTTAGCGATTGTGTTAGGGGAAGGGCATTGTGTATTAGATATCAGTACATTTTACATTATATAATTTGTCTTCTTTTTGTTGGGAAACACATAAGAAATAATAGAATGAGTTTCTAAAATTGGATGTGTTTTGACTAAGTTCACATGGAATAGATTTTTTTTATCTTACTCACGATCCTCCCCACCATCCCTGTGCTGCCACTGTGTGGGTTTATGAGTCCTTTCTTTCATTCAGTTTTTTTTTTCTTGAGCACTTACTTTGTACCAGGCACTGTTCCAGGTTCTGCAGTGACATCAGGGGCTGAGATCATCCTATTTCTTGTGATACTCAGGTTCTGATGGGAGATGAATGAATATAGAGTTTGGGGGTGGATCTTAATCTCCTTCAACCAGTTGTTCTCTAGCTTTGGAAATGGGAACAAGCCACTAATCCCTTTTCTTTCACCATCTCCAACATGTGACTTCTTTCAGATCAATTTCTGAGACTATTTTTCTATTTTTTGGCAATCGCTGAATTCAATCAACCATTCACGATATGGTAGCTTTTCTAGTAGTTGGAGTCACAGTGAGAAGAGGACAAAGGGATGCCACTTTACAGGGTTGAACTAGTGTTCATGGCCCTGGCTCTCATACAAAGGTATGAGTGTAACCCATGCTGCATTTAGACAATAAAGCATGGTAGGCGACAGCTTGGGCTCTGGAGACTCACAGATCTGGGTTCAAATTCTGGTTTTCCACCTATATATTTGCATGGGCTGGAGCAAGTCAGTTAACCTCTCCAAGGCTCATTCTCAGCATGCTCCATCTCCTAGCTCCTATTGCCTGAGGAATGTGATAATAATAGCCTCAGAGGCTTGGAGTAATCTTTAAATAAGATCAGTACATGTGTATGTGTGTTATGGGTATATGTGCACACACCATACACAGTGCCTTGCTCAGTGCCTGGTACAAAGCTCAATAAATAGTAGCTGTCCTTACTACGCATAATTTAGTATTTATTAATTTTCATGTTATGTGGACTTCTAAATTATTGCACTGTCATCAGAGAACATATCAAGAGTGCATGATTCGATGTGTGCTAAGATGAGGGAAGTACAGGCTGATAGTGGTGCACAGAGCAGGAGCCCCTGAAGGGTTAGGCAAGCTGCCTGGAAGAATGGCTTGTAAGCATGATTCTGAAGGGCGAGTAGGACACAGCTGGTAGAGAAGGTGGTAAGTGTGCATGTGTTTGCAAAGTGTCGTGGCTAGAGGCCCTCCTCTATATAGGGGAGGCCTGTGTGTGGACAGAACAGGTTTAGTGTAATTTAGGACATACTATGATGGACGGAAGCTTGGGAACTTTGGGAGCACAGAAAAGCTTAATGGATCTGCTCGCTGAAGCTATGGATGTGTAAAGTTGAATGGTGTGCCTCAATGGTTAAGCTGTTGGTAGCAGACATGGGTTTGAATTCTTTTTGGCCTCTTAATAGTAGGGCTAGCTACTAAACTTCCCTAAGTCTCAGTTTCCTCATTTGTGCAGTGGGGTTAAAATTCCTGGCCTAGTACACTAAATAGGAGGTTATCTGAGAGCGCATTCACACAATTATCAAAAGGCAAGTGTCAGGGCTCTATTAGTGGATGCAGTTCTATCTCCAGGTATGAGTTCTTCACATGACACAGGAATCATCTGGCCCACAAAAGTGACTGCGGTCATGCTGCTGCTGCAGAACAGTTTGGAAGCAGCTGGTGGAGAGGGAGGAGGACAAGGACACCCAGCATTGTTTACCAGAAGAGGCCTTGAGCACAGCACCCTGTGCTGAGGCACACACCAATAAGCTGGCAGCGTGCATGTGCAGAGCACTTATCCCAGAAGATCTGGACCCTCCTCCAGCTCGGCATAGGCTCATCCAATGAACTTGGCCTTCCTAGTTCCGTAAATGAAAAACGCAGTGGTAGTGTGTGTGGCAGATTGGATCCCCAGTGCCCCTTCCCCACCAGTGAAGGACTTGATTGATAATTCAGAAGCTGTGTCCAGATTCAATAGGAAAGAACCTCCAGATCACTCAGTGCATGTGGGTCATGTATTTTCCCATCCCTGTATCCCCAGATGGCCCCTAACTCTTGCTGCATGAGTATCTTATACCACACATCATATTAGCGGCTTTACATGAATTACATTAACTGTCTTGACCCTACAAGACAGGGACTATTACTATTCCCCTACTGCACGGATGAAGAATATGGCACAGCATCATTCGTCATGGCCAGTGTCTCTTCCAGCTCGCATGGCCTGTCTAGACTGGAAGCTCTTTGAGGGAAGGAACCTTACCAATTTTATTTTTGAATCCCCAGGCCCAAAGTCTTTCAGACTGTTTTTTAAATTGCTTTGCTAAGCATAGGATCACCTGGAAAGGCGAAAAGCACTGCTCAGGCCTGGGCCAGTCTCACATCACATGCACATGCCTACTGCGTTCCTAGGCCACAGGCACAAGGTTCAGAACCACGGGGCTGAGCAGTCAAATCCTGTACCAAGCCACAGCCTTTCTTCCTCCTTCCTGCTTCTTGGCTCTGGGTGGTGCTGTTGGCTAGTTTAAGAGGTAGTATTTCTCTCATCCAGGTTTGGGAGTTTTGTTTTCTAATTTGTCCTGGGTATTCCTTCCCAAGAACTTGGTGGAGAGCTGCTGAGAAGGACATGGCCTGCATCAGGCTTTCTGCGGCTCTCTTTTGAATATTCATCACTGATGTTTAAGCAGGCAGATACACACCGTTTCTGGTGAGTCTGCAGTTTCTTTCTTTTTCAGTCTTCCTCCAGGAGCAGTTTGTCTTTATTCTGGGGGAAGATGTTGACAAGGAATCATGCGAATTGTGCTGGGTCAAATAATGAGTCCCTGAAGATGACCATGTCCTGATCCTGGACCTGTGAACGTGCCCCCTTACACTGCAGCAGGGATTGGGCAGGTATGATTAAGTTATGGCTCTTGAGATAGAGAGATTATCCCGGATTATCCTGATGGAAGCCCATGTAATCACAAGGTCTTTAATAGCTGGAAGAGGGAGGCAGAAGGTTAGGGGACAGAAGATGTGTGAATGGAAACAGGAGCTAGAGTCAGAGAGAGCTGAAGGTGTTGGCTGCTGGCTGAGGGTGGAGGCCACCCTTCCTGATCCCAGAGTGAGGGCAGTCTGTGGAGGCAGGAAGTGGGTCCCCCCCTAGTGCTTCCAAAGTGAGCAAAGCCTGTCCAGAGAAACTCATTTTGGACTTTTGACTTCCAGAACAGTAAGATAATACATTTGTTATTTTTGTTGTTTTACCACTAAGTTTGTGGTAATTGGTCATAGTGACCACGGGCAACCAACACATGAGGAGTATCTGAAACAATGTCGGCCAAGGGCAGCTATTCCTAATCCCCCCTCCTTTGTTTTCTTCCCAGGACTCACATTCTCAGCTTCCGTTGCACACAGGGATGATCATGTGGCCAAAGAGTCACAAGGAAAAGTCACCAGGGAAAAGATTCTCCTTATGGGAAAAAGGAGAGAAATATTCAATGGGAGCCTTCTCCCTGCCTTGAATATGCCCCCTATCTCAACTACTAACTTACTTTGGACAAACACTTGAAGAATGTGATGTTTAGAGCTGGAGCAGCTATCTTGGGACCATGAGGTGAAAGTTTATATATCACACTCTCAAACATCCTGATTATTTGAAACCACGGTTAAGTCAGTGCAATGCATCCTAATAGTCGTACTTTACTGTCTAAAATATGTCCACAATTTTGCAATTTCCTTCATGGGATTGAGTTAAATCAACTGATCTTAATTGAATGCCACAGGCTCAAGGTTGAGGATTGAGATGACAATGTGGATTAGGCATGCCTGCTCTGGAGGAATTCAGTCCCTCTTCCTGTACCCAACTTTACAGTGGTGCTATGAGAATTCAATGGAAAAAAATAAATTAATAAGGGACAGAGCATGGTACTTGATAAATGTCATTCTACTACAGTTGTCAGAGGACTTTCAGTGCACAAAGCCCTTTCACATGGGTTTCATTTTCATTTTCATCTTCACAAACATTCTGAAAAGTAACAAGAATAAAAGTGTTACCCTCAGTTTACAAATGAGGAAGCAGAGACCCATATTTTGAGTTACTTTCTTGGCCCAAAAAACCCAGTGGGGCAGCAACTAGGTCCCAGGTTCTCTGATTTCTGCCTTGGTGCTTTCCCCCTTCTTCTCTAGGGCGTAGGTGAAAGAATGTTAAGACAGGTAAAAATCCTCCAAAAACATCTAGCTCAGAGGTGGCACATAGGTTTTGTTTACTCCTTGTGCCGGGTCTGACCTACTGGTAGCAAGGGCCTGAAGCACTATATTATGTCCTAATGCTAGGAAAGGGTGGTGTGATTTATCAGCAACGTGTGCATGGTCTCTGGATGGATGCATTTTTCATGGAATTCTGTCTGGTATGTACTTGGTATATCTCAACTAGTCCAGCTCTCTAACCAGTTAAGAGACTGAAACTCAGAGAGTGGAACTGACTTATTTGGTGTTACACAATTGGCTAGAAGCATAAGTAGGATAATGGTTTTTCTTCTGTATCCCAGGATATAAAATTAGATAAATATTTTAATTTTCTTTTTCTTACCTTGGTAGGATTTCCATCATTTGAATAGAAATCACTAAGGCAGCCTGGAGCATTAGACTATAGCTTCTAATACCAGTTATGATGCTGTTTAGTATTAAACAAGTTGGCTGGTCTTTTTGTGCTTACATATTAAACTGCTTATCTTAGAATCTTTTCCTATCTCAAAGGTACTGGACAGTTCGAGCATTGTGATGCTCTGTAACTACATATTGCTAAACAAAAGTCAGCCAAGAAGGTTAAGAGGAGAGAAACATCTTGACATAGAAAGTACAGAGACTTTGACAGGCTGCTTGGGTTGGTAGATGAGGTCTCAGTGTTTCAAGGCTGTGAACCTGAATGTGGAGGAGCATGGTTGGATTTGACTTTGCAAGAGATGAAACAAAAGAAGCAATCCTTTCATCTTTCTGGTTATAGAACCCTGGCTTGCTTTGCACATGTGATGGGGCTTTCAAAAGAATCCCATTTCTCATGGGCATTTGGCCCTTTGTGGATGAGGCTGGGCTGCTCCTAGGTTCTCAAGGAATCCTAAACCTGGTTCTCTTTGGACTCAGTGAAGGAGAAGTGACCCAGGCTATCACAGAGATCACAGAGAATTCTATCTGGTGCTTCAACCAACTGTAGCCCCCTGAGGTCCTGAGATGTATGAACAGTTTGTAAATTGTAAAGCACCTTGCAAATGAGAAGAAGCAGCACTTTCTCTGTCTTAGCAACAGCATGAATTAGTTTTGCATTTTTCAGAATGGGACCTGGTAGGGGTGAGGGAATAGGGAGCTCATAGAAATTCTGCTTATCGGTGACATGAACTCTCCTGGATCATTGGATCAGTACACTATGTTTTCTAGTGGAAACATTATAGCCACAAAAGCTGAACCAGACCATAAAAAAATAAGTTTTTATGGCTTAGTATTACCATTGCCCTAAAACTTAATAGTTTGCTTTTCCCTCTTAATACTCCATGGCATTTCAGAGCCTACAAAGTCCTTTCACATATATCATCCTGTTGACATTCCACAAGTAGGGAAGAGGAAACAGAAGTTCAGAGAGGCTAAGGAACTGGTGGATGGTTTGGTGGTGGTCACTGGAGAGGCTGGGATTTGAACCACGGTCTTTGGGTGCTGAATCTGGTCATATTTGTACCCCACAGTGGCAGCCTTCCCAGAGTGAATGTGGTTACCTGGAGTCCTGAGGGAGCAGTGAAAGGTAGGTTAGGGCAGGGAAGTGGGGAGATGAGTATGGCTGGAGCACCTGGAGAGGTAGACCTGGGATGTCCTTGCACTGGTGGAAGACTGGGCAGGCAGGATTCCAGGGCTAAGGACAGAGCACAAGCAGGAAGCTGGTTTGGTAGAAACTACCAAAAGTACCCAGAGTCTTACTCGGGGTCAGGCAACGTATTGAGGCTTTATATGCATAATCTCATTTAATTTGTGGCAAATGCTATTATTGTCAGGATGTGGAACCTGAATCAGGTCAGGGAGGTTAAACAGCTTGCCCGGAGTCACACAGCTGGGTGAGGGATGGAATCCAGATTAGACATATTGTGTGTCAGACATCTGGACATCTGACCACCATATGACACCAGGATGGTGAGTCTGTCAGTGTGGCATTGAGAAATAAACTTATAAATGTTGTTTGGGGCCAGTTGGGAACTTTGGTCTTTGCCAGATTGAGGAGATTTGGGCACTGTTTCCGAGCGGTGGGGAAGAGGAACGGAGGTGTTCCCTTTTTCCCTGATTGAAATGGAGGTGGTCTGAACTTGAGTGGACCCTCGTGTAAGTGCTATGCTCCCCTGTGCACAGACAGTCCTGCCGCTGCACCCTTGGGAAAGGGGGACCGTCACCATCCCTGCAACACCCTCCCAATTTCTTTTAAATGTAAAATGAGTCATTTAAGGGCCTCTTTTGGCTTCATCAGTTTTGGAGCTAATCTTGCCCAGGGTGTGACAGGGTCCTGCAGGGACACCCAGGATGGCCCTTGGCCTGGCTGAGTGGCCGACAGCCTCTAGGGGGCTGTTCTCTGGAAAATGCACTCTTTGGCATCCTGACTGACAGTATAGGCCCCTAAATAAACCCTCTGGATGTGAATGCTCCCCAGGGCCTCTCTGGAGGGAAGCCCATTCCTGAAACAAAAGCTGGACTGATGTTCACGATCCCAAGCTCCTCGGTGGAGCCGATGTGGGAGCAATTTCCCAACTGCCTATACAGGTGAGCGTCATGGATGTTGCAGGGCTTTCTGGGACTCCTGCTGGCTTCACATGTTAGAGCAGGATTGCTCTGTGGGATCTGGGAACTGGCCTGAGCCTTTAGCTAAGGGGTGACATGATAGGATGTGTTGTGAAGCAACTGGAGTGGACAGATTGCTCTTCTGTGTGCAGATGGCTTCATATCTGAGGCCCTTCTACCCTGTCACCAGGCAAACACCCTCTCGGACCCTGAGAAACAATACTTTTTGCTAATCAATGTTGTGTTTCAGACAAGATACTCGACCTTAGCTGCTCCTGTAAAAACAGGATGCAGGATGGAACCAGGTGAAACCAGTTTCTGCCCTAAAGGACACCATGTGGGCCTGCCATTCACCTCCAGACTCTAACCATCCTAGTATGAGGCATTAGCCCAGTACAGTTCCTGCCTCCTAGCACCTTCTTGGCCTGGCAGCTTCCCACCTAGATTGGAAAGGCCCATATAAGAATTAAAGAAAGGTGATCCCCCATATCTGGGATGGACCCAACCTTTCCCTTGAAAAAGTCATAAAAAATCCCCCCTATTTGTTAACTAAAATCCTGCCCTTTCTCTCCTCAAAAGAGTCATCCTTTGTTTGGGTGGGAGGCTCATTTGTGTTTTTTCTTCTTGTCTTTTCCTTAGTTTCTGGCCCAGAATAAACCTTCTTGCATCACTCAATCAAACCCTTAGTTTTGTTACTGGTTCTACAACTCTGAGAGGGAGAAAGATCCCAAATAGGGATCAGAAATTGGTAACACCCCCCTCAGGTATATATCTGTATGCTACTTTATACTTCATGATTGTTGGCGTACATACGTGCATTGAATTCTCACAGCAGTCCTGGGAAATAAGGGTTATTTTCTGAAATTTACAGGTCATCCTCAGAGGATGTTTCTTGGTGGGTTGGAGTATCCTCCCTAAAAATTTCTAATCAAGTGAAATTGGATTTTAAGGACTACCGAATCAGGCACAGGAGAGGGGCAATCTTTAGAACCATCTGATGGTGGGCTGGAGGGTGTAGCTCAGTGGTAGAGTGCTAGTCTAGCATGTGGGAGGCCCTGGTTTCAGTCCCCAGTGCCACAAAATAAATTAGAAATTAGAAAATGCCCCCTGGAAGCATCTGATGGTGTGTTGCTTAGTGGAGGGGTTGTCTATTAGATGCCTGTTTTTTCTTCCAATCCATTTTTTTTTCTCCACCTTATTCCACCTAAGAGGTTGACCCCATAGACTGCTTCTGTGGGTTTCACTGCCCTTTGGTCAAGGTGCTGGCAGGACGGTGAAGTGGGAGGGAAGAGTCATTGAATGGAGGGTATTCTCCAGCCAGGAGAACAGAGTTGGCCTCCTTCTAGGCAGCTCAGCTGCTGCTAACCCCAGGGCACTGTACTACCCCTTGTTGGTTTCCTGAAACTCTGCTCCCATCTTTAAGAATAGCCCCTTTATTACAGATTGGAGCGTACTCCTTGCTTCCTGCTGGGAACTCTCACAGCTCACCATACAGGTAGTGAATGGACTTGAAAAGGTTGTTTGTCACATGCATTAATAGGGGTATTGAATGTGAATGTCTGGTATTGATCTGTGGGTTGAGTAAGGATGGGCTGGGCATATATGAGACCAGGTCTCTCCTGGCACTGGTTGACAGATTTGAATCTTCTCCTATCAGCCTGTTTCATCTAGTTCCTGGCAGGTCGGGAATTTTCCACATAGCAAAATTTCCAGATCATGAAATGTCCAGTTTCAATGCTCTGCATCTGGAGCCAGTGACTCAGGAGCAAGTTGGCATCTACACTGGTGCCAATGCTGCCTGCTTTGTGCCTGGTGTCCAGAGTGGGCAGAGGAAGGAAGTGCCAGTGGTTCTTCCTAGAGCCCAGTAGTGGCATCAGATTGTGTCTGACTCTGCAAAGGATTAATTTAGAGCCTGTGTGATTCTGTAAAAGAGATGATGATTGGGAATACTTTTGTAATGTGCGTGTGATGATTATCATAGCAAACTGTCCAAACAGGAAAATAAGAAAACTCATGAAAAGTCCCATGGTTGAGGCAGCTTTGCTCTGATTTCCACATCAGAATTGGATTGAACCAATAGAATATACAGCACATGTGTATGCTGTGGTTTGGATGTGTCCTCCAAATCCACATGTTGGAAACTTAATCCCCAATGCAACAGTGTTGAGAGGTGGGCCTTGGGAGGTGACTGGGCAAAGCCCTCATGAGTGGATTAGTGCTGATTTAGAGTTTTACTTGTGAGTAGTCTCTTGCTCTGCTGCCTTCCATGATGGGATGACGCAGCAAGTAGGCCCCGGCCAGATGCAGGTCTCTTGACCTTGGACTTCCTAGTTTCCAGAACTGTAAGAAATACATCTTTGTCCTTTATAAATTACTCCTTATCAGGTATTCTGGTATAGAAACACACAATGGACTAAGATGAGTGCTATGGTTTGGATGTGAGGTGTCCCCCAAAGGCTCACGTGGGAAACAATGAAAGAAGGTTCAGAGGAGAAATGATTGGGTTGTGAGAGTCTTAACCCAATTGGTGAACTAATCCCCTGATAGGGATCAACTGAGTGGTAACTGAAGTGGTATGGTGTGGCTGGAGGAGGTGGGAACTGAGGGTGTGGCTTTGTGGACATATATTTGTATCTGACAGGTGGAGTCTCTCTCTCTCTGCTACCTGATGATGTGAGCTGCCTTCCTCTGCCACACTCTTCCACCATGATGCCCCACCTTGAGTCTCGAGGAGTGGAGCCGGCCTTCTGTGGACCAAGACCTCTAAAAACTGTGAGCCCTGAATAAACGTTTTCTCCTCTATGATTGATCTGGTCAGATCTTTCAGTTACAGTCGTGAAATAGCTGACTAAAACAATGAGGAAGAGATTGATTTTAAAGAATCAAATCACATGATTATAGGGTTTGGCAATTCAAATTATTCAAAAAAATTTTTTTAGTTGTACATGGACACAATACCTACCTTCCTTTCTCCCTCCTTCCCTCCTTCCCTCCCTTCCTTCCTTCTTTCCTTCCTTCCTCCCTCCCTCCCTCCCTCCCTCCCTCCCTCCCTCCCTTCCTTCCTTCCTTCCTTCCTTCCTTCCTTCCTTCCTTCTTTCCTTCCTTTCTATGTGGTGCTGAGGATGGAACCCAGTGCCTCACACATGCTAGCCACCACCCCAGTCCCTCAACTGTGAAATCTGAAGGACTAACTAATATGCTGGAAATTCAGCAAGAGTTAGAGGCTTGAGTCCAGTGCCTACGTGTCAGGTCAGCAAACCGGAAACTCGGGAACTCAGTAGGTTCTATGTTGTCTACAGGCAGCATTGCTGCTGCTTTAGAAGTCTGTGTCCTTGCTCTTGAGGTCTTCAACTGATTCCACGAGGTCTATCCACATTGTAGAGAGCAATGTGCTTTAATTAAAACCTGTTGATTGAAAATGTCAATCATATACACAAATACCTTCCCAGCAACATGTAGCCTCATATTTGCCTGAGCAACTGGACACCATAGCCTAGCAAAGTTGATACACAAGGTTAACCATGATGCCCCCAATGGACTGCATCTCCTAGCTTCATGAGCTTTGCAGTGTGTCCCTGTTTGCGCTTTCCAGCCAGGGAGTGGAGTCTATTTCTATGTCTTTTGAAATCTAGGCTGGAGTTGTAACTCGCTTTGACCCCTTGTAGGAATGCCACAGAACTGACATGCTGAGAATTAGGAAGCCTTATAAGAAGGCTTTGCTTTCATTCAGAGGAAACACATGTGCCCTTTAAAAAAGTCCTCAGTATCCACACATCGAGAGAGGCCACACAGCATGGAGCAGAGGTGTGGGCATGGAGCCCTGTAGAATTGCTGACCCTCAGAATTGGGAACAAAGAAAATGGTGGTTGTTTTAAAGCACTAAGATCTGAGCTGGTTTGTTATGCAATAATACAAAACTGATACGGTATCATATTCATTTTTAGTTGGTACTCGGGGACAGAGTTGGAAACCGTGAGTTCACAAATACATTTTTTTCAATAAATACTTTGTGCATTGTTGCATATTGAGAAAAGACCAGACTTGGATCTAGGTTTGGCTCCTGTGGGTGATCTTTCTGCACATCAGTTTCCAAGTTGTTGAGACCAACTTAGACTATCTTAAGTATTAAAGGAGATAATGAATATCAACCATGTGGATCATGGTGGGCACCTAATGAATGGGGGCTCATCATTTATTTTTGTTACTGCAAAGAAAGCAGGGTTTGTGCTTGTGATATTCTCACAATTTAGTGAGGAAGTATAAGTAGTTATTGATCTGAAAATGATAAATTCTAAACTAACCATGGAATAGAGTGCAGGAGAGGGAAAGAGGACTCCTTCCAGGGAGTGGCTTCCTAAAGGAGGTGCCCCTTGAATCAGGAGCAGAAAAAGAAAAAAGATTTTAGAAAGCCAGCATTGTAGGGGACAGGAAGTCTCTTAAGGACAGCAATTCTTGTCACTTGAGGCTTCATGTATTGCCAACTTTTATTCTTTGTTTGTCTTTGCAGTGTTTTCCTCTTAAAGAACAATACACATGCAGATCAAATCCAGGGCATTAAATTGGGAGGCCACAACTGGAAGGCAAAGTGCTTCCATATGGCCTCCCCAGGGGCTGGGCCTGGGGCAAGGAGGGGGGTCAGGATCTGTCCTGCATTTCCTCCAAAGTCCCCAGCTCCCAAATACCTTTGCTCTGAGTGTTAACAGGGACACACGATCTTGGATTCCAGAGCTGTCGAGGAGGCTGGGTTCTGGCCAAATGTACTCAGCACTTTGCCTTCCTCAATCCTGCGTTGTCTGTGTCTTAGATTATAGACAATCCAGTCAGGGGTGGCAGTGGACTTGGGCCTTGGCCATGGATGATCAGCCTCGGCGGTTAGGTAGATACTCAGCTCCATTGTGGTTGGAGACTTTGGTCAAGTTTCTTCACTTTTCTGTGCCCTATTTCCTCCCCTGGAAAATGGAGATGATTGTACCTCATTTATAGGCTTCCGTGAGAATGTGATGAAATACCTTGCGGAGTGTCAAGCTCTGGGTCTGGCATGTCACCAGCCTTGGGCCTAAGCTCTCCTCTCCCCCTTCCCCTCCTGCCATCAAGGGCGGCTTTGCTTTAAGCCACACCCCTGCACCCTTGCTTTTCTCAATAGTTCTAATTCCTCTCTTGTGGATCTCGGGGCTGACTCTGTTGAAGGGAGGAGGGTGAGTTCTTACTATGTGAAAAATGGCAGGCTATGCAGAAGAATCTGAGTTCAAATCCTGATGCAGCCATTCACTTGCTGGGAGACCTCAGGAATATTACTTAGACTTGCGGAGCCTGTTTTCTTACTTGCAGAATAGCAATCCATGTACAGTATCTGCATGGTATAGTCCTTATGAGATTAAATGGCTTAAATGAATGAAACCCAATGCAGGGCTTATTAAGTCTTTCTCCTTCATCCAGGAATCATGTTCCCATTTGTACTTTGGCCAATAACTCTGATTTGTATGTACCCTTAGCAGGCAATAACCAAATGGATTGAATTCAGTAATAACTCTGGAGTTTGTGTGTTCTGGTGATGTACCCCCAAGATGGAGCATGTTATTGGGGGAAGTGTTCTATTTGGCTTTCTTTGATGCATGACCACTTTAGCTAACTGGAATCAGTTTTCCAGGGTGATTCTAGAGGTGGTGTGGTCCAGGGAGCACCTGGAGTTGTGACCACTCCATGCTAAGTTCTACCCAGGCCCTGGGCTAAAGAGATAAATAAGACAGTTTCTGCCTCCAAAACCAACTCAGAACTAAAAGTTCTGACTTTACAGTGTGGGCCACAGATATGGTCCTCTCAGTGGTGTCCCTGGGTGCAAACTTCTCTCTATCCCTTCCTTGTGCATGTGCTCGCTTGTGCGCACTTGCACATGGTAAGGCTAAGTTCTTTTGTCTCCTGGACCATCACAAGAAAGCAGAAGTCATATCCTACCTTCTACTGTGAGAGGCTTACTTTGGGATGGGCTGGTGGCTGCCAGGGTGCTTGGAGAGGGGGAATGGTGTAGCAGATAATGGAATCTGAAGGGTCCTTTGCCTCTATTTTTGTTACTGCAACTGACCAGGTTTCTTCAAGGGTAAATGATCTCTTTCCAAAGTTAATCTTGGTAACTAACCACACAGACAAAATCTTGCCTGGTGATAAGGAATACAGAAGCTAAGGGGACGCAGGGAGGACTCATTCTGGAGAGGCACTGCAGTGCAGCTCAGGAGAATGAGGTGGGGGAATCTGGGGCAGAGTAGCCAGGAGGAGTGGGGCTGCTTGGCCAGGTCAAGTTAGGAGAATAGCCCAAAGGAAATGAGGAACCCAAGGGCAAAGATTTAAGACCTAGAGTCCTCTTGGAGCTGGCTTGGATGGCTTGCTTCAAGGCTGGGCAAGTGTCCTTGTGGCCTGCAGGAAGGGAAGCAGAACTGTCCAAGGTCTCTGAATCACTTAGGTTGGCTGCACTTACCCCAACATGGTAGGGAAGTACCTACATTGCAAATGAGATAGCCCAGGTTCAGGTAGTGAGATGCTAGTTTGAGATCCACTTAAGAGACAGCTGGCTTGGGTGACTATCTGTATGAGGAGTTCAAGGGTAAGAGAGGAGTTGAGGCTGACACCTAGGTTTTTGACTCAGGTCTGTGTATACAGTTCTGCCATTTACTCACAGAAGGGACTCAGGCTGGAGCGGTGTTGGGCAGGAGGTAGGACAGTGAGTCTGGTTTGGGGATCTTGAGTTTGAAGGGTGTCTAAGAGAGCCAGTAGGAGAGGCCCAGTAGGCAGATTGCAACATGAGAATGGATGTCAAGAGTGAGGTGGGAGCTGAAATGCAGTGACTGAGAGGAGAAGCAGGCAAGGTTGAACCCTGGGGGTACTGATGTTCATGGGAATGACAAAGATCAGCCTGTGAAGGTCCTTCAGGTCCCCTGGGCCCCCAAAAGACAACCCTCCTTTCTGCTTGGGACATAACCATTCATGGACGGTTCCTTCAGCCTCCAGCTTCATCCCCTTAGATTAGTCAATGGCCAAGGCCCATGTGTGCCTCCTGTCTAAGCACACCTAAGCTGGGACAGCCCAGCGCAAGTCCTGCTCTGCATCAGGGCCATGCTCTTCTGATGCTCCATAATCAAACTTTGGTTTTCTACCTCTCCTGCCTCAGCCCCAGTCTTGGAGCTGGAGATGGTGGTAAGGCCTGTGGTACAGAATTCATCATGGGCTTCACTGTCCTCCCCAGCATCCCACTGACAGCCTGACTCAGGCGTGAGTTAACACTTTGGGAATTTTAATAAATGCTGAGGATCCCTGCCAGCTCAGATTTCTCTGTTTCTGTGCCAATGGCCTTTCTAAGGTGATTCACATCTCATTTGTCATTCCTTGTGCTACATTTTCTCTGGCCCTTTCATTAAAGTCCCACTAAAAGAAGGCATTTGGAAGATGTGGTGAATGCTCGCTGAAGCTAATGGACCAGCATGCCCCAACTTTCGTGTGGTTTTGTTTACAGAGTCCAACCTGGGTCCAAAACATGCTTAAATGGGATTCTTTTTTTTTTTTTTCCTTCTTGGAACATTTATGGATTTTTCCCCGCCAGACTGATCTAAGCACAAACATTCCCCTATCTTGCCTAATTGTCATCGTTGATTTGCTTGCAACAGAGACACTAGAGATATCTGATTTGGTGTTACAGGTTGCAGAATGATCAGAGTCAGTAAAAACCACCCAAACAACTTCTCCCAGCTCTCCTGAAAGCATTACTTGGGCATTGCTCTCCATGTATTCATTTGGGGAAGCTCCAATTGTTCCTGATGGGCCCTCAAACTTTCCTGATTTCTTTCCTTTCTCTAAATCTGCTTTTCCTGCAGTGCCCAGGTGAGCAATAGTACCATTCACTAGGATAGGGATTCAATAGCCACCCTGGGTTCCTCCTTCTTTATCAAGATCCATGTTCAGTCAGCTACAGGCCTGGTTGATTTATTTGACACATATTTGTTAAGAGTCTACCATAGAGAGACAGTACATTTTTTAGCTTTGAGGGTACAGTGACGAGGAAGCAGAAGGGATCCACAAGGAAGCAGGAGCAGAAGCAGTCCCCATACTCACGGAGATTCCACTTCACAAGGAAAACAATGAAACAAACAATTACAACGAAACAAACAATTACAATTATAAGATTCCATAAATCTCAGGCTAAATGAAACAATAAACAGGACATTAGTTTTAAAATTGCAAGATGTGCTGGGCACGGTGGCGTACACCTGTAATAAAAGGCATAAAAGGAAAGGGAGACAAGGCCCACAGCTCTGGGCTCATGAGACACACAGAAGAAGCTCAAAAGCAAATAGTGAGAAAGAATGGGGCAGGAGAACCAGAATCAGGAGTGAAGGAAGATCATTTTCTTGGACTCTGCAGAGCTGCTGGTCTCTGTGGTGAAGGGAATTTCTGGACCTTGAGACACGAAGGAGGCCACCAGTACCACTGAATCCAACCACCTTCTCTCTCCTTCTCTGGCCACCACTTCCCACCCAGGATTCCACAGTTGAGGGAACTGCTGTCCAGAGAGAGGAAAGGACTGGCCAAGGTCTCATGGGGAGCCGGGACAGACCTAGAATTAGGACTCCAGCCTCTCAACTTCTGTTTCAGGGTCTTTCTCACTATGCATTTTTTTCTTGTTCTTCATTCAATAAGAATGAAATGCACAATTTCCTTTCTAACCAAAGACATTCTGTTCTATCTTTAGATACAGCAGCAAAAATACAAATTGTTTAGTGTTGGAAGGCCTGGCCATGCGTGCTCTCAGGCAGGAATATGGGATGCTAAGTGGTCAATGCTGAGTGGTGGTCATGGGAAGAAAGGAAGGGGCTCTGGAAGAGCAGAAGTATGTGCTGGCTGGTCCCAGAACCCCTGGAGGCCCCGTTGTCTTAATCCCAGGGGAGCTGGTCAGGTCTCAGGCTTCTCTCTGCCCCAGAGTCTCCAAGGCAGTCTGGCCAGGGTGTAGGTCCAGCTGTCTGGCCTCGACTGTCTCAGTCTGAAATGAGTCTTGCTGCTTGGAATGAGCCTCAGGTGGCCAGTGTGCCTTAGAGGATGTTAAGATCCAATGCTTACTATGGGTTCACAGTCTGCCAAGCAGTGTTGTGATTTGTAGGCGGCTAGCTCTGTGCTACGCCCTAATGACTAGCCATTATGTAAATGGGAAAGGCACAAAAGAAGGAGGAAATATATGATTGGTTTACAATTACTGTTGGTTCCGCCAGCGAGCCTGCAACTCGTGGCCAGACTTTGGGGTGCTTACATGCCTTACAGCATGGCAGTTGTTACCTATGCGCATTGTCTCTGATTGGCCGAATGGCCCTATATATTAAATGCTTGTTCCGCAAATAAAATGGGTGCTTGCTCTGACAATACCCCCTAGCAGTGTCTGATTGTCTTGCGGCGGAAAGGCTTCGAAGGGCAAGGCTGGATACGGGCAGCTAGTGGGGTCCAACTCTTCCCAACTTCCACAGCAGCGGAGGCTAGGCGAATGTGGGGGTCCCCCTTTTGACCCGCTGGCTCCAGAAGGACTGTGACCCCTGCAGTGATTGCTGCATGTGTGCTGTGCTATGTGACCCTCCTAATAGTCCTAGCAGGAAGACATGGTTTTGAATATCTTTATCATACAGATGAGGAAACAGAGGCTCAGAAGACACCTCCTATGTCAAGAGGAGGTGAGTCAGGATTCAAACCCAAGCAGCATAATTTCAGAGGCCAGTATACTTAACTATTAGGTATGCTGAGAATTTCAGCCCTCTCTCAACAGAGTTCCATACACTTGGGCTTCTGCCTCAATTTCTCTGACCTGCACCCAAATTCTTTGATGGAGTGTAAGACCTTCTACATCAGTTAGGACTCTATGTTCACAATATGTCAGAAACTCCAAGTAGTTTAATCAAAAAAGGGATGGGATTGACTGCCTTCACTGAAAAGCCTAGAGATAGTACTGAATTAAAACATGGCTGAGACTAGGTGATAGAGTCAAGATAGTCAAGGCTGGTGCATGCTAGGGAAGCGCTCTACCCCTGAGCTATATTCCAGCCCAGGATTTCCCTTCTTTTTCTGTCATTCACCTCTGCTGCTTCATGTTTGCTGCAATCTCAGGCAGGTGCTTCCTGAGTGAAGGAAAGATGGCCACTGGCAATGCTGGTTATGCTTTATTATCTGGTCCTATGCATCTTGGTTCTAGAAGCGTCCTGCATTAGGAAAAGCCCTAATGCTGATTCTCACTTTGTACTAACTTAGGTCATGTGTCCATCTGGAACTAATCACCAGGAAAGGATTCTTCCCTCTTAAATATTCTCTGGGCAGAGTCCCCCTAGTTAGGGTGGGGCCAGGGGCAGCCCTATTTGAACCACAGGGATAGGGTGTGGCTGGAAGTTGAGGTTCTTCAAAGAGGAATGAGGATGGTATAAGGACGAGGAAAAAAACTGGATGCCAGGTAGGTAAAACTGCCAGATGTTCCTGAGACCTGCTCTGGGTCTCTCTGTGTGTTGCTCTGACGCCTGAGCCCTGACACCCTCTGAACCCTTGCCAGCCCTTTTACTTGAGTTGCATGTCCTATTGTTCCAGAATGGCAGGGCAGGACCCCCATTCAGGCTGGTCTCTCCAGACTTTAGATTTTGTCACTTCTAGCTAATCAATCCCTCTCCTGGTGGCCCAGTCATCTAGCCCAGGTGTTCTAGGGAGGAATAGGGCAGAGGGGAAAGCCAAGTCACCAACCACAGTTCTGATTTCCATCTCTTTGGGCCCCAGTTCTTCACCTGTAAAATGAGGACAATGACCTAAACCTTGAAGTGTTGCTGTCAGGGTTGGAGAGCAGGAGTGTCCTGTGTGACTCTGGCTCTTGAGAAGTCACTTTGGCTATATTTGTTGAAACTGCCAGTGTCTAAGGCCAAGGGCTCTGGAGATTGAGGTTTGGACTTCAGAATTGTCCCTTACGATGATGCTACCATGAGCTACTTAGCACGATGATCCTGGTTAGCTTCTTAGGATGGGCACTTCAGTGAGCCACTGGCCTCTGTGTCAGTCCCAGCTCACTTGAATTGCAGCAGCACACATGATCCAGAAGGTCAAGGAACAACCTATGGATCCGCCAAGAAACAGCACACACCAATTCGAATAAATTGGAGGAACTTTTGGGATGAGGCAGAACCTTGGAGCTAATACCAGAGAGGCTCATTTCCCATCCCTATCCCTGAGGTGTGGAGGGCAGGGAGTGTAACTGGAACCAGATAAGAGAGGGCTGTGTAGAAACCTGCAGGTGAGGGTGTTAGCCAGCCTGTGGTGAGCAGCGGGTGAGAGGGGACTGTGGGAGAAACCACCCAACCTCTCTAATCTAATCCTCTAATCTCCTGATCATATTTCCCACTGGCTAGAGATTAAGGAAGCCCACTGATTGAGCCAGTCAAGGTAGTCACTAGGGATGGAGACCCAGGTTTAGAAAGGCGGTGAGTAGTTTGAGGGGTGGGAGGTCAGCTGACATACTGCCATATGACCTTGCTGTGTCTACTTTTAAGTTATTGGTGATGGAAATACGTATTGAACATGGAGAAGGAAGTGCTAATATGTTGTGTTGGCATTTTATGGGTGTGGACCTCTGGCTTTTCCAGAGTGAGGAAGGGCTGTGGGAGAAGAGGTGAACCCACTCAAGTCCACAACAAACCAGATTTTTTAAAAAGTGGAGTCCATGTTAATGGATAGATCCTGCCTTTTGGAGGATTCTGCCTCAGTTGGAGCTGAGGGGCTGGATGGTCTGTCTGCAGTTCTGAGTGGTCTTTAGAAGTGCAGGCTGCCTATTATCAAGAATACAAGTAACAATTAATGTTGGTGAGGATGTGGGGGGAAAGGCACACTCATACACTGCTGGTGGGACTGCAAATTGGTGCAACCATTCTGGAAAGCAGTATGGAAATTTATCAGAAAACTTGGAATGGAACCATCATTTAACCCAGTTATCCCACTCTGTGGTATGTACCAAAAGGACTTAAAATCAGCATAGCACAGTGACACAGCCACATCAATGTTTATAGCAGCTCAATTCACAATAGCCAAACTATGGAACCAACCTAGGTACCCTTTAACAGATGAATGGATAAAGAAAATGTGGAATATTACTCAGCCATAAATAAGAATGAAATTATGGCAAGTCACCAGTAAATGGTTGGAACTGGAGATTATCATGCTAAACGAAATAAGCCAATCCCAAAAAACCGAAGGCTGAATATTTTCTCTGATATGTGGATGCTAACATACAATAAGGGCAGGGGGAGAGCATTTCTATGGATTTCTATTTCATTGGATTACACAAAGGGGAATGAAGGGAAAGAAGGGTTGGGAATAGGAAATACAGAATGAATTGAACATAACTTTTCTATGTTCATATATGAATACATGATCAGTGTAACTCCACATCATGTACAACCACAAGAATAGGAAATTAAACTCCACGTATGTACAATATGTCAAAATACAGTCTATTCCCATGTATAACTAAAAAGAACAAATTATAAAAAAGAAGTGCAGGCTGCTGAGTTTGAATTGTAACTCTGCCAACTATGCAACCTTGGAAGAATTACGTCAGTGTTGTTTGCTTCAGTTTCTTCATCTATAAAGTGGGAATAATAATATTGCCAGCCTGATAGTATAGTAGTACAGATTAAATAAGTAAAAACATTCAAAGCACTTAGCATCTCATATATAGCAAGTGCTTGATGAATGTTAGCTTCTATTATTATTATTGGAAAGAGCACTGAATGTAGAGTCTTTAAGCTTATGTGCCTGTACTTGCTCTGTAGTGACTTGTTTCATGACCTTGGGCAAATATCTTTTCCTCTTTGACTCTGGTTTTCTCTTCTCTAGAGTTAAGGGATGGGACCCCAAGTTTCTGGAGACACATTTTGGCTAGAAAATACAAAATCCTGCAAGGCCTAAATCCATTACAGATTTTGCACAAGCCCATAAGGGGAAGTGTGTTTCCTGGGCTTCTTTCCTTTCTGCCAGAGAGAGTTCAGGTTTCTTCCCTTAGCATCAGCTGGAGGAGTTCCCACAAAGGGACCTGTAAGGCTCCTCCCTGCAGGCGTCACTGGCCCTGTGCAATCTTCTTTTGATGACCTTCATCTGCAGTGGATCCCTGGAAGCAGTCGCTGCCAGGGAGAGGAGGAAGCCCTTTGCGGTTGGTCCTTAGGGCAAATGACTCATTTCTTTTTTCTTTTTAATATTTTTAAATTATACATGGACACAGTGTCTTTATTTTGTTTACTTATTTTTATGTGGTGCTGAGGATCGAACCCAGTGCCTCACACATGCGAGGCAAGCGCTCTGCCACTGAGCTATAACCTCAGCCCCAATGACTCATTTCTTAAAGTGTCTCCCTTGGGACCTGAAGCCTGACAGTAGGGGAATGAGGGCCCTGAGCTGGCTTGGGGAAGTGCAGGAAGGCCAAGAGTCTGGCTGGGTAGGATGGCCTCAGGCCATTTAGTGCTCTGGAATCCCATCCCCAGGTGGGTTTTCTACTGACAATGTGATTTCAAACGGCTCAACTAGGAAATCTGACTTCCCAGTCTCCCTTTCCTTCCTTCCTCATTGTATTTCTTCTCTTCCATTCTTTGGTTAAAATGTAAGCCCCTCAGCATGACCAATGGGGTTTGGCTTCCAGCTGCCTTCAGGCTCTTGTGTTGCCACTGAGGTCTTTGCTTTTTAAGCTCCAGCTTCTCTGGGGTCTCAGCTCCTTAGTTATGTCAAGCGCTTTGTGTTTCAGGGATTTGGCACATGCTGTTCCCCATGCTTGGAACACTCCCCATTCTTTCCCTTTATCTAATTCCCACTCACCCTTCTGACCCCAGAGCAGGGGCTGTTTCCTCCTGGAGTCTTCCTAACACTTGAGGTTGCAGGTGATAACATGCAGACTGTGCTATCTTCTCCTCAGACCCTGAGGCCAGGGACTGTTACTGTCTAATCACACTGGATTCCCTATGTCTGGGGACAGAGTCTGGTGCTCAGTCAGTATTTGGAATTAATGGAAACTTCTGTATTAATTACTTCTCTCTCTCTCTCTGTCTTTTCATTTTCTTTTTCTAAAATGTTAATGTGATGATGCCAGTCACCAGCTTCAGATCCTCTGACTTTTCCAGCTTCTTGGGTAATGTAAATTGTAAATCAATCCAGCTTGATTTACAAGGCTCATTGGGGTCTGCTTCTTGCTTTCTTTCCAACCCTATGCCATAAGCACTTTGTGCTCCTCCTACGGCCTCTTCAGAAAAGGCTAACAATCCCTGCTACCATTATCAAAAGACAGAACTACAGGGCTGGGGTTGTGGCTCAGTGGTGGAGTGCTTGCCTCGCATGTGTGAGGCACAGGGTTTTATCCTCAGCACCACATAAAATAAATAAAGGTATTACATTTATCCACAACTAAAAAAACGTATAAAAAAGAGACAGAACTACAGCAATTTAGTTTGAGGATCTTGGCCTTATTTTCATTTCTAAAATTGGGCAACACTTCATTCCATATTACAGAGTAAGTGTTCCGACACCAAGTGGAAGAGGTTAGTTTCATAAACAGAGAAAGATTGGCTGTTTCAAAATTACTTTCCTTGTAAGGCAGTGATGGGGAGATAGAATAATATGAAAATAGCTAATTTTTTTTAACATCAGGTTATTTCAGGTTTCTTCTTATGTGTAAGGATTAAAGCAAAGTGAACTTCATTGTCATGGCAAAAACTGGCTTGTTTGAGAAATCTGCATGTTTTATCTCTAATCCTGGTTCCTCAGAAGCTCAGGCAAATAGCACAGTTTCAACTTGATGATGTGGAACTGGAACATGAGAGACTCCATTCTGATTTTTAGCTTGACCTGTCAGGAGCTTAGTCTAAAGCACTGACCTCCTGTAATTTTTATTTAAGACAATCTTAATTCTTCGGAATCTTTGGTTGAGTCTAGGAGCTAAATGGATACAAGACAGTGTGAGAAAAGCACACAAGTTTTATTAATTTTACATGTAGGTGAGGATCCTCCCAAGAGAGTGAAGATCTGAAGATATAGCCAAAGCAGAAATCTTTTATGCTTTTTAAAGAAAGAATGATAAATTTGTGAAGACATGATAGGACAAAGGGACATGGGATGAGGCAGGAAACTCTAGGAGGTGCGGTGTCAAGTGAGGGGAAGAGAGGGCTGCTTCAGTTGTTTATTGGTCCAGGTTCATTGCATCAGTAATTCCCCGTCTCTGGTGATCACAGGTCATTTCTGTCCTTGGTATTGGGAAGTCATCCCTCTCAAAGGAATTTTTTTTTAACATTTTTTTAAAGTTGTTGATGGACTTTTTTTCATTTTTTCATTTATTTATACATGGTGTTGAGAAACGAACCCAGTGCCTCACACATACTAGGCGAGCGCTCTACCACTGAGCCACAACACCAGCCCCCTCAAAGGAATTTTTATGGCTTGTTACATGTAGGCAAAGGCAGGTCAGAGAGCTCTTTTTGCAATCACAGTTTCTGAAATGTTTTCGGGTTGAAATGGTCAGTATCCCAGTTTGTCATGTTTGGGATGGATTGTCTTTAACTTCTTCACCATCCCTGGAGTTCCTACACGTCATCTGCCATTTGCCCTTTCCAGAGTTCTTGGATGGGCTGTTGCTCTCCTCATCTGCCCTGCCTGGCCTTCTTACCTGGCCAGCTTCTGTACCTCTTCTTATTTTAGCCTTTCCCCTGCTACCAGGCCTTCCTTCCTGTGCTGCATTGATTCCACACACTTGCTTCAGGGCTCTGGCACATGCTGCTTCCTGCAGATCACGGCCAATGCGATTCCTTCTACAGTGGGATTACGTGAAAACACTAAAGATGATCGTAACAAACACATTGAGTTCACCTCACCTGTTCTGGGTATGTTAAGCATTTTGTGTGTTGATTGATATGCACAAAAGCCCTATGAGGTGTGGAGGTGGCTGATGCTCTTATCTCTGCTTTCTAGAGGAGACACATGCAGTCCCCATTGCCCAGGAAGCTGGCTGTGAGGTGGAGGCGGGCTGCAGGCTATTTGTGGGGAGTGCTCTTGGGACTGGCACCTGGGAAAGGAGGGAAGAGGCAAGAGGGGCCCAGGGAGATGTTGGACTGTGATGTGGCCTCAGCCAAGATCTCAGCTGACCCCACGGGGTGCTCTGGAGCTCAGATGGTCTTTCAGTTGATCCAGGCTGGGGCCAGAGGATCTGTGCTTATCAGATGTTGGATGTGAGCATCAACTTGAGTGGGGCCGTTATTTTGAGGTAGGGACACACCTCAGAGAGCTGACACTCCTGCCTAGGCAATAAGTTTCTCAATCCTGAAGGGCTACTTGTGGGCACAACACCATCTACCATTGGAACCTAGGCATGGAAAGGTCAAGTAACTGCCCCAAAGTCACATAGCTTGAAGTGTGTGTTATGTGTGTGTGTGGGGGGGAGGGCAGGTATCAGGACTAGAACTCATGTTTTACAGGCAATCCTGACAATCCTTGCATGTGTCTATTATTATTCCCCGATTAATTAATTTATTTTTTTACTTTGTGGGGTCAGGGATCAAACTCTGGGCCTCATTAATACCAAGGAAGTGTTCTACAACTGAGCTGCAACTCCAGCCCCCTTGTGTGTGTTTATTCCAGAGTAATGTCTGACCACAATAGGGACTCAACAAATGTTAGCTTCTCTGATTATTCTACAGGTGGGAACACTAGATATTGGTGAAATTAGATTGCATCCCCAAAGGGAGTAGAGATGAGATTTTAACCCAATTTCATCACAGAATTAATTACTATAAGTTTCATTAGAGAAGGGACTTCTTCCTTAACAGGGCCTTGAATGCCTGGAACATTGTATGTGCTCAGTAAAAGTTGGTGAAGTTAATTATTTACTTCACCGAAACAGTTATGAAGATTTGGATCTGTCTCCCCAGCAAACCACCCCACTTCCCTCCACTGGCCAACCTGAATGTTTTCTGGCCCATATTGAAAAGTATCTAGTCTAAGCACTCTTCTTTTTCAAATGTGAAAACTGAGGCTCAGCAAGGACTTGCCATGGGGTCCCAGAGCCTCTCTGGTTGTAGGAGTCCCATGTAGGTCTCTGGACTCAGGGGCCAATGTTCATTCTTTTACCTCTATGCGTCTGCCAGTTGCATGGAGGTCTTGTACAAATGCAGGTGCTGACGCAGAAGGTCCTGGTGGGGCCCAAGTCTTTGCATTTCTAATCAGCTCCAGGTGGCACTGATGCAATGCTGCTGGTTCACAGACTATCTTTGAGGAGCCAGGGCATTGGGATCAAGGGTTTGAGAGCAGGAGATCCCTGAAAGCTAAAGCGGGTTGGTGTCATGATTTGGTATTGAATGGCTAGGGTCTGTTCCTCTTCCTGCCACATGTAATCCAGCAGCTGGCGCCAGGTCATTCCCAGACCAATCCGTCCACTAAATCAATCATCTGGTGAACTGGCTCAGACCACCCTGTATAGGGAGCCTGCAGCAGCCGGGCCACCAAGGACTCCCACAACATCTGCTGCCCAGGCTGGTCATGACTCTGCTCTAGTGGGCCAGACTCAGGCCCTGGTTTGAGACCAGGATCTGCTACTTTTTCACCGAGGGGACTGTCATGAGCTAGCTACTTCATTTCTCTGAGCCTCAATTTCTTCACCTGCAAAATGGGATGGCAGTACTTGTCTCCTCGTAGGTTGTTATTAGACTTCAATGGCATGTTCAGCCCTCAGCTGGCACCTGATATATGCTGGATGAGTGTTTTTTATGGGAGCTGGGTCTGCTGGGAAATTGCCGGCAATGCGGGAGGCGTGGAGTGTAGCTTCTTACACTTAGGGCTGATAGGCAGGAGTGAGGCTCATGGTGGAGGAGTCCTCACATCCTAACCTCTGCTGGAGAGCTCAGCTGAAATCTGAGCACCACCCTCACCTCTGTGCTTTCCCTCACCCCCATATCCAATAATCACCAATTCCCTTTCTTTGTACCTTCTGGGTATCTTCTAAGTGTCTTCTGATATTTTCTGAGTATTTCTTCATCACCATTGCCTATGCAAATGGACCTTGCCTGAAGATTTACCAGTATTTTATTAAACTTTCCCAGGACCCCGTGAGACCTGTAAAGGAGAGGCCTTGTTTTACCCACTTTGCAGATGGAAGCATCAAGGCTTGTAGTGATCAGTAGCACATTCAGAATAAGACCCAGGTCTGTGGATAATGGAGACCGTGCCTTCTCCACTCTACTGGACACACTGGTCCAGTTGTAAAACGAGGGCTTTGACGAAGTCATCTCCACAGTGCATTTTGCTTTCCATTTTTTATACCTCTTTCACTTGGTCTGGCTGATGCCAGATGCTGCCCCTTGCCCAATCATTGAACCATTTCCCTTCCCTCTGGTTCCACATTCCAGAGCCTCCAGCGTCCCTAGTTGGGGGGAAGGGCAAGGACTGGCTGCTTGCCCAGGATCCCCTGAGACAAGCACATCTTTGGATCAAAAGTGACGCAGATTCTTGCTGAAGTCCTGAATTTCCTCCGGGTAAGTTACAGATGATGAACCTTTCACTACACGGCTGCTGCTGAGCTCCTTAAAATCCTTTTCTTACCTCCTCTCCCCGGTCTCATTGTCACTAGTCCAAGCCACTGTCACCTTTGGATTTCTTCATGAGCTTCTTGAGCTGGCGTTTTCACCTCTCCAGTCTCTTGTTCCTGCTACCATCTAGGTCATGGTTTATACATGTACATCAAATTGTCCCTCCCCTGCATTAAACCCCACAGAGGCTTTCTCTTATCCTTGGAATAAAGCGCGAGATGGCTCCCTGGCCTCCAGGGCCTTTAGGCTGGCTGCTCCCCCCGCCCTCCAGCTCTAGCCTTTCCTGCTGCTCCTGTCACTGCAGCCACATCGGAGCTCTCTCTATTTCATCCCAGGACTCTTCCTGGAAAGCAGACCTTCTTGCACATCCCCACTGGGCTGGGCTTTCATCCTCTGCTCTAGTCCTCCCTAGACCCCCTGCCTCTCCTGTTGTGATGGGCCCCAGGCTTTCCTCACTGGTACTCTGACCAGGTTGGTCTTGGTGAAACACAAGCATGACATAGTTTTCTTTTTCCTTTAATCATCACCTTCCTATGTGCTTGTTAGATTATGCTTTAATGGCAGATCTGGACATTTTCTGGCCAGTTAGTCCTTTAGAACTTGAGTGTGATTTTCAATTTGGAGTTCATTTTTCTCCCTGGCCTAGGTCAGGCTTTGGCCTGAGGAAGTATGCTGGAGAGGGGAGGTGTCTGTCCTGTTCTGTCTCCTCTGCTCTATACTCTCTTGCACCTGGATCTTTCAGGGTTATGGAAGCCCTGGGGTAGGATGGGGCAGGAGCATCAATTATGTGCCAGGTACTGTATTTTAAATGAATGAATGGAGGAAAGAATGACAGACATGAGCTTTGGAATGATTCCTAGCTTTGGAGTTCAGATCAGTCACTTCTCAGGACCTTAGATAAGGCATTTTTCTTCTCTAAGCCTTAGTTTCTTTAATGTGGGGTTAATAATCTCTACCTAGCACTTTGGGGTGAAGAGTAAATTTAAAATGAGAGGACAACTATAAATTCCTGCATAATCCTGAGTGTCAAGTGCTCTTGCTCACATGACTGTGGAGATGGTACCCCACGGCCTGTAGAGCTGTGTCCACAACTGTGCATAGAGATGGGAATGAGATTACTAATAGCCATTAGGTTTCCTTAAGATTCTCACGACGGTGCCTTCTCATGCCTCTGACTTGACATTGTGTAAATCAAAGTCTCTACAAGATATAGACCAAAAAACCTAAGGTGGCGGGAGCCCAGTTCCTCTTCTGAAGGTCACACAGCTAGCCTGTGTGAGGAGGGATTTGTTGCAATCCCTATGAACATGGACATGTTGAGCAAGCTGTCTCCAGTGAGACAGAGCCTACTCCTTTCAAAGTGCTTATCTGAGGTCCAAATGGCCTTTCAAAATGCCTCATTTGGGCAGCATATCTCCAGGTCTGGGAGTAGGGACTGGTTTGAGGAAATGGGTCATTTGAGGGTTTTAGGTCGTGTTCAGTGGGAGATGGATGGGCAGGTAATGACAGTTAAACTGCAAGGGGATTGGCAGAATGTGGGGAAAATGCTTTTGGGGGAGGCAGAAAGGTGTGTGTATGCGTGCCTGAGCATGCATGTGTGTTTGTGCACATGTTTGTGAGCATGCACGTGTTTGTGGTGTGGGATGGTGGTGGTGGTGGCTGTCTTACTTCTTCTCCAATTTCTTTTCAATCAAATTCCACTCAACACCCTCTCTCTGAGTCTCTACCGTGCACGGGGCTCTATACGAGGCCATGGAGATGCACATGTTAGACAAGACTCCATCCCTGACCTCAGGGAGCTCAGACTGCCGTCAAGGACAGAGGCACTCCCAATTAAGTTTTTGAATAGCGTAATGTGTGCTTTTCCAGGCTGTGAAAGGGAAATGGGAGCAATTTTTTTCTTGTGTTAAAGATGCCGTGGGCTTATAGAGCTTGAAGGAAGCTTAATAGAACCCAGACCACCCCCAAATTTTGTGAGTGGAAAGTAGAGACCTAGAGAGGGGAAGAAGGTACCCACGGTTTTACTGTTGTTTGTTGGTAAGGACAAGAATTCTGCACACTTTGCAGATTCCCTTTTTCTTTTTCTGGCTAATCTTAGCCTCTTTTCCCATTTAGATGGTATTTATTTTTAAAATTTATTTGTTCTAATTAGTTATACATGACAGTAGAATGCATTTTGACATATTGTGCACAAATGGAGCACAACTTCTCATTCCTCTGGCTGTACATGGTGCAGAGTCACTCTGCTAGTGTAATCATACATGTATATAGGGTAATAATGTCTGTCTCATTCTACTGTCCTTCCCATTCCCACAGCCCCATACCTCCCTCCAATCAGAATGGTAATTATCAAGAATACAAGCAATAATAAGTGTTGGTAAGGAAGTGGTGAGAAAAGTACACTCATACATTGCTGGTGGGACTGCAAATTGGTACAGCCAATCTGGAAAGCAGTATAGAGATAACTCAGAAAACTTAGAATGGAACCATTTGACCTAGCTATCCTACTCCTTGGTTTATACCCAAAGGACTTAAAATCAGCATACCACAGTGACACAGCCACTTTAATGTTTTAGTAGCTCAATTCACAATAGCTAAACTGTGGAACCAACCTAGGTGCCCTTTAACAGATGAATGGATAAAGAAACTGTGGTATGTATACACAATGGAATATTACTCAGCCTTAAAAAATAATGAAAATATCACATTTTCAGGTAAATGGATGGAACTAGAGAATATCATGCTAAGTGAAATAAGCCAATCCCCCAAAACCAAAAGCTAAATGTTTTCTCTGATAAGCAAATGCTAATCCATAGTGGGACAGGAGGGTAGGGAAGAATGAAGAAACTTTGGATTATGACATTTCTTTAGAAATTTTCCCCATTTCTCTCCTCTCCCAACACTAGGGCAAGGCCTCTGTTTTAAACTCAGTTGCTCTTTAACTTCCTGTTTGGTAACACATATCATACCTGTAATTACTTATTTAATCTCTTTCTCTCCCCTATTAGTTTGTGCACCCCAGGATGGTATTTAATCTCTTTCTCTCCCCTATTAGTTTGTGCACCCACATCTTTCTTGCTCTATCCAGCATAGTAGCTGCTCAATAATTAACATTTATGGAGTACCAATGTGCCAGGCCCTCTTCTCTTTCCTAGGACCTAGCAAGGTACCTGGCATTGAGTAGGTAACGGCATCAGTGTGCTAGAATTGCTATATCCAAGATCACGGACTGGGCGGCTTCAACCTATTTCTCACAGTTGTGGAGGCTGGAAGTCCAAGGTCAAGGTGTTGTCAGGGCTGGTTCTCTGAAGCTACTCTCCTCTGATCACAGATGGTTGGTCTCCCTGGATCTTCACATGTCTATGTCCAAATTCTCCTTTTCAGAGGGAAGCCAGGAGGGGAGGGGGAAACACTGGGGAATGATATTGACTAAATCATATTATTATATAATATGCATATATGAATATGTAACAATGCCACCAGTATGTACAACTATAATACACCGATTAAAAAAATTCCCCTTTCATAATGACACCCACCCTAATGACTTCATTGTGATCTATTTACCTCTGTAAAGACACTCTCTCCAAATACAGTCATTTTCTGATGCTTTGGGGGTTAGGACTTCAACATACACATTGTGGGAGACACGATTCAGCCCACCACAGTCATGAACAGAGAATTATGGAGTAATTGAATGGGGTGGGGGAAGTGTAGGCTCTGTAGTTAGGCTGGGCTGGAGTCCTGATTCTGCCTCTTAACCACTGTGGAAACTTTCCCAAATCATTTGGAGCTGGGCTTGGCACACTTTTTTTTTCTTCAAAGAGCTAGATGGTGAATATTTGAGGGCTCTTGGGGTCTTCCCATCTCTGTTGCAACTAGTCACCTTGCTGTTGTAGAAAGCAGCCACTGATGGGGTGCAAATTAAGAGCATGGCTGGGTTCCAGTAAGATCATTTCCACAATCAAGCCATGGCTGGTTTGCTGACTCTCAACCCTCTGAGCTCCAGGTTCCTTATCCACAAATGGAAATGATAATCCTTTCTTTACTGGGTTTTTGCCAGGAGTAAATATGATAAATAACAGGCCTCAGCTACATTTCACTTTCCTCTTCCTCTGTGTCTGGCCTGGTGCTATTATTACTTGTAGGAGCACTCCCCATACCTTCTACCCCTCCCTTCCTTCTTTCCCCATTCTATGCTAATAGACTGTGGGCCTGACAGAGCGCTACCCCATTGTTTGTGACTTCGGGGTCATGATTGGTCCGAGGACCATCCTTAAGCTGTTGTACTTTCTGGAATAAATGGGTTCTGCATCTCGCTCCGACAGAGCAGTATTACCAGCCCCCAGAGTCTGGGTGAAGTGACACTGCGACCGTTCACTCTATACCCGGGCCCGCGGGACCCCATTCCGTCCTTCCTGGGGACCCATTTTCGTCTTCCAGGACCCCAACTCATTGGCAGACCCACACAAGGCATGGCATAAAACAACAATTATTGTCACCATTTGTTTTGATTTAGATATGGTGTCCCTCAAAAGCTCACATGTGAGATGAGACAGTGCAAGAAGGTTCAGAGGAGAAATGATTGGGTTGTGAGAATTTTAACCCAATCAGTGAATTAATCCCCTTATAGGGATTAACTGAGTGGTAACTGAAGTGGTAGGGGATGGCTGGAGGAGGTAGGAATTGGGGGCATGGCTTTGGGGCATATATTTGTATCTGGTGAGTGGAGTCTCTCTCTGCTACCTGAGGATGTGAGCTGCTTCCCTCTGCCACACTCTCCCGCCATGATGTTCTGCCTCATCTCCAGCCCCGAGGAATGGAGCTGGTCTTCTATGGACTAAGGCCTCTGAAACTGATAGCTCTGAATAAACCTTTTCTACTCTACAATTGTTCTGGTCAGATCTTTTAGTCACAGCGGCGACAAAGCTGAATAAAGCACCATTGTTATTTTGTTACAGTGTGATAAGGGAATCATTTTGGTTCAAGAGTCCGATTAGGACTCAGGAGATATGAGTCTACGGAAGTGTGTTTGTCACTGTCTATGTGGCCAGGGGCAAGTGATTTATTTCCCTTTCAAATTTAGTGCTTCATCTCTAAGACAGGGAACAAAACGATGGGCTCCATGGCAGGAAAACAGGTGGGAAGACGCTGGGCAGATACAAGACCCAGTCTCCTGAGCCCCTGAACCCCACAAGGAAGGGAAAGGAAGTCACTCTATGGTTGATATGAGCTGTCATTCAGGCCCCTGGCTAGCTCCTGGCCAATTAGGTTGTGTCTGTTCATGGTTTCTTACCATCTTCACTGTGTGGTCAACTTTATTTTCAAGATTGTATGTTTTGCCTTCCTCATCTGAGGTTCTATCTTCCAAATGATCTAGTCATTTGCTAGAAGATGCTTTCTATCAGTTTTTTATTTGGTTTATTGTTTTCTTCATTTCAAGAATTTCTTATTTTTTTTGTACAATCTCTAGCTCTTTCTTGAAGTAATATTTTGCTACCTGTATTTGTTCTCTTATCTCTTTGTCGGACTGATCAATTTTTGCCTTTATTTGCTCACTTAAGTCATTCTTTAATTCACAGGTCATTTTAATTACAAACATTCTGAATTCTTTCCCTGACATTTCATCAACTGTGCTGTCAATACATTCTATTATTGTAGTATCTTGGTTTGTTTGGGGCACTATCTTCCCTTGTTTTTTCATTTTGATTATGTTTCTTCCTTTCTTGTAGTGCTGATCTGAGTTATTGCAGTTTCTATTCTATAATCTTGTAGTGACCCTACAGATTACCTGTACCTCACCTTAGAGTTCACTTCCAGTCCCCAGCAGGTGTCCCCAGATGGGCACTACTGCTACTAACCATAGTGGCAGCAGTAGTGGAGATAACTCAAGATGGCAGTGGATGTAGCCCAAGATGAATGCAAACACTTTCAGAGATGGGGATGAAAGGATGGGACTTAGAATGGCTTTGGGCTGATTAATCAGAGATGCAGCACTGTGGTGTCCTGAGCTGTGGTGGGCCGTTGCCTCCAAGCCCTGTCTGTTGTCCCATAGTGGAGGCTACTACATTGGGAGGGCTATAGTGATGGCTGTAGTGTCCCAAGATGGATACAGGAAGGGAGCAACAGCATGGACCTTGACTCTGCACAGGGGTGGTACTAGGTCTGGGCTCTCACACAGGCCTGTGGGGGGCAGACCTAGGCCTGACCTTGGTCTGGGTTCCTGCAGGGGTCCCAAGTGGTGGGCCTGGGCCTGGGCCTGGGCTTAGGATTCTGTGGGGGTCCCTGGAGGTGGATCTGGGATTGGGCCTGGGCTCTTGCAGATTGGTAGGGACTCTGGTGCAGAATGGTGTGGTTGGCCTTGGGCCTGACTTAGGTCTGGGCTCCTGCAGGGGTCCGCAGAGGCAGTCCTGGGCCTGGGTCTGGGTTTCTATGTGGGTCAGTGGATCAGTAGGTGGCAGTCTTGGGCCTGACCTTGGCTGGGCTCCTGTGGAGGTCCCTGGAGGCGGTCCTGGGCCTTGACCTGTGCTCCCATGGTCTAGAGGGGCTTTGGTGTGGAGATTTTTTTTTCGACAGGGTACCTATGTACCTATGTTGCCCAGGCTGGCCATGAGCTCCCTGGCTCAAATGATTCTCTTACCTCAGCTTCCCAAGTAGCTGGGACTGTAGGTGTGCACCAGGCGCCCAGCTCAGACTTCCTTTTTATTGCCATAATTTTCCAAGTGCTTTGAAGAACTTAAAAATCTGCTGTGATGACTTTGAACCTGATTCTTCTTTCTCTGTGAGTGTGTATGTGTGCACATGACACACTTAAGCGTGGTGGCCACTGAAGAATTTTCCACTTTTCCGGGAGCTAGGAGGACTCCTGAGACAGGGAGGAGGAGGAGGAGGAGAAGTGGGACAGCTAATACACCATCTCTAGCACTTCTTGTGTGCCCTGCTAAGTAGGTTGAATATGTGATTTCTTTTAATAATGAGATAAGCATTACCTTCACAATTTAAAGATGGGGAAACTAAGTCTCAGAGAGGGTAAGCTCCTTTCCCAGGCCATATGACTGAGAGTACAACGGAGGAGGACCTAAGCCCAGGGGACCAGAGTGGGACAGTGCATTGGCTGTGTCTTGTAGATGAGACAGTGCATTGGCTGTGTCTTGTTCACTCTATTCTTCCTGATGCTCAGTTTGGAGCTGCTGAATAGGCTCAGGCTCCAGGAGTCCCTTCTTCCCAGCCAGAGTTGGAAGATGAAAAAGCAACAGTTATCTTTTATCTTAGGTGCATATATCCCTTCACTGAGCCCCAGGTAGAGATGCTCTTCCCATTGGTGCTCCAGCTGAGGGGGAGCCATTATTGCTGTGTCTGGCTTTGGGTTCAGTGTCTCTCTCACACGCCCCCTCTGCACGTCCCTCATTTCCAGGATACAGAAGCTTCCATTTATTGAGCTACTCCTGTATACCAGGCATTGGGTTATGTGATTTAATTCTCACCTAAATCTCAGATAGGGTTGATATCCCCACGTTATAGATAAGTAAACAGGCTTATAGAGTTTGAAAAACAGACCACATAACTAGTAGGTTACAGAGCTGGACGTTGCCTCTAGGTCTGTCCAAGTTCGAAGTCCAAGTTCTGAGATACTGCTTTACTTATGTTATCAAGTTTTGCTATAATGTTTATTTATGTATTTTTATTTTTTCACATTTTTATCAGTACATTATAATTATAGGATTTGTTGTTACATAATTTCTTCATGACATAACAATATAATTTGGCTAATATCCTTTCCCACTATGAGACACTGCTTTATTTTCCCACTATCACACTATGATGCATACTTATCCATTTATGGGTCAGAAATGAAGAGACCTTCTTGAGGGCAGGGTCTGAAGTAGTGAAAGAACACTGGATTTAGAGTCAGAACTGATCTGAACTCTGACTCTGACATTTACCAGCAACATGACTTTGGCACTTCATTCTTCAAAGGCTCAGTTTTCTCATTCTTAAAGTGGGTGTGATCATGACTTGTACAATGATATGATTATGGTCATGTACCATGGTAATTATGGCAATGTGATTATGCTCAGTGTTGGATGGATGGATGAATTTGAGCTGAGATTTCCTGCAGGCATGACTTTGATATCCTGGTGCCTCCCTTGAACCTGCAGTCCTTGCATGGAGAGCTGCTATTGGCTCATTTCTCATTCTAACGCTGGCTGACACAACTGTAAGGGGATACCTGCCTGGTATTGTGGCAAGTGGCAAGAAGCCCAAATATTCTCCTCCCACAAGAAACCCAACCCTGTTATGTTTTATTTGACAGTTTCATACGTTCTTCTTCCCTTTCTTCTCTTTGAATAAAATAAGCTGTGTACATCAAAATCTCACTCAGCATTCTATAAAGGGACAAATATCTCTCTGAAACCCCTTGCTGTCTTGATATTCTCAAGAAAAATCTCCCCTAGTCCCTAGGGAGAGAGGCCAGTTTGAATTTCTCAAGATACCAATTCAAGAAGTGTGTCTCCTGATCCTTTTCTGCTGGACACATTTTGCACAAATGCAAGGACATTTCCAATGCAACAATTAGGATGGAAACATTGGATCTCTAGAAATCCATCCTGAGATTTCTTGCTCTCTGTTCAGCCATTCCCCAATTGCCATCCTGACTCCAGGACACAAAACAGAGGCCAGAGGCCAGATGCCCTCAGAATGGACAGGGGAGGACATCTGGGAAGAGTGTGGGCTTTGCTGGGGTTTGGGGCAACTGGTTTTGCATCTCAATCCTTTATTTTCTGACTTAGTGACCTTAAGTGCATCCCTGCGCACCCAATTTTCTTTATTTGGGCATAGTGTTTCCTTATTTGAAGATTAGGTTATTAAATGACATGCTGATTTTAAATTATTTGGCTCAGTATCGATACTTACTCATTGCTGTTTGTCAGATACCTATTATGGGTGGGTCTAGCTCATCAGGGGAGTGTGGTCAGACCAGCTGACCTCCTGGCCATCGGCATCCAGGAGGTGCTTGTGGGGAAAGGCAGTTGTTGAGGAGGAAAGTTTGTTTATAGGAATCGGGAATGAGAGGAGGGTGAAATAGTGAGGGAGGGAGAAGTTGATTAAAACCACACTGTTGTTTCCATTCCCAGACTAAATCCAAGGTGAGATCCTGGTCCAATGCAGTAGCTGAAATATTTTTCACAAAATCTTTTGTGAGATTTGGGTTCTGAGCATGACTGCTTTGGGGCCCAGTAGGCAAAGTGGGGTAGAGGTGTGGAGTAGAAATCCCCTTCCCTAGTCCTGTGTGGAATATGCATATATGATAAGGACTGAGGGTGTCTGGGTTCTGGTGCATGTAGCTCTGGGAACCTGGGAAGGAAGTGCCATTCCTACTGATGGGGAAAGCAGTGGGGAGAAGCCTCTTCTGGAAGCTTGCAAGTGGCAGCGGTGTTGAGGATAACACAGAACCTAGTGTTTGTGAGACATCAGAGAAACCCAGGGGAGAATCTGAGGAAGACGAAATCCTTTTGACAACAGGTGAGGGCTCTGAGTCAGTGACATCTGACTTACCAATGTGACCTCATTTGTACTCACAGCCTATTGGATCCTGTGAGTATTTTAGCTGAGGGACCCAGGGGATATGATAGTGGGAGGTGGGTGGGAGGTGGCATGCAAATCACCTGAGGCTGCTATGGGGCAAACCAGTATCAGGCAGGGGCTGCGTGCTGCTGGGAGGACCCCAGGCTAGGCTTTGCCCTCTGGCCAGGCTGGGGAGGAGGCAGCAGGGGCATGAGGACTACCTCAAGGCCCTCTAGGAGGGGACACGAGAGCCTGGGGCTCTGCTGATAGGCTTGCATTCAGGGAAGGCATTGGTCTTTAAGCGAAGATGAAGTAGAGTCTCGGGGCCATGTCAGACTGTGGAATGTGACCAAAGTTTGACGAGAAGCATGATGCATGGCGAGGAGCTGTGTGGCTTAGTGGTTAAGTGCATGGACTGCAGCCTGACTACCACCCTTATATCACAGCTCTACCACCTCCTAAGCAAATTGCAGAGCCTGCCCAGGCACGTAGAGCCATGCTCAGTAGGCATGAGCGGAGAGTCAGCTTTTATTGTGTACCGACTCTCTTGTGTCAGTGGTGGCATTGAGGCATTGACCCACTGATTCTACAGTTGGGTCTTCACTGTGTCTGCCTGTGAGAGAGGATGGAGGCAGAAGAGTGTTGGGAAGTCAGACTATGGATAACAAAAGCTGGTCTTTCAAGAGCCTCCTACTAAACAAATAATAATAGACATTACAAATATTCTTTTTTTTTTTAAATATTTTTTTAGTTGTAGATGGATACAGAGTCTTTATTTTATTGGTTTGTATGTGGTGCTGAGGATTGAACCCAGGGCCTCACGCATGCGAGGCAAGCGCTCTACCGCTGAGCCACAATCCCAGCCCTACAAATATTCTTAATGGAGGAAGAAAGATATGCACACTGTAAGTATTCAAACAGTATGAAAAAGTATAGGGTAAACCCCACCCCCCCATTTCCATCTGAACTTTCACTAGTTCTTTTCAGAATAGTTTCCTGAAATCATTTGTGCATGTATAGCAGTGCTCCCTGATACTTGGGGATATGTTCCAAGAACCCCAGTGGGTGCCTGAAACCGTGGATACTATCAAACCTGATATAGACTACGTTTTTTATATACATACGTATCTATGATAAAGGTTAATTAATAAATTTGGCAAGTAAAAGATTAATAGCAATAACTCATAATCCAATAGAATGATTATAACCATCTCCATAATAAAAGTTGTGTATGTAGTCTCTCTCTGTTATAATACCTTATTTTATTGGACTCATCTTTCTATAATATTTTTAGGACTTTGTTGACTGCAGAAAATGAAACTGTGGGTATGGGGGGCTACTAAACAAATGTGTGTTTTTGAATGTGTGTGTGTGATGTTTGCATACTGTTATGTTCTTCAAATTAATTCTATTTATTTATGATTTGTTTATTTATGATTTACCAAGCACAGCACTAGTATGTTCATATGTGCTCTCTCATTTAGTCCTATAACAACCTGTGTGGTATCTGTTACTTGATTGTTCTACAGGTCAAAGAAAAAGGAGGCTTGGGAGGAAGCTACACAATCTGTCCAAGGCCATAGACCTGAAGAGGAGAAGAGTAGGGAGTGAAATGAGGTCTGACTCACTTCTAAGTGGATACACTCCCCATTACTTCATGCTGCCTCTTAAACTCCTACTGGGAAAATGCTTTCTGTGAATTTTCTAATTCAGTTTCAGAAGATCTACTGCAGCTCTTTTGTCAATCAGTTTTCCATTACTGTAACAAAATACCTGAGACAATCAGTTGAAAAAGAGGAAAGATTTATTTTTGGCTCACAGTTTTGGGAATTTTAGTCCTTGGTCAATTGTTCTGTTGCTTTTGGGCCTGTGGTGAGGCATCACATCATAATGGAGAGCACGTGGTACAAGAAGCCTGTATCACATGGTTGGAAGCTCAAGAGAGGAAGAAGAAGGAGCTGGGGTCTCAATATCCCCTTTAACAACACACTCTTGATGACCTAAAGAATTTCTCCTAGGCCCTACCTCTTAAAGGTTCCGCCACCTCCTGATACTGCCATGGGCTGGGATCCAAGCCTTTAACCATGGGCCTTTGAGGGACACTTATCTAAACTCTAGCATCTTTCAATGCTGAAAGGTACAATTAGAGACTCAAAAGAAGATCCAGGACATGGATTATTTATTAGAGCTCATGGCTCATCCACCTCTCCAGTGTCCACTTACTAATCAACTCCTATAGAAGTTGTACTGATTTCCATTGAACATGACTGGATTTGTTCCTAGGTCCAACTGATGTAAGCTGACTGTGTATATTTTAAGAGTGTGTATTGGGTGTGCCAATGTGTGTGTTGTGTGTGTGTGTTGGATGTGGGTATATGTTTGGTGTGTGTGTGTATGTGTGTGTGTGTGTGTGTGTAGCGTGTTGGACACTGGATTCAGAAAGGCCTAAGAAGCAACCATGTTGTAGGTTTGCTATTGGCAAAGGCCAGTGGAACCATGGAGTCAGTGGAATGAACCTTTGATTGCTTTGCTCCAATGTTGTGAGGATAAATGGATGTTTCTCCAGCTTGGGGGTAGTCATAGCACTGATTACATAGTCACCCTTGTCAAGGCCTCAAGAAGGTACAGAGCTGGGCGTGGTGGCACATGCCTATAATCCCAGCACTTTGAGAGGCTAAGGCAGGAGAATCATGAGTTCAAAGCCAGCCTCAGCAATAGCAAGGCACTAAGCAACTCAGTCTCTAAATAAACATGAAATAGAGCTGGGGATGTGGCTTAGTGGTTGAGTGCCCCTGAGTTCAATTCCTAGTACCAAAAAAAAAAAAAAAAAAAAAGGCGGCACAGGATGGCTATGGTGTCCTAAATTATGGATGCACAGTAAACTAGAATATGCAGTTGCTTTTGAAATTTGAAGAGAGCATAAACATGTTACGGGAGAAACACATATTGTAGTGATTAAGGGCACAGTTTCGGGAGGCAGATGGTCTACGTCCAAGGTCTGGCTCTGATACTTGCTGTCTGTGCAACTTCAGGCGAGGCAATTAATCTCTTTGTACCTCAGTTTTCTTATCTGCAGAATGGAGGTAAAAGTAGTACCAGTCTCAAAGAAATGCTATAAGGACTGAAGAAATAATACATGTGTTATGGTTTTGACGTTGGGTGTCCTCCAAAAGCTCATGTGTGAGAGAATGCAGTAAAATTTACAAGTGAAATGATTGGGTTACGAGAGCCTTAACTCAGTGCATTAATCCATGATAAGGATTAACTAGGTGGTAACTGTAGGCAGGTAGTATGTGGCTGAAGGAAGTGGGTCATTAGGGCATACCTTTGGGGTATATATTTTGTGACCTGAGCTTAGTCTCTCTCTGCTTCCTGAAACCATGTCCTCTGCTATATCCTTTCACTAATGTGTTCTGCCTCATCTTGGGCCCCAGAGAGTGGAGCCTGCTGTCTATAGACTAAGACCTCTGAAACTATGGACCCCTTTTCCTCTTCTAATTATTCTTGTCAGGTCACAGCAGAATTATTCAATTATCCAATTATTCTTTTGGTCACAGCAGGAAAAAAAAAACTAAAACAATATATAAAAGACTTAAGATAGCATTTGTTTTAAATACTCAATAAATGTTATCTGGTACTATTATATGGGACAGAATAGAAAAATCACATTCATTTAAAAGATAAAACAGGATACTTTAATGAATTTTGGTACTTGCTGAAATTAGCCTTAGAGTTTAAGAGGCAGCTGCTTTTACAACCAGCTGGGTTTGCATGTTCATTATTTATAGCAAAAAGCACTTTTCTGGAAAATTTGGCACACACAGTTTGTGCAAAATACATTATACCTGTCATTGTCAACATAGCTCTTATCCTAAGGAATGTAGGTTCCTCTGAGAGGTTGCTCACTTATTTTAACAATCTGGCATTGTTAGCAGGAGATACTTGCATATTCTTGTTTAGAAGAGTCTTTTGAGGCTGTTTGTAAGGCTTAGGAGAAAATTTGAATTAGACTTTTTTTTTTGGTTAAGATTTGGGAGTTAACAAACAAGGTCTGACTCCTTTCCTTGTTGATTGCACACTTACTCATCAAGTAGCTATGAATGGCTTTTGGTGATTTCTAAAGTCAAATCCACTCTTGGAGGGGAAAGACTAATGATAAGAAAGAGTTTCCAAAAATTAGCTGGGTAATAAATACATGAAAATAATTTAATCTCATTAAAACCTCCCAAATGTAAATTAAAACACATGGATCATATTTCCTGCTTTTAAATCAGTCAACATTGAGAAGCTGATAATACTTGGTGCTGACAAGGGGATGGTGAGATGGGCATTGGCGAAGGGTTGGGCTGAATCTGATCTTGTTAACAGATCCAGATCCGGCTGCTCACCACTTGAAAGCCAATACTTGGGAGAGAAGAGCTGGTAGGAAGAAAATTAAATTTACTCAAGGGTCAGCCCTGTGAAGAGGGAGGGGCCAGCATCCTCAACACTCCATCACAAGGCACTCAGGTAATGAAAGTCTTTATAAGGAGATAAAGGAGGTAAGGCAGAAATGGGCAGGAAGGCTACATGCCGAGTGAGGTCCTCCTCATGCAGGGCGTGTGATTCCCCCATTTTTCCTTCTCTGACTGCGGTATCTCAGTTGACTTTAGCCTTGCAGTGTTGGTTTCTGTAATTCTTTAGATAAACATATTGCTTTTCTGAAAGTTAAACCTTAGGGAAATTTACATTCTTTGTGTTAGTTGATGCACAGAATTATAGAATGAAGGGTGTTACATATTCTGATGTTGTCTGAAGGTCACCAGATGTTCTGGATTCTGTAAATCTAAATAAAGATGATTTAGCAGTTAACAATTTAATAATTTAGAATTTAGAATGCTGGGCAAAGGGAGGAGAAGTAACTCTGCAAAGACCACTGTTAGCATCTCCTAAAGTGAAAATGGCATATAATCAATATCATCCTTGATTTGACCATTAAGTGCAGCACACATGTTTTGTGTTTTATATTTATCCATATGATTTTGTTTTAAGACCTTTTTATTTTGAAATTTTCCATTACACAGAGAAATAAATTGTGTGTGGAAAAATCTCTCTGGAGCCTTCACTCAGACTTGGTCACCATCAGCATTTGCCATATCTGGCTCATTTATCAACCAACCTCCTACCTTTTATTTTCTTCAAATATATTAAAGCAAATTATAGACATTATGCCATTATGCTGTAAATACTTACATGTACATTAAAAAGGTGAATGGTATAATGCCATTATTGCATGTAACAATTTATTGATGTCATCTAATACCAAGTTTCCTTTATCCACTAAACAGTATCTTATAATAGTTGGTTTGTTGAAATTAGGATTCCCAAAGACCCACATCATTCATACTAATTCTTATGCTTAACATAGAGTTGAGATGCTCTAAGCCATATTAGAAGAAGAAAGGCAAGGACAATTATTATTATAGTCAATCGTAATGGCTTAATGTGAAGGAATGTTTTGACACAATTAATGTGTTTTTCTATTTTGCTTCCTTTCTTTCTTGACCTCTGCTCTAGGTGGCTTGAGGCATCCATCATTTTGGAGGAAGACCAGAATTTGTAACAGAAAGAATGCAAAAACCAAAACCAAAACCAAAACCAAACCAAACAAAAAACCAGCTTCTATTGGAGTACAACTTAGAAATATTCAGAAGAAAAAATTCTGCAAACCAGATGTTGTCTTCAAAGATTTCTAAATTTCTTTAATTTTCCCCTTTAGAATTTCAACAATGCAGCCTGATTGAATCAACGTATTACATTCTCCTGATGTGTAAGTAAAATACCCTTGTTTTACATTAAGACATTTCTAAGAAGTAGAGTGAAAGAGGAAGGGCATCATGCAGGGGCCTGACCTTCCGAGGCCCCATGGAATAGGGAAAATATGGTAGCTAGGATAGTAGAGAGAGAGGTACAGAAAGGCAACAGGGAGAGACAGAGAGAGAGAGAGAGAGAGAAAAGGAAGGAAGAGGTGAGAAAATCACTTTAGATTATGTGTTCTTCCAGCTTTGGCTCAGCAAGTAGGGAGCATCATGGATAGTGGAGGTACCACAAAGGTAGAAGGGACCCTCGTCTTTCATCTCATTTGAGACTCTGCTAAATTGATTGCCATTCTGGGGTATGACTACATTCACATGGTGCTGCCAGGCAGAGAGATAACTCAAGGTTTAGCTTTCTCAAGCCAACCTTATTTCCAGTGAGGTGCAATGAACCCTGAAAACAGCAGTGGTTTGGCCCAAAAGCATTACCAGTGGGAGTCGCCATGGTTGGTCAGGGTCAAGATACCTTATAGCAAGGGCTGCATGGCAGACCACCTGGGGCAGGTGAAGCGGGGAGACATATCAAGTAGGATGGAGTCTAGACCCAATAGAGGAGTCCAAAGGACGAGAGAGAGCTGTTGTGAGGGATCACCCAGGCAGCCAGTGGGAGAAAGCCTGAACTATGCTACTCTCACATAGATATATACCTTGACTGTGAATCCCGTTATGGCAGCAGCAGCCAGATAGCTCAGGGATCCCCACTCCACCTTGGCTGGAACGGCCAGAGGAATATTACTCTTCACCTGCCACAAAGTCACGTAAGCCCCACCCCTCCTCTTAGAACCAGATGTCATCTTGGAGAGGAGCCAGGAAGGGAGCCAGAAGACTGATGTGTCTGAGAGACTAAACCTTTATTTCCCCTTAGAGAGTAAACATTCTTTGAAGGGACTGTTTAAATTATGGTGTTACACTGAGGTTCAAATCTGATTAGCCAATGAGGGAATCAGATTGCATTTTTGAAAATATTAAAAAATCAAATCCATTCTCAGAGGACAAAGATTAGCCAGTATTGAAAGATTTCAAAAAAATATTCTAATATGCGCCACCCACTCAAATGTATTACATTTCAAATGTGAATGAAAGCAACTACCCTATACTTTTGTCTTTGAATTTTTTTTAAATTTTAGTTGTTGATGGATCTTTATTTTATTCATTTTATTCATTTATTATTTATATATGGTGCTGAGGATCGAACCCAGTTCCTCACGCATGCTAGGCAAGCGCTCTACCACTGAGCCCCAGCCCCAGCCCCTGTCTTTGAAATTTTTAAACATTGGAAAAATATAGAAAATTACTGATTAGTAGGAAGAAACTTATAGGCAAAACAAAGGGGCCACTTGCTTGATCTGTGGCCACCCTGGGGGCCAGGCCACCTTCTTTAATCTTGGTGGGTCCAGGAAGCACAGCTAGCAAGGTTAAAGAATGTGCAAGTGTCAAGTATGAGGTGGAGGAGAGAGGAGGACCATGCCTCTCCCCTCCCTGCAACCTGGCCAAGATGGCACCTTGCTGTCTGCAGGACCGAGCTGCGGGCAGTAGAGGTCGGGACCCTGATTATTCCACAGGACTTAGAAAGATCGAGTCGAGACAATTAGAAAAGAGTATATGGAATATTTTCCCTTATATTGTGTAAATATGAGCTCATGAATACTGTCCTAGTTTTCATCTAGAAACGTTGGAGGGATTTTCTCTATTGAAAATACTTCAAAGGCTGACAGGAGATACAAATGAAAGAACAAAGTTTGTGAGTGTGATCTATTCATCACACCACTTACACACAGGGTGATTCCTATGCAATCATATTGACTGAAAAGGCAATACATAGATTTATGAAATAAGACCCAACTATGTGAAAACATTAAGAGAGAAGGGAGGTGGCGAGGGGAGGAGGGTATGGTAGAAATAGTAAAAGGTTCACATTGCTTTGTCCTGGAAAGGAAGGCCTAAGGACAATCTCGTCCTCTGACCTCCTCACCGTTGTGCATGTTACAACCACTCTGTTGTCTGGTGGCTTCCATCTCAGAACCATAATAATTTGAGGGGATATTGGTTTATGTATCTCTGATAGTAAGTAAACTACTTAAGTAAGGGAACCATGTCTTTATTTAAATTTCTTTCCCTAGGGCCCAGTAAAAGGCCTAGAACACAGTCAGTGTAGAACAAAGTTAAACATGAGTGAAAGAAAAGAGACGTTATTAAAACAAAAAGTGAATGAAAGAAGCTGAGGTAAAATAATTTGTCTGAGTGCCTTGAACTGTCGCCTCTCTCTTCTCTCCTTTCTGAAGGTTCTGCTCACCTTTCCAAATTGCCCCCGGCCATACATTACTTATTGGTGTGCTCATCTTAGTTATTTATACATGATTTGAGGTTAAGACCCATAAAATGATGATAATATTAGATATTATTTATTGAGCACCTACTATTTGTTGGGCAGAGGCCAGGGCAGTGTTGCACACTCTCTAAAGTACAGCTGGGTCTTGTTATAAGGCAGATGCTGATTCAGTAGGTGTTACAGTTTGGATGTGAGGTGTCCAGAAGCTCATGTGTGAGACGCTGCAAGAAGGTTTAGCAGAGAAATGATTGGGTTATGAGAGCCTTAACCCAATCTGTGAATTAATCCCCTGATGGGATTAACTGGGTGGTAACTGAAGGCAGGTGGGGCATGGCTGGAGGAGGTAGCTTTGGGGTATATATTTTGTGTCTGGTGAGTAAAGTTCCTCTCTCTGCTGGCTGATCAGCATGTGAGCTGCTTTCCTCTGCCAGACTCTTCCAACATGATGTTCTACCTCACCTTGAGCCCCAAGGAATGGAGCCTGCTATTGTGAACTGAGACCTTTCAAACCATGAGCCTTCAAATAAACTTTTCTTCCTTTAAAATTGTTCTTGTCAGAGTTTTTTTTTTTTTTTAATTCACAGGTGCAAAAGCTGACTAAAACAGTAGGCCTGAGTGGACCTGAGTTGCTGTATTCTAAAAGGTGATGCCTATGTTGCTGGTCCCAGGACACACTTGGAGCAGCAACTGCAAAGGGCTATAACTCATTTAATTCTTTAGCCAATCCAGGGAGGCAAGTTCTGTCACTCGTTGCAGTTTGCAATAAGAAACTGAGGGTCAGAGCAGGTGAATGAAGGTCATGTACTTATTAGTGGCATTGGCATTTGGACCCCATGCTGCCTAACTTCAAAGGGTAAGACCTTTCCAAAGGGCCACAGCTTGCTCAGAGGTTTCTTTTAGGAACTATCTTTTCATGGATGGACCCTGGAAGGGGAGAGAAAATTATTTGTGTTTCTAAAATAAGACGGGGCTGTGCTTTGGCTCTGGAGGAAGGCAAGGTCTGGGAGGGATTATCATCCACTTGAGAAGAGAATACATCCTTTTCCGGAGCATGCTGGCTTGCTGCTCTTGCAGCCCAGGCCTATGAGTGAAGGGCTCTCAGATCCAGCTGGGGGAGGGCTTGGCTCATCCATGCTGCTCAGTGGGACAACACCGGAATGGAAGCATTAGCCTTAATGGGAAAGACCTGTTTTCAGGGGGAGGCAAAGATAATAACTCACATTTCAAGCACTCACAGCTTCGTTAGCTCATCTTGTTTTTTTTTTTTTTAAGTTGCGGAGATTGAACCCAGGGATGCTTAACCACTGAGCCACATCCCTGGCCCATTTTTATATTTTATTTTGCGACAAGGTTTTGCTAAGTTGCACAGGGCCTTGCTAAGTTACTGAGGCTGGCTTTGAACTTGCAATCCTCCAGCCTCAGCCTCCCGAGCTGCCTGTGCACCATCCCACCCATCTTGTTAGCTCATCTTCATAAGCTTCCTGCAAACAGACTTGAAAACTGAGTGGCAGGCTGGCTTTAAACCTGGTCTTCTGATTCTTCTAAATCCTATGTGACACCACACTGAGTTCTTTGGGGCTCATGAAAGGAAGGTTTGGGGAAGATCCAAACATGTTGCTCTTGGATGGAGAGAAATCCAGAAGAAATTTCCCTGGGATTGTGTAGCATGAGCTAATGATTGTGAGAGATCACTGGACTCTTTAAAGTATTTATACAGTATGTATAATAATTGCGAGTATACATTTATTTATATAGAGGGTGGAGTGTCATTATTCATGAATTTCCTATTTATAAATTTGCCTACTAATGAAAATGTATTTGTAATCCCCAAATCAGTATTCATGGTACAATAATGTGTATGTGTGTGTGCATGTGTGTGTGTGTGTGTGGTGCTAAGGATCAAACCCAGGGCCTTTTGCACGCTAGGCACACACTTTACCACTGAGCTGTACCCCAGCCTGCATGTTTTACAATCATTTGTGGACATGTTACCTGATACACCATATCCTCGCTGAGGTTGAAAAGATGTGGTAATAGCAGCTGCACCTTTGGGGATTGTCCTTGGCTGAGTTACTTGCACTTCTCCCTAATCCTTTGGCGAGGATTATGCCCTCTTTCCTGGCATTCTCGATTTTAGAGAGAAGCCTCACCTAGAGGATTAAGCTGTTAACCACTAAATAATCTTTTTTGCAGATTTTATAGAACCTAGAACATCTGGTGACTTTTGTAATGTCCGTCCTTAGTCTTTACTTCTGTGTGTCAACTAACACAAAGTATCTAAATTGCTGTGAGTTTAACTTGCAGAAAAATAATAATGTCTGTTTTGAGAACATGCAGGAAGTAGCCACAGGAGGTCCCTTGTGATGTTTCAGCCAGAGGGGGAATGATGGACACCGCACTCAGCATGTGCAGTTCCAGCTCTGCTTCTCCTTTCCCTCCTTATAAAAGCCGTTTGCTTTCCTAGCCCCCAGGATGGAGCTTTGCTAGCCTCTCCATCTTCTTCAGGGCTGACTCTTGAATAAACCTGATTCCTTCTCACCAAGTTTTTTGCCTCCCAAATATTGAGCCTTTGAGTGGCGAGCAGCTCTGACCTTCCTCTGACAGCAGTGATGCTCTGCCTTCTTGTTTTGGCTCTCGTACTGGAGACAAGGGTCCTCATGATCTGTTTAGTGCCACATGGTTCACACTTTGGTGATCATCATGCTTTTTGTTGATGACCTTGTGACTTCAAGTGGCTCCCAAGAACAATGCCAGAAGAATACAAGAAGACTGTGGTGCGTCTTCTGGAAGACAAACAACACGCCCCCAACTCCAGGAGCTAGCTTTGTGCAGGTGTGCATTGCATGTGAGTTTGATGTTCATGAATCAACAATATATATTAAACAAAATATCTTTCAACAGAAACACATAAATCAAGGTTAGGCACTAATCCATTGATGAACATTCTATGACTTGAGGCTCAGTGCAATCTAACCTGTATTTCCCCTGGGAGCAATGACTTGGTAATCACAGATTTAGTGTTCATGGTGGCTTAACAGAACACAACCCCTGCAAATGACAAGAGCCAAGTGCATGTCTTTCAGGGACACATTGACTGTCAGTTCCTTTTTCCTATAATTCTATTCATTAACCTTTCTTGGGTGGGCCTTGCTTGTGAGTCCTAGGAACTATGGCCAAGGTCAGAGGCAGTGGGGAAGACCACGTGGGCTAATGTGCAAGCATGGATTCTTCCTAGGAAGCCTTGAGCCATCCACGGCACCCGTCTTTCCCACATCTACAAAGGAGTGCCTCTGCTGTCCACGTCTGTAGCAGGCGGTGATGATTCCTAACTTAGGGTTTGTGGTGAGAATTAGGGAAGTTAATGTGTACTAAGTACTCATAAAAGAGGCTGGTAAACAGGGCCAGGTCTGGGGTGAGGTGTCTTGGATGCAAAATCTATGGGGACACTTGTCCTGTGCTTGCTGGCTTTCTTAAATTCTGTGTCCTAGGTGTTTTATTTCACCCTGTTCCAGCCCTGCTGGCAAATGTATGTTAGTTCTGCTATTGTTAATGGGGAGTCCTCTCTTTTGTTCCTCTGGAGAGATCCTGAGGCCACTGTCAGCAGTCTGCCTGAGTCCTGGCCATCTGTCTAGGCATGGCATATGTGTGCTCTTTTTGGGCTTCCATTCTTTCATCTTTTGAGGGGAGATGACAACATCCTCACTATCCTTGACTAGGCACCCACCTGTGAGGGTGGTGTGAGGATCACACAGGATAACTGGCTGATGTGGCCTGGCCTTGTGGCCCTTTCCCAGTGTGAGACCAAGGAAGAGGGAATAGATGTGGTGCTTGCTTGAGAGATACTGGGGACCAAGCGGTTGTGGGATCAAGTACTTGCAGAGGTCTCAGTTGTAAGGCCTTGAGTCATGATCTAGAGAGGACCTACTTCTTCCATGTAAGATGAGGTCTTGAGGTCCAAAAGGGAAAGTCACTTCCCTCTGGTCATACAGACCTGAGGGAAATGTATCAAGTTTGACTTGGACTGGAGGAAGCCGTGTGTGGGAAGAATGGCTGTGCGAGTGGGAATTGAGGGGTCTGGGGAGGCAATGGTTCAAGGCACAGAAGTAGTTCATCCACCATCACCATCCGGGTATGGGGCTAGTGGCGTAGAATCAACCAGAAGGAGCAAAGCAGCACTTATGTGGCTGGTGGCTGGAGGTGTGCGGTCAGCGTCTAGCTCTTTGCAATGGCTGGGAGGAGTCAGGGAGAAACTTGTGGCAAGGAAGAGAGGGCAAGGAGGAATTGAAGTGGCAGCCTGGCAGAGCACATGGGGAATGAGCAGAGGAAGGTCCATCTTGGGCTTCACTGGAGGAGCTCGGGGCAGCAAGATGCCTTCCAGAGCTCCTAGAGGATGGTGGATCAGAGGATCACTGTGCACCGGTGGACACCGTGACAGCTCATCTTCTCCATCTGCCTTTGAGTCAGGCTGGCCTCACCCCTGAAATAGTCACCAGTCCCCCCAGTGGTCTCAGCCATGCCTGAAGCAATCTTTTGGGACCCCCTTTTCTCCCACTGGACCCCAGTTTGCTCCTTCTAAATCCCTTCCTCTGACTCTGAGCTCTTGATTCCTGATGCAGTTGGAACACAGTCTGCCACTCCTGGATGTGGTGCTTGTTATCCCCTGTGGACTTGTTCCCACTGATCCTGTCATTGTTTGGGGGTTTCTGTGAAGGTTCCTCAGATGATGCCTCATCTTGTTGGGGCCACCTGGCCCTGACTTCAGAAAAGGAAACTGATGGAGGCTGTGTTTTAGATATCTGGTTCTGCCCACAGGGGACCCCACCAGCTCCTCAGGGCTGCCCCTTAGGTAGTTCACTTTGTGGGAGAGGCCCTAGGATGCATCTGAGGGGCAGTGGTCCAGCCTGTTGCTGGAGCTGAGAGAGGAGATGGGTTCAGTGGCAGGAAGTAGAGTTGGGTTGGTGGCTGGGAAGGAGAGAGTGGGAGGGCTGGATGACCTTGACAAGCAGGTCAAGGGCAGCAGGAAAGAGGCTGAGAGAGGAAGGGGAGGAGCCGAGGTTCTGTGGTAGACCAATGCTGCTCCTGAGCAGGGGCAACTGAAGAGCATGAGTCTTATGAACTGACCATCTGTGAACTCATCCACAATAAAGAGGAAATGTTAGACACCAATACCAGGCTACATGTTCAAGATATTTACTGGGGAAACACTTGTGAAGGATGCAGGGAGAGGGCAGGAGCAGGCAAGGCGAGCCCATAGTTATGATGCAGTCTATCATCTGGGAAAGCAGAAGGGGAAGGAAGGAAGATGGGGTAGGAAGGCCTCAGACTGCAGCCCCTTTCTGAGAAAGCTTTTGCCAGGCTGCTCTTGTGGTCCTCAGTGGAGGAGCCCTGCTTCTAGTGGGGGTAGGAGGGCACTAGTGCCCATCATTGACTGGGAACTCTCCAGGGATGCCTGGCCTAGTGCACATGTGATAGTGGGTCCAGAGGAGTGGCAGTGGTCACCTATGCTGCTCTGGCTGGGTCACCTGAAGATCTGGGCAGTGCATTTCCATGACCTCGAAGTGGCCTAAAGAAGCTGGGAAGGTGGCTCCAAAGTACTTCTTCGGTGCATGACTCTTCTTCATATTGCTTCTTCCAAAAGCTTGTTCGTGTTAATGGAGGTATTTAATCCAATTTGCCTGGCACATATGGAGAATCTTTAGGGTACATTTTCTATACAAACTCAAGACAAGCTGGCCCCTGCTCTCAAAGGTTTTATCCACTAGAAAAGGTGATCACATACGTAAGGTGACCAGGGTCTGACGTTCATTCGATTCTTAAGGGGTCAGAGGAGGGAGAGAAATGTCCAGTTAGGGATGTGGATAGAGTGTTTGGAAAAATGGTGTACATGAGTGAGTCCCTATGGGTGGGTTAGAAGTGGACAGTGGAAGGAAGGGAAGGGAAGAGTGTTTGCCCCGGAAAAGGAGGCCAATTACAATGAGTAAATAAAAGACTCCCGGTGACATGTTTAGCCAGGTACAAACTGTTCAATAAAAGTTAGTTACTATTTTTTTCTTCATTTGACCAATTTTATCCATTTTAATGTGTTTTGATGGAAATTTTTTTCTTCAAGGATTCTGCCTCTGCTCCTCCACCTCTGTGAGGTAGGCACTGTTAATGTCTGTGTTTTATAAAACATCTTGGCAAGGCAAAGTGCCTTGTCTAAAGAACTGGCCTCAGTCACAATCCAGAGCAATTCTGAGTACCAGCCAGCAGATTTAATACTACTCTCAGCAGCAGTGTGAAAACGAGTGTGCATAGGGCCTAGCTTAGTGGGACATGGCAGGGGCTGGCCAACAGTCGTGACTATTGTAACCCGTCCCATTCAGCTCTAGGCGTGGGTAGCTGCCCCACAGGAGAGTCTCAATCATGTGCCCTCTTCCAACTGTACTCAGGGTGCCATGTACCACATCCTCAAGCAGAATCTGATCTTGCCCTCAGAAGGTCAGGTTGCTCTGTTTGTGTTCCTTGCTTGGGTTGCCTGGCAACCTGTGCCTTTGTGGCCTCTTGTCTTCTGGGAGAGAAGTTCCAGGTTCTTGGGCTGCTGCCTATTAGCCATGGGCTGTCTGGATTGGAAGGACATATAATAGTTATTTGGCATGTTTTCTGACTCCCAATATTTTTAAAGCAAATTTCTCTATCATTTGGTACTTCCTTCCTATACTGATTCATTCATTTATTCAACAAATTTGTTGGACACAGACAGTAAAATGCCAACAATACCAACATCTATGGCATTGACGGAACATCTTATGTTCCAGGAATTGTGCTGATCACCAGGGAAACGAGCTAATTACCAGGGAGCTCTATCAGGTGTATGGCACTGGGCTGAGCTGGTGTAATACCCCTTTCCATCCTTAAGTAGCCCCTTGAGGTAGGCCCTACTATTATTCTCTTCTTACAGACAAGGACATGGAGCCATAGAGAGGTTAAGTAACTTGCCCAAGGATACACAGTTAACAGATCCTGGTCTGAATTGACCAGGATTCAGAACCCCCGACCCACCCACCAAACCCAGGCTTGGAATTTCTGCACTGTCTGCCTATGCTTCTGAGGATGTTTTGACATTTAGCTTGGAAAGGATAATCTCCAGAGGCATTTAAATCCACCTTCAATTCCAGCCCCCTAATTTCTCTTGGACAAATTAATAAAAATAATAGAGCTTCAATTATTAAGCGCTTGCCACTAACACCATTCTAAAGTGTTGTGTATCACAGTTGTTCTCATTTTCCTTATGATATTTTGGCAACAGAGGTATTATTATTATTATTTCCATTTTGCAAAAGGAGTTGAATCTCAGAGGGAGTAAATGACTCTAAGTTCTCTCTCAGAATATCAGTGAGGGTTCAGTCAGAAGCTAGAAAACGCATAGTAATTTGAGTAGGGAAATTTTAATATATAGAATTGTTAACTAGTAATAGGGAAGATTAACTACCAAGGGGTCAAGTTAGCTCTAAAAAATGCTGGAATAAGCCGGGTACAGTGGTTCATGCCTGTAATCCCAGAGGCTCGAGAGGCCGAGGGAGGAGGATTGTGAGTTCAAACCTAGCCTCAGCAAAAGCAAGGTGCCAAGCAACTCAGTTAGACCTTGTCTCTAAATAAAATACAAAATAGGGCTGGGGGTGTGGTTGAGTGCCCCTGAGTTCAATCCCCTATTACCCACCCCCCAAAAAATGCAGGAATAGAGGACTTAGGGAGACATTTTCTATAGGGTTGAGGCAAGTTACCTAAGGAAGGAACACATTTGCAAGATAACCCTGCCTCTGGCCCTGATTCAGATCTCAATGGACCTCTTGGGAAGGGGTGCAGGTATAGCCCACTGGATGATAGAGAGGTTTGCTGAGATGCCACAACTGGGAAACTGGCCCCTGGATGCTGATTGAACTCTGGGGATTTGTTCTCTGGATGTACGATTGACTCCTGAGGAACAGCTGCTGTCTGGGAGGCCAGTGACACTGGCTGAGGCGTGTACACCATTCTGTGTCCTTTACATGCTGGTTGCTCTTCACTAGGAGAGCAGGAAGAAAGCAACCAGGAAGGAAAGGCCCTCCCTTCTGTAGTGTCCAGCTGATGCTCTCTGTTGACAGAACTGTACTTTAGGCCTGCTGACGAAGGAGAGCTCTTCACAGGAAGCTGCTATAGCATCACAAACAGGACAATGAAGGGTGACAGTGCTGAGAGGCCGTCAATTGAAATGGGCACAGCAGGTATTAGAACCTACTGTAATTTAGGGTTGTTTGACATCAAAACCCAAATTAATTCTACTGTAACACTAAAGTGGCTACAATATTTACCATGCAGGGGTACTGGGTATATTAAATAAGATGGTCTATGGGACATCATGGAAGTTCATTGAGGATTAATTGATTACTAGCCTGCTTTGTTTTTTATAGAACATAAGAAGAAATCTGAGGGGCTGGGGTTATGGCGCAGTGGTAGCGTGCTCGCCTGGCACATGCGAGACACTGGGTTCGAGCCTCAGCACCACATAAAAATAAAATAAAGATATTCTGTCCACCTACAACTAAAAAGATAAATATTAAAAAAAAAGAAGAAGAAATCTGAGGCACATTCAAGCTGCTTTTCTAATTTCCTAGATGACAAAGCTAGTTTCAGGGAGAAATGACTTAGCTGGGGTCTTAACACCTGCCAGGGATTTTGAGAGGAATGATTGATCCCGGACCCCCTGAATCCTATGTCATTTCAAACTACCACATCAAATTTGACATGTTAATTAGGGCTAAAGTGGAGGCAGGGTAGTTCCACTTGAAATTATTTGACACTGGCTGCCCTGGTACTCAGTTGCACAATCCCCAGACTTTGTTTTGTTTATAAGAAGAAAAGGTTATTTTGACCAGCTCAAGTTTTCCCTTAAAGATCAAGTTCATGTTTTTATTTTATTACTGAATTTTTAACATGCGACAAGCCAAGTTCGTTAATAATCTTAACCTTCTGACATGGAGAGGGCATAGAAATAAATATTCCATTGCCATAAAAATATCCTCTTGGACTCCTCGTTTTCATCCACAGTTCCCTTCTGTTACTGGTTGTGGATCTGGTGGTAATATTCCAGCCTGAGTCACTTAGGAAGGCTGTAGTCTCTTTCGCAGCTCTTCCAGGACTTTCCATTTGTGGGTTTCTCTTCCGGTCTTAACGTTCTGTTGGGAGATTGCATCGGTAAGCATGATTTGAGTGGTGTCCTCCCAACTGGTGGTTGCCAAGTTACCATCTTTAGATCAGGCCTCCTTGACCACCTTCAGATGTCCCTATGCTTTATGGCATGTCCACCTGCAGTCTCTGGGCACCTCAAACCTGTCAGTCCCCCCCACAAGGAACTTGCCATCTCCTTCTACCAGCTGTTCCTACTGCCAGTCACCTGGGATGGCACCTCTGTTCACTAAATTGGTCAGGCAGAATATCTCCTTGAGAGTCTGGTTACTTCCCAATGCACATTGAATTTTTATTCTCACTGCCTCACAGGGGCCACAGGCCTTGCCTGAGCCAGTCCCTGTGGCAGCTCTTATTCATATGCTCCTACTTTGGCTTTTATTCATTCCCTTACATTGTTTTTTTACATTTTCAAAAGCCTTTCTTGCCCCCAAGGTGTTCATACAAACTGTTTTCTTTTTCTGATATATTCATCTCTTAACTCCTCCTGTCTGGCTAATCCCTTGTCATCCATCTGGTCTCAGCTCAGATTTCAAGTCTTCAGGGATCTCTCACTAATGACACTTGCCCAGGTGTGATTAGGACTTTCCTGTTATTCCCTCTCATGCCACTTGTCCCGATTTGTAATTGTATATTTATCTAGGTGCCTATGTGATTAATTACCTTCACTGCTACTCTTTAGAACACAGGGCTCCTGGCCAGGTTTGCTCCCTATCAAGTCCCTAATACCTGCACAGTGGGCTTGCCCTACGGGACGTGCTCAGTACATATTCACTAAGTCGATGGAAAGCAATTGATGGTCACATACAGCTCTACCTTTCTTTTCACTTTTCAAATAAAGATGACTATCAACTTCCTCTAACATTACGTCCTGCCCATCTTTCAGATTGCTCCCTTTCTCGCCATCTTTGCTGCCGTCTCCATAGCCTGGGCCTCCTTGATTTCTCACTGTGCTGTGAAAGCACATTTCCACTTGGTCACTACAGCACAATTCTTGCTTTCTATGCAGCTGTTAAAAGATATTTTTAGAATAAAATCATATGTATCACTGTGTTGCCCCCAAACTCTCACTTACTCCTCATAACTTCTTGAAATATACCCAAGATCATCCATAAGGCCTTTCTGGCCTTTCGAAGTTAGTCTTATCTTACCTTTTTCCACCTTCACTTCACTTTACTCTTTGCACATATCTTTTTGTTTGATCTAAGCTCTATAAGAACAAGGACACTGTCTGTTTTGTTCACTGCTGTATCTACATTGCAGATGCATTAGTTACTCATGGCTATACCACCAACTATCCCCGAATACTTAATGGCCTCAAACAACAACCAGTTTTCATGGACCTTTAAGTCAGACAGATGAGTCTGCCAGCCTCAGCCTGACTTGGCCCATTTGGGCAGGGTTAGCTCCTGTATCTACTGTGAACCATATCAGCTGGCAGGCTGACCAGGTGCTAGCTAGTTTACGATGACATTGGCTGGGAAGACTCAACTTGCTGCCTGTGGCTTCTTATATTCCCAGTTAGCACAGACTCCCTGGGTGGTACGTGTGTGATAGGGTCATAGTGAGGTGTCCAGAAGAGGGAGTAGAAATAGGCAAGTGTTTTCTCAAGCCTCTGCTTGTGTCCAGTTTGCCACAGTCCCATTGACCAGAGGAAGCGACATGGCTAAATTGGGGACCAGAATGGAGAAGACTATAAAGTTGCCAAGCAAGGGGTGGAGATAAAAAAAACCCATTATTTGGGACCGCTAATACAGTCAATCAACCACAACCTAAATCAGTTCCTGACACATAGGAGGTACGAAAGAAATACTTTTTGAATGAATGTGATGCTTTTGGAACATCCTGAATGGGCAGTCTTTTCCTTAGTTATACCATAATACAGGTCAACAATTAACCTATGGTGCTCAATCTGTAGGTTACAAACACACCTTGACTGTCAACAGATACTCTAAAGTTGTAGGGAATATTTTGTGTGCTTGCACGTAGTTGTGTTTTTCTGAAAGATAGTGTCCATATCTTTCACAGGATTCTCAATGAGCCACCTTGGTCCCAAGGATGGAAAATCACTTTAAAAAATAAATATCTTTTTGTATTTTCTCTGTCCTTGTGCATGATGTTTCCTTTGCAGATAGAGCCTTCCCTCTCCTAGACGGACTAGCTCCTATTCATCTTTCAGTGATAGGTGGGGCTGTTTTGTATTTGTTGGACCATATAAAAGGTCCTTAAATGAATAAAATTAAAATAAAGATGATGGCTTCATAGTAAATTATAAAAAGTCCAAAGATTTGGTGGGAAATTATTTTGAAAAATGAAAAAAAGTATTGTCTTATTATATTTTTTTTGTACTGAGGATTTAACTCAGGGATACTTGACCACTGAGCCACGTTCCTAGCACTATTTTGTGTCTTATTTTGAGTTCCTTAGCGCCTTGCCATTGCTGAGGCTGGCTTTGAACTTGTGATTCTCCTGTTTCAGGCTCCCAAAGTGCTGGGATTATAGGTGTGTGCCACCGTGCCAGGCTATTGTCATGTTTATTATGCCACTAAATTGAGATTGCATTACAATTACATGTAAATGCTTTGAATGAACCAGGAAGGAATCAAATATTGGTTTCTTTGGTATCATTTTCCTCATAACATCATATCTTAGCACAAATGCATTCTTGATCTTTGACCTTTGCAGTATGGTCAAAAACGGTAATTTGTGCGAATATAACAAAAATCTTATTAATTTTTCTCTGAGCTTTGTTTATATTAGAAGCACTCTCCTTTGAAACTCTTATGTCATTAACCTTTTTTTTCTTGTCTTCAATGACTGAAGTGTCTAAACTCTATATAACATGTCTTGTTTTAGTTAGATTTTCATTATCACTGTGACCAAAAGACCTGACAAAAACAACTTAAGGGGAAAGTTTATTTTGGCTCATGGTTTCAGAAGTCCCAGTGCATAGATGGCTGACTCTGTAGCACTGTGCCCAAGGTGATGCCGAATATCATGGCTGAAGGGTGTGGTGGAGGAAAGCTGCTAAGAGAGAGAGAGAAAGAGAGAGAGAGAGAGAGAGAGAGAGAGAGAGAGAGAGAGAGAGAGAGAGAGAGTGCTCCACTCACCAAAGACAAGATATGAACCCCAAATGCACACCCTGATGACCTACTTCCTGTGCCACCCCCTACCTGTCTATAGTTGCTGCCCAGTTAATCCATATCAGTGGATTAATCCACTGAGTAGGTTAGACTCCATAAAATATCATCAGTTCACTTCTGAACATTCTTGTATTGCCTTTCAGGTGAGATTTTGGAGGCCATCTCATATGTAAACCATAGCACATGTCTAACTCTGCTGTTTGTCATATGCTGATGTGTCTAATGCTTCCAAATCATTACTTATTGATGACTTTGCTTGTGAGGTGCACAGTGCTTTTGTATCACTTTCATTGACTTTATGTCATTTCATAATTTTTGCAAATCATGGTATAACTTTGTAGACCATTTGCATTACAAGTCCCTGTTTTATCAGAAGTGGTACACTTGACCAGGAAGGAGGAAAAAAATGACTTTTTTTTCAGACTACAAAGTTGAGAAGTAGAGATGGAGTAAAGATTACTTTCTTTTTCTAGCTCTAGGCTCTTTTCCTCAATGTATAAATGAGGAAACTGAGGCTCAGAGAGAGGAAAGGTCTTGCCCTGAAGCACATCTCTAAGTTGGTGATGAAACTGAAACTAGTGATTAGGTACCCCTTTTGCTCAGACTTGTTATCGTACAGCTATTGCTTTAGGAAAGAAAAGCTAATTTCATATGAAATTATTTAAAAGCAACCAGACTCTGACTGAATTGCATAACCCAAATATTCCATTTGATTTACAAGTGTATTTTTTTAGTCTTTTAGATGTCCTATGATACATTTATTTCATGACTGAATTGGCAGCATTCAAAAACTCAAAATTTATCTGATTCATCAAAGTTTCAACACTCTTTGACACAGGGAATATATTAGACTGAGATTTCATTGTCTTAAAACAGCCACAAAATTGACATGTGATCAACAAGGAGACATGTCTGTCTAGAAGCCAGGTTTTCTGATTCCAAAAAGTGCCCTGTCCAAACTCATATTCTTTATTAAAGAAAGTTATATATTCTACTTATTAACATGATAGCTATAATTAGGTGGTACTCCCTATGTGCCTGACACTTTTAACTTCCCTTTGCATGCATAACACGTCTATTCCTTCCAATTGTCCTGTGAAGTAGGTATTATTATTGTTCCTACTTTACAAACAGATGCATTCACAAGGGAATAGATTGATAATATTAAATGTTCATTGATATGTTTTTCAGTTTTTTTAAAAAAGGGTTATTTTCTACTTTTAACCCTTGAATCGTCTACTCCCTATACAGCCCTTCCAATGCCAAGACATTATGCTATGGTTTAATAATGCTTCAGCAATTGGTTGAGGTATTTTTGGCTCCAAGTAATAGAATCACCTGACTGTAACTCAGGAGGTAGGCAGTTCCAGGCTGGTTCAGTAGTTCAGCAAGCAAATAACCAACCCCCCAACCTCTTTCCACCCTTCTTTCCTTCAGCATACTGGTTCTTGTTGTCAGGCTTGTTACCTCATGATTTAAGTAGTTCAGCCTCAACTTTAGGCCTCAGATGGCTATCTTCAAAGGCAAGAAGACAAAGAGGGACCAGAGATGCCACAGCATCATCTCTCTCCTTTTATCAGGGGAGGACATTTTTCTCAAAGCCCTTAAGTACACTTTCCCTTCTATGTCAATGAGTCAAACAAGGTCACATGGCCTCTTCCAGTGGCAGGAAGGCTGGAAAAAAGGAACCTTGTAATTTTAGCTCTCTATCTGGCTGTGTATGGGTGTGTAGCTATCCCCATGAAGAAATGGGAAGGAAATGGCTATTGGGCAGCCGACCAACTATTTCTATCATACATAGTAAATTGTTAGTGAAAAATCATCTCTAAAGATGGTCTCCTGTGGGTGATCTGAGAAGTCTCATTTATTTAATTCTCATAAAAATCTTGGAAGGTTGTTGAGTTAAATGGTAAAAGGTAAAGAGCTCCACATAGTTCCTTTGAACATGGAGATGTGATAATGCTATGATTTGCACATGCATAGTGTATTGGGATTCTTCCACCATGTATAGTGACCCTCTTCTTATGAGGTTTGTGGATGACTACATGAGTGCTGCATCTTGCCTTTCTCTTTTCCTACAGTTTTTTTTTTTATTTTTATGAATAGGGGATAAAGGGGTCACTCTAAGTCACTCTCAGAACAAAATGATATTCATTTCCTAGAGTGAGATCAGTGATGAGATGAGCTACCTCTGAGACTGGGTTCTTCCCAGGACAAAAGAAGCAAGAGCAGGTATTAAAGAGGATCTTAATTTACCATTAAAGGAGGAGTATCTGGGGACACCTCTGGAACCTGGCCTTTCCTTCCTGGGAAAATGCCCCACGTATTGTTAGCTTCTCCTGGCAGCCCTCATGGAGGAAGAACTCTCAGCGGGTTCATCCTTAGAAACTATAAAACAGATGTTTGCTTATGGAGGTAAATGTTTTCCCTTCTGTTTTATTTTCAAAGTTCAGCAAGTGGCAAGGACTGTAAGGTCAACTCTCTTGCTTGTCTGATTTGGAGGCCACTTCGCCATCAGCCTCCAGGGTTAGCATGCCCATCAATACCCTCTGTCTGCTTCTCTGATGAGCAAGATGTTTCTTTTGGGGGGATCTGGAGGGGTGGAAGACAGAGTCCCCTCCAGAGCTTAGTTCTCATTCTATGAGGTAGAGACAGCAAAATGCAGTATGCATCGCAGAGTTACCTTCTCACTCCTGGTGTTAAACCCAGGTGTGGCAAGGGGAGCAGGAGCACCTGACCAGGAGGAGCTGGCTGTACTCCTGGGACAGCCTGGTAGAAGAGTCAGACTCACACCTCCAAGTCTAGTGCCTTGGCTCTTCTCTTGTGAAGATAGGATTTACCACTGAGCTTATTCCTTATGCAATATGCTGTTTTTATTTGTACTATTTTTATTTGTCGAGATGTGAAGATCAAAAGTATAATGGGCAGGTCCATGACCACAGAATTTGGAGCTGGTGAAGCCAGCTCTCAGCCCTGGATCAGCATCTCTCTAAAGCCTCTATCCCCTTGCTCAATAAACTCAGCTCAGAGGACAGGGCTCACTTTTCCAGTGCTCTGGGTGAGAACCTGCCATGTTTTCATTTTCTGCAGGAAGTGGGTGGTGAGAGGTAAATGATTGCGGCTCTTCCCACCACCACATCCTGATGTGAAAGGGGCCCAGAGAAGACAAACTCTTTGTAACCTTTCGGTTCAGCTCAATTCAGTTCAACATTTTCTGAGCATCCACTGGCAGAGATGCACACAGCCTGGCCTTCCCTCTTGTGGAGGACACAGTGACATTCTATTATTGAACATGGCACTTCCCTGAGAGGGTTTTTCAAGGTTCAGTGTGTGTGCCTCAGAATCCCCCAGGGCGGAGGGGTCTGTAAGAGTCCTGGTCTTCCAGGGCTCTAGCCCAGACTTAAAGAATCTCTGGGTGCAGGGGTAGGGCTGTGAATCTGCATGTTAACCAGCTCTTCTGGTGAGTCTGAGGTTTGCTGGAGTTGAGGACCTTCCTGTTCTGTGGAGAGAGAAAATACAAAGGAGCTGCTATTGTTCCTCTTCCAGGTATAGCAGGAAGATATCACAAAGGACAGACTTGGAGAAGGGAGGGGATGGGACATGAGTACTTCCTTATTTGCACGCTAGCATAGGGCCTGCCATCCACAGCACTTTCAGGGGACCAAGAAAATATTTTAATTTCTTTCAAAATCAGAAGGGAAAAAAACAAAACAAAGTCTTGAACATTTAGGATTAGAGAAAATATTTTAAAATTTTTTCTGACATCAGCAGAAAAATTTAAAATTTTTAGAGGCTATAGAGATCTATTAAATTTTGCCTAAAATAGAAAAGAAAATCTTAAGAGGTATTTAAAGTTATACCAATAATATTTTTTAATATTGATACACTATCATGGTGAGAAGGGTCCACAAAGACAAAAGTGTGTAGGGCCTGGGGAGATGTGACTCTGTGTGGTGGGTTAGCTGTGGCTGGGTCATGAGGCCGAAGGCCGGGGAGACAAGGATAGGCTGCCGCAGGACCTGGAGGGCCGACTGAGGAAACTGGGCCTTATTCTGAGTATCCTAGGACGCACGAAGGGTTAAACTGGGAGAGACATGTTTCAAGTTTCAGTGTGAAAAAAATTCTTGGGAAATCCTCATTGGTGGGGCTTCGGAAGCATTGGTGTGAGCCTGATGTTCGGCAGAGGGTTTAGGAGGAGACGGAAGCACAAGATCTAGGGTTCAGAATCAAGAGCACTTGGTAAGAACTGGTTGGACATGAGAGTTGAGGACAAAGGAGATGGCCAGGATGCCTCAATTAAGTGATTAGTGCTTTGACGAATACCCCTTCATTAGCAGAACTCTTCACTCACATTGCATGTCAGGTAGATGACACTGGCTTCCAAACATGTGATCCCCATGTTGTGTGAAACTTGTTGAGGTTGCTCTTTTTTTTCTGTGCATCATCACCACCTTCAGGGTTGAGGATGGCCAGTCTTTACCTGCCCCATCCTTACCCTATTACTTAGGACGAATGCTTTCTCCTTTGATGACAATGACAATAATAACAGTGACAACAAATCCCCTCCCTCAGTTTCTTTCTCCTTCACCTATTAATCCAATGTGGGTGTTCCTAGTGGGCGGGTAACTTTCCAGCAGGTGGGGAATCAGGGATTGGGTCCTTGTCTGCTTGCAGATCTGCAGTCTTCTCTTAAATAGGTCTTCTCATTTAATTTGCCATCTTAATTTTGCAGATGAAAAAGCTAAACAAGTGGGCAACTTCTAGGGCCCTGGAGTTCTCTGTAGTTAGCCAAGACCTGACAGTGACACTTATCCCTCATCCTCACGTTCCACAGTGGACCCTAGCTCCCCGGACCCATCTGGACTTAAGGGGACTGGGAGTCCAGTGTAGTTAGGCAGCTGCTTCCTATGACGTCTCCATACCATGGAAGGACAAGCACTGATGTCGCGATGGCCATCCCTGTCCTAGGACTGTTTCCAGTCTTAATAATGAGCGTGTAAAGATTACACAACAAGTGTCTTTTTCTTGTTGTGGGGTACTAGGGATCAAACCCAGGGCCTTACACATGCTAGGTAAGCACTACCATTGAACTATCCATCCTCACCCCAACCCTTTTCATTAGATTTTGAGATAGTCTCCTTAAGTTGCCCAGGCTGGCCTTGAACTTGTTATCCTCCTGCCTCAGTCTCCTTAGTGGCTGGGATTATAGACATGTGCCACCATACTCTGGCCTAATAAGTACTTTTTAAAGAGCTCATAGCCTATTAGCCATAATACACTATGAAATAGGATAAAGAAGGGACACAGTATAAAAAAAAACAAAACAAAAAAACAAAACCCTGATGGTGCATGTTAGGTTGAACCATATGGAATTATTGTTTTGTGGATCAAAAGCAGCCAAAGTTTGGCGACTGCACATGATTCAGCCTAATGATACATCAGGAAGTGCTTCCAAATGGCTTGCTTAGAACTCTAGCTCATACCTTCAGGAGAATACTGCATAACTCTCTACTCCTGGGGGAGAATCAAATACATGTTAGCCAATTCCAAGCTCTGAAAAATTTCATATTCAAGAGAATTCTGTGTTGTTTAGTTTCTTTAATCAGGAATTTCCCAAGCAATCATCATTTAATCTGTGATTTCCAGGCTAATTTGTGCATAGAAATTGTTTTCCCCAAATGCCTCTTTAGCTCTCATGGAATTTTCTACCTTAGGCACTTTGGGAATCCATTTGTAAGTACTTTTTATACAGCAGGAATAAAGAGCTTTCTTTCTGCAAGAGTACATATTAGGGATGTTGGTGAACATGATAAACATTTGTCCAGTGAACTAATGACTTTGAATTAGTTGCGTTTCTTGAGTTTTTTAATTTATTTTTTGTCTGCAGGATTAAGATGACTAATTAAATGAGAAGACATATTCAAAGATCTCAGGACGGGGCTACCTGTGCACTTCCCCTTCCTTCTGTTAGCATCCTTGAGACTGAATAAAGCAAACACTTGCCATGTGGAGGACACAGCCTCTCAGTGGCCCTGTGTGGATGGCTTTGGTTGGGACATGTGAACACATTGAAACCCAGCATCTTGAGAGTTCACATGGATATTTGGGTCTGGCAGAATTACTTTTATGTGTTCAAGGAAGAAGAAAATAAAAAGTAACATCCTCGTGTTGACACAGAATAGATGCCCCATGATTCTGGGCTGGAGCTGGGGGTGCAGGGTGTGGGGTGGGGTCCCGGGTGGGAGCCTGGGTGGGAGTTGGAGAGTAAGCGACCAAGCTGAAAAGTCCACGTGGAACCACTTTTCCATGGTCTAATCTGGGAACTGGAACGCTGTGAGCATAGAGTTATGGCTCTGGTTAGAGGATTGATTCACCAGGGCCAGCGTGGCCTCTGGCAGAGCCTCAGCCACATCTGTCCTTCCCCTGCTCTGACCTCCCTCTGGCAGCCTCGACTCTAGGTCTGGCAGAACCCCCAGAACAGATCTTTCTCCTGGCCCCCAGCAAGGCTGTTCACGGACTTCCAAACATGTGCAGCTGGTTTGTCCATCTGGGCTGAGCCCCCCTGTGAGGTAGGCTTTGCTAAGAATGGGTCTTTCTTTACCTCGTACATTTTCATGGCTTCCAGCTGAGTCCAGTTACCTGATTCTCCTGCCGGACCCCCACCTCCAGGGCTCTTTCCAACACTGAGAGGAAGCAGCAGAGTCCATATTTGGGGCTCAGAGTTCATATTTGGGATGCTGTGACTGTTTTCCACATTGCTGTATGCCTTGTGCCTCTTATATGTCCTCTTTCCAGCAGGCTGAGTGATGGCTTCCAGAGCCAGGAAGACCAAGTTTTAGTCTTGGCTTGGCCACGTGGGAGCCATGGAACCTTGGACAGATACTCTAATCTATTTGCACCTCAGTGTCTTCTTCTGTATATTGGGGATATACAGAATTATTACGATTGTTTCATTTGTTACTCAACCTTCACATATTCACTGAGGGCATTATTCTATATGCCAGGCAGCAGAGACACAGAGAGGAACTACAACTGGTCCCTACATCAAGCGGGTAATATTTTTAAGGTAAAAAACAATATGAAATCATCAAGCCCCAGATGAAGCCCCCAGAATATAGTGGAGTGGAAATAAAGGAATTTTAAGTTCAGAGACACTGTTGAATCCCAGCCCTGGTATTGTAGGCCACACGGTATTGGGCAGGTTCTCGTGCTTTCTGGATGTCAGCTCCCTTATCTGTACAACAAGGTTTAACTAGATGAACTTTTTTTAATTGCTGGCATTTTATTATTGTATAAAGTTACCAACTTAGAAATCAAAAAGAAAAATAAATTAGTGGCATTGGTCATTGGTGCCATGTAATTAAACCAAATGGGTGCAGAGGCATTTAGGATTCTATGCTGGATACTTTGGATCAAAGGCGTTTTTAAGGATCTTACGTGCTCCTGGAGAAACGGCCTGAGTTCAACACCTATAGACTTGGAATCTAATCCTAGTGCTGCCACTTAACTGGCTGAGTGTCTCTGAGCCAGTCACTCTGTGTCTCTGAGCAACCATTGCCAATCATAAAATTTGGAGAAAAACATACTTTGCAGTGTTGCGAGAAGTAGACTGCAGCCAGGTACGGTGGTACACACCTGTGGTCTGGGAGGCTGAGGCAGGAGGATCACTTAAGCCCAGGAGTTTGGGGCCCTCATGTGTGACATATTGAAACCTTTTCTGTTAAAAAACAAAAGGAATTAGAGACTACTTAGGTGAGTGCCTGACACAGTCATTCCTCACTACTACATGGCCTGTGGTCCCGCAGACTGTCCCTTGAAAGCAGAATCTGCATCTGCCTCCTTGGTCTCTGTAAGACTTAGCACAGGACCAGATAGAGAGCAGAATCTCAGTGTTTAGTGAATGAACGAACAAATGAGCGTTTTTGTTAATATGCTTTGTAACCTGGGCCTTAAAGGGGGCAGTATATTTTCCTCTGTTGTAGATGGTGTATAATGGGGAAATGGAAAGAACTTTAGACCCAGATGCAGGCCTGAGATAAGCTGTATAGTATGGACTCTGTTCATTACAACTATAAGGCTTTGGGAAGGTTGTGGTACATCTTAAACCTTCAGCACTGAAGTTTCCTCATATGCAAATTGTCCTGTGACCTTGCTAGGCTCTGGGGAAGTCCATAGAATTTGCAGCTGTGAAACTCCTTGGTAAGGTCTAAAATGCCACCCACAAGTAAAGGATCGATGTTGCCAACAGCGTGTTTGCAAAGGGTCATGAAGCTGTTGACATCTGCCATTTGGCGGGGGCTTGGAGGAGGGTCAGATGGTCCAGCGCTCATGCACATGAACTCCTAGGATTTTATATGTTGGGAACTATCAAGAGCCATCAGTTGATCCTAAGGAAGCAAATGTACATGGGTGTCACTGAAGCATTTACAACAGTGCAACGGGGCTTCCAGAATACCCTAGGGCAATGTTAACATTTGTCCCGAGCTTTGTAGTTTGCACATCACCCTTACACATATTATCTTGTTCATTTAATCTTCTTTAGGAGTCTGGGATTGGCATCATTCCTGTTTTACAGGTGAGAAAAATGAAGTCTGGAGAGGTGTAGAAATGTGTAGAAAGACACAGAAGAAGGCAAGGACAGATCAGCCCATGCTTTCTGACCCTGGGTCTGACTCTTGTTCTTTCTTTAACAATATCTAGAAACTAAAAGGTCCATGTCTGATTTATCTTGCTATTCCCCAGAGAACTTAGGCCTAGCTGGGAACAGAGTAGGTATTTAATAGGTATTAGAATCATGGACTCAGGGAGTGTGGGTTTTGGGTTAGGACAGATGTGTGTTCAAATCCCATCCAGGCACTTACTGGCTGTGTGGAGTTGAGCAAGGTACTTCAGTTCTTCTGATTCCTCATTTGTCAAGTGCTAGGTGTGTACTTTCTGTGAGCATCAGTGGAGAGGTCACACATAAAGCATTGACTACTCCACCTGCCACACGTTGGGCACTGAATACACATAGGGGACTTTAGTTCATGACAGCTCTAAAAACTGGCTATTAAAGCCTTTTGTCTGAGTGGAATGAATGGAGGATGACTGTGAGAACTTCCTTTTCTTTTATTGGTTTCCACCTTTCTCTCCAACACACACTTGTTTTAAAATCCATGTGGGCAAATAACAATGATGGACCCACATGCCTCTGACTCATTCACTCCTAAGTCAGTAAGCTTTGAGTGGTCAGGGGCTTTAGACAGGCTTCCTCTTTCATATCCTGGATTTTTTGTTTTGTTTTGTTAGCTACTACTCATTTACTGTTTTTTTTTTTAATTTGTTATTTTATTTTTTATACAAATGGAACACAATTTTTCATTTCTCTGGTTGTACAGGATGCAGAGTCACACCATTTGTGCAATCATATTCATGCATAGGGTAATAATGTCCATCTCATTCCACCATCTTCCCCCTGCAACACTCCCGCCCCTCCATACCCTCCCCTCTGACCAATCCAAAGTTCCTCCATTCTCCCCGCAACTCCCAATTCCTGTTATGGACCAGCATCCACTCATCAGAGAAACCATTTGTCCTTTGTTTTTTTGGGATTGGCTTACTTCGCTTAGCATGATGTTCTCCAATTCTATCCATATACCTGTAAATGCCATAAGTTCATTCTTCTTTAAGGCTGAGTAATATCCCATTGTGTATATATACCACAGTTTCTTTATCCATTCATCTATTGAAGGGAATCTAGGTTGCTTCTACAGGTTGCTTCTTTAGCTATTGTGAATTAAGCTGTAAACATTGAGCTGGCTGCATCACTGTAGTATGCTGATTTTAAGTCCTCTGGGTATACGCAGAAGAGTGGGATAGCTGGGTCAAATGGGGTTTCCATTCCAAGTTTTCTAAGGAATCTCCATGCTGCTTTCCAAAGTTGTACCATTTTGCAGTCCCACCAGCAATGAATCAGTGTGCCTTTCCCCTCACATCCTTGCCAGCACTTATTGTTGCTTGAATTCTTGATAATTGCCATTCCAAATGGAGTGAGATAAAATCTTAGAGTAGTTTTGATTTGCATTTCTCTAATTGCTAGAGATGTTGAACATTTTTCATGTATTTGTTGACTGATCGTTTATCTTCTTCTGTGAAGTGTCTGCTTGTTTCCTTAGCCCATTTATGATTGGGTTTTTGTTTTTTTGGTGTTAAGTTTTTTGAGTTCTTTACATATCCTGGAGATTAGTGCTCTATCTGATGTGCATGTGGTAAAGATTTTCTCCCATTCTGTTTGCTCTCTCTTCACATTATTGATTGTTTCCTTTGCTGAGAAGGAACTTTTTAGTTTGAATCTATCCCATTTATTGACTTTTGATTTTATTTCTTGCACTTTAGGAGTCTAGTAAAGGAAGTCAGGTCCTAAGTTGACATGATGAAGATTTGGGCCTGCTTTTTTTTCTATTAGGTGTAGAGTCTTTGCTCTAATTCCTAGGTCCTTAATCCACTTTGAGTTTTGTGCCAGGTGAGAGAGAGAAGTTTATTTTCATTTTGATGCATATTGATTTCCAGTTTTCCCAGCATTATTTGTTGAAGAGGCTTGATGAATCCTCTGAAAGGGAAATTAGGAAAACTACCCCATTTATAATAGCTTAAAAAAAAATACCTGGGAATCAACTTAACAAAAGAGATGAAAGACCTCTACAATGAAAATTACAGAATGCTAAAGAAAGAAATTAAAGAAGACATTAGAAGATGAAAAGATCTCCCATGCTCTTGGATAGGCAGAATTAATATTGTCAAAATGACCATACAGATTTAATGCAATTCCAATCAAAATACCAATGACTTCCTCATAGAAATCGAAAAAGCAGTCATGAAATTCATTTGGAAAAATAAGAAACCCAGAATAGCTAAAGCAATCCTTAGCAAGAAGAGTGAAGCAGATGACATTACAATACCAGAACTTAAACTATACTACAGAGCTGTAGTAACAAAAATGGTGTGGTATTGGCACCAAAATAGACTTGTAGACCAATGGTACAGAATAGAGAACATAGAGACAAACCCATATTAATATGGTTATCTCATACTAGACTGAGGTGCCAAAAACATTTTGGAGAAAGGATAGCCTTTTCAACAAGTGGCCTGGGCTTTTGTGTCCCTGCAGATATAGAGATCTGCTTTGTTCTGATCTAGATGAACTCCCACATCAAATCCAAGATAGGGGACCTGCCTAAACTCACGTGGACAGAAAAAGTTAATAAATCTCTACTCTCTGTGCAGATTGCTGGCATTTAGGTACTGACTGTGCGTATGGTATGCTCCTCTACTTCATTTGGGTTTCACAAAGGAACTACTAATATAACCATTTTAAAGATGGGGAAACTAAGTTGCAGAGAGTCATTTATTTAATTGTTACTATGTGCCAAATACTGTGTTAGGTGTTCTGTTTGCTTTATCTTTAATTTTTATAAAGAATTTGAAGATGTAGATAGAAACTGAGGCTTAAGGATGTCAAGTGATTTGTCCAAAGTCACATCATACATTAGTTAGTATAAAAGTTAAGATGCTCTGAGATCTCAAAATATGATGGATGAAACAAGATCAAAGTGGACTACAGTCTCATGTAACAGACTGCTCTAGAGGCATAGAGGTGGAGTAGGTTGGACATGTGTTGCCACATGAATTACTCTGTATCTTAGTTCCTTCTAAGTTTGCTCTTTGCTTAGAGTGTTACCTCAACCATCTGGTCAAGTTTCACCTGCACCACATAAGTGTTCCAGTCCAAGGGAAGGGGGAGAGAGAGAGGAGATGGAGGGAAAGCAATTTTCATTCACAGTTTATTGGTGAGAACAGAGTCATGTCTAGCTGCAAAGGAGCCTGAGATATGTACTTCCAAGTTGGACACACATTTACCTATCTCACACTCAGAGGTTGAAGGTGTTCTGTAATTGCGCATGTGTGTTAATACATGAGTGATAGATATGGGTTTAGAACACAGGTCTGTCTGTTTTTTGTATCACTCCACAGATCTTGGGGAAGAAGGTGGATTCTTTCCCTGACTTCTGCTACACTCTAGTATTCCAAAAATTTTGATCCAATACAGCCAGACACCTGCTGATATTAGCACAATGAGCATTTAAGAGCCAGAATAATAGCTGAACATCTACAGCATGCCAAGCACACACAGCTTTTCCTTTAGTGTTTCCTCTAGGCTGCAATCAGACTGAATGTCTCTATGTAGGGATTTTATACAGGACCAGTTGACCTGAAAAACCTGAGCCTAAGGACCTGACATCCCAGCTCTTAGTTCTTAAGCGCTTCAGGCCCATATACACCATTCAAAATAGATTATGACACATTCAGAGATTGGACTACTACCCAGCCATTGAAAGAATGGAGCACAAATGGATGAACTGATAACAAAGATTGTCTAAGGTATTAGTGGAACAAGAAAGATATAGAACACTGTTTGTGGTGTGCTAACGATGGGTCACCATAGCCATTTACCTCTCCAAAGGGTGAAGATCTCTGGAAGAATACACAAACAACTGGTAACAGTGACCCCCTCTCAGAAAGAGAGGAAGATGCTGGAAGACTGGGAATAGGTGAAATATTCTACACACATCTTTACTTTTTGGATTTTGTACCATGTGGATATATTTTTTTATTAAAAAAGTAAACATAAAAATAAAAGCTAGGCCTTGGATAATGGAGATAGCTAGATGACACTGAGATTGTCCCTCAACCTCTTTGGAGCTCTAGTTTCCTGATTTGTAAATGGCATGTAGAATAAGTTTTATAATGATAGTTTGTATTGTTATATATAAATTATAAGGCAGATGCACCTCACATGAGCTCAAATGCAATAATGCCCACAAAAGGATTACACACTTCAGGACAAATCATTTATATATAGTGAGCATTAATTATCACTATTGTAGCTCATTTATGGAAGGGACAGGGAGTACATGTTCTATTTGTCTTAAGGAATAGGCACTTGATCAAGGTTCTGGCATTTTCTTTGGTTCCAGCTGGATGCGGAAACTCTGGCTGAAAGTGCTTGGTTCTTCTTTCCAGCTGTTTTTTTTGTTTTTGTTTTTGGCCTGGAACTAGAAAGAAGACATTTGTAAGGTGTCCAAATGCTGAAAACTGTTAGCTGGGGAAGCATTGTAAACTGGACAGCACAAACCCAATAACTCCTGGTTGCCTTGTAGCCTGTGACTCTTCCTGACTTTTAGAGGCACCAGAAGCCAGACTATTGGATCAGAAGAGCTCTCAACATTATAGGGCAAGCCCCTCATTGGATGCTAAGAGAGGTCCAAGAAAAGCTCAAGCTTGCATAACAAGTTAGTAACAGTGCCAAGTTTAGACCTTGGATCCAAGTCCTAGCTCAAGTTTTTTCTATATTCCCTAGGGAGGCTGTCAGATTAAACCTCTCTCCTCAATCAATTCTGCTTTATTGGAGTCTCAACTTGTTCATTCACTCTGCAGATATTGAACATCTGCTGTGCATCATCATCTTCAGACTAGTGTAGGAGGCTGGGTGAGGGGGATGCAGAGATGAACTAGACCTTGTCCCTTCTCTGAGGCACAAGATATGGGGTGAGGGAAGTGGAAAGGGAGGGAATAATCCCCACCTGATATAGAAAAGCAAAGAAAAAAAAAAAAAAGAAAAGCAAAGCTCTGGGAGTTCTTAGGAGGAAGAGTTCATAGGAGGACAGGAGAGCAAGACGGTGCTGTATGGTCATACATTGCCATCCATTCATTCATTCTAGAAACATTCTCTGGAAGAAGGAAGCATATATGTTTATATTGACCACTCTGTTTGCTAGGCATAATGTTTCAAGTTTTTACATACACTGTCCGATGTAAGATACTAAAGAGACAACGTAATAGAATGATTATAAACTTAATTGTCAGACAAATTTGGGTTTAAATCATGGTGGCACTATCTTTTAACTCTGGGACAGATCCAATTAATTTCTCTGAGCCTTATCTGCCAAATGGGGTTAATAATAGAAGGCTTGTCATGAGAATTAAGAGATGATATTTTTAAAATCATTCCACATATGGATTAGAATTGAGGAGGTTCTAAATAAAAATGCTGGCTCCCTTCCCTTTCTGTATCCTAGAAGATTTTTTTTGGTTGATTTTATTCATTTTATTGAGAACATTTTTTTAAAAGAGAGAAATTATTCCCTATAATAGCTTCTAGAATTGGACTGAATTTTCTGAAAAAGGGAACTCTAATTGAGTATACACTCTTGAGTTTGCTTACCTAACCTCTCAGGACCAAAGAGTCCACAGCCTCTTTCCTTCCAGGACTTCCTTCCTTAAGACCTGTCACTAGCTGGACTTAAATCATAGGCTGCATCCAAGAATTCTCTGTCTTGGAAAGTGTGAGGGTCCATCTCTTGAGTCTATGCTTCCATTTTCCGTGGAGCTGGGAGATGAAGGCTTGACCAAAGCCATGGGAGGTCATGCCAGGTCGGCCTTGGGTGGGAAGGCCTGTCCTACTTAGGTTTCCCATCTAAAGAACTATGGGGCTAAATCGTGTCCTTCAAAAAAGCATTGAGGAGAGGGAGGATGGAGGAGTAGAGAAAGGAAGCATGGCCTAACAGTCCCTCAGCACCAGAACAGGAAGCCTTCTCCTCAGCCAGGTGAGTAGCGAAGAGATCTCCTTGAAACATAGTACTGAACTGAGTTGAAAACAAAATTCATAGAGCTACAGAAAGGAGGTAACTTGAACATAAGAAATAGCACCTTAAGCCAGCTCCTACTGCCATCAGAGCAGAGTGGGGATGGGGGAGTGCAGACAAAGAAATATGTGGCCTGTGGATAAAGAAACTAAAAAAATAAAGAAAAATTGGCTTACGGGAAATCTGTGGTTTACAGAGGAAGGCTGATTTTAATGAAGGTAAAGTTGACTGGGTAAGCATCTCAGTGAAAACAAATCCAAAGTGGTTCTACTGGGACGAAAACCTTCCATGCCACCCGCACCCCCTAGCATGGTTGGAGCTGAAAGTTGTCCCCTCACAGGTCATGCAGCTGTGAAGTGAGCCCAGGGATTGGGAACTCATGGAAAAAGTTACCAACAGCCCATGAAAACATTCCCACAGGGTGCCTGAACTGGAGAAATTGAGGCAGGATCAAGGAACATTTTGCCAGGACCACTCAGCCTCTGGATCCCAAAAGATAAAGGTCCCACGAGGACTGACACCCCTGAGGATCTTTTTTTTAAAAAATATTTATTTTTTAGTTGTAGGTGGACAGAATATCTTTATTTTATTTCTATGTGGTGCTGAGGATCGAACCCAGTGCCTCCCACGTGCCAGGCGAGCACGCTACCACTGAGCCATAACCCCAGCCCCCCCCCACCCCCCCCCAGGATCTTCTGTGAAGACACTCTCTGTGGCCAGGCAAGTGCACTTGTACTCCAGATTACACAATTCATCAGCACTCCCTGGGCTGCCCTGCCCAATCCTGGGAGATTGGAAACTCAGAGCCATGCCACTGGACTGGCAGCCAGGCAAGGAACATAAGGGTGATGGCCAAAGATACAGAGCCAAAAATAAATATAAAGACTCAAACTTCATTCCTGTCAGCAGATTTGACTACCACAGTGAAATAGAGCCCTTTATCTCTCAATAAAATAGTTTTCTTTTTCTTTTCTTTAAATTTCTTTTTTTCTCCATATTCTCATTTGTTTTTACTATTAAAAAATTTTAACATTTTTTTCAAACACTATTTTATCATATTGGATTATTCACTTTTTTCAATATACGTGATTTTGTGTGTGAGTGTGTGTGTGGCTGTGTACACTATCACTGCGTAGATAGGTTTGAATATATTCATATAACTTTATTTACACATTAATAGTTATCTCCTGCATGTGTTCATTATTTAGCCTAGATTACATTTTGGTCTCATACCAGGGTTTGGGTTGTTTCTACCTTATACTTGGTGATTCTTTTATACCCATGATCTGGGCCCTCCTATCTCTCCTTCTTCAATCTCTTTCCCCAGTAACAATCTAAATCCCTTATTTCCTCCTTTTCTCTTTCTTTTTTTCATTATTTTAAACTTATTATTCCTTCCTCTCTGTAGCTGACATTTCCCTATCGCCTGCCTTTCCTTCGATGACTTTTTCAAACTTCAAACTTTCTCTTGCCTTCCTCCCTCATTTTCTCTTACTTAAGAAACTGCATTCCCACTAAATAATAGAAATTATCTAGACTGTATTTCTTACCCTTTCATGTTGTTATACTTATTAATATAGTGGCCAACATAGTGTCTATCTGCTGTTGAATGCCTGATCCAATACACCTTTTTTTTATGGTTAAAGGCTGATCCCATCATTCCCAGATAAGTGGCAGTTATACCTGTCAAAGTAGACACTGGAAACATCTGTTGTTGACATTAGTTTCACTCCTAGATCTCCCTCCCTCTAAGAGGGCCTGGAAAGAAATTGGGACACTTCAAGATCACAGAGTAGAGATCCTACATCTGAGAAATACTCACATCTCAATAAAGGAACAGAGAACCTCACCCCTCTTCAAATCTAACCCCACCCGATCCCTGACATTGCCCCAACTTGAAGAATTGAGGAGACAAATACCTCAAACCAACAACAGGGACCCAAGGAGAAATAACCAGAGAGGGACCTCAGGTCCCACCTCTTGACATCTACTCAAAAACAGAAAGAAGTCTCAGAACAAATAAATAAAATACATAAAAAGAACACACACAAATAAGAAGAAAGGGAAGCCATTTCAATGGATGCACAAGTTCAAGACTTTGAAAAATATGAGGAAACAGGAAAACAAATTTCCCACCAAAATTCACAATACCCCAATAAAAGATCCACTGATACTGATGTGGATGAAATCTCAGAGAAAGATTAGAAAAAGCTGATTACTAAAATGTTCAATGAACTAAAAGAAAATCTAAGAAATGAATTAATAGAGCAAATGCAGGATATGAATGACCACTTCAATATAGAATTAGAAGCAGTGAAATAAAGAATTAGAATTCCTAGAAATGAAAGACATAAGACATATTACAATCAAAATGTCTAACACAGAAATTAATGAAATAATATTAAAAACTTCAAGAGAGAAACATCAGGTCATATTTGTGACAGTCACTTCTGGTTTATCAATTCAGACTTTAAAATCAAGGAGGACCTAGAATGAGAAATTTTAAGCCATAAAAGAATAAAACTGTCAGCCACGGTAACTATACCCAGCAAAGCTCAGTTTCAAAGTCAAGGGGGAAATAAAAACTTTCCATGAAAAAATTAAACTAAAAGAATACAGGACCACCATGCCAGCACTACAAAGAATACTCAAAGATAAACTACACACAGAAGAACTGAAAACACAAATCTCAAAGCTTTCACATAGAGGAAGACCAATAGAAGAAAAATCCACTGAATGAGACTCAAGACAGAATTAAATAAAGCAAATATCAGAATGTAAGAAACCACAAACATATCATATTAATGCTGAATGTTAATGATCTCAAGTGCACAAAAGAAAAAAAAAACATAGATTAGCAGAATGGACCAAAAATATAAGATACAGCTACATGCTGTATACAAGAGATTCATCTTATGGGCAAAGACATCCAAGACTTAATGTAAAAGGATGGAAAAAAATATTCCATACACATGGAGTGAAAAGAAGCAGGGGTAGCTATTCTTGTATCTGACAAAGCAGATTTCAAGCAGAAATTAATCAGAAGAGACAAAGAAGAAACAAAGAGAAGAGATTCTGGCAAGGGGAACAATCCAACAAAAATATATAATTATAGTAAATACTTATGCTCCAAGTATCAGTACACCCAATTACATAAAACAATACTCTACAACGTTAAATCCCAGATAGAACCAACATGATAGGACTGGGTAATGTCAACACACCCTTATAACCAATAGACAGATCATCAAAAACATAAACTCAATAAAGATATCTCAAATCTAAATAAAACTATAAATAAAATGTACCTAATATGTTTTACCCTCAAACAGCTGAATTTACCTTCTCAGCAGCTCATGGAACTTTTTCCAAAATAGACTATATTGTAGGTCACAAAGCAAACCTTAGCAGATACAAAAATTGATACAATCCCATGAGGCCTATAAGCTCATAATGAAATGAAACTAGAAATTAACTGCAACAAAAATAATAGAAACCATATAAACATATGAGGATTGAACCATACTGTCTTAAACAAAGACTGTATCAAAGAAGAAATGAGAGTAGATATCAAGAAATTTTTAGAAATGAATGAAAACAGAGATAACATATCAAAATCTCTGGGGGCAGTTTTTAAAACAGTTCTAAAAGGAAAATTTATTGCACTGAGTGCCTATATTAAAAAAAAAATAGAGAGATTCCAAATAAATAAGCTTATGCTCTTCCTCAAAGCCTTAGAAAAAGAACAAACCAATTCTGAAATCAGTAGATGACAGGAAATAATTAAGATAAGCATTGAAATTAATAAAATTGAGAATAAAAAATATACAGGATCAATGGTTCTTTAAAAAGATAAATAAGATTGATAAAACCTTAGCCAAACTAACCAAATGAAAGAGATGACTCAAATGAATAAAATTAGAGATGAAAAAGAAGATAGCACCACAGACTTTTCTGAAATTTAGAGGATCATCAGAATCTAGTTTGAAAATTTATACTCAAATAAACTGGAAAATCTAGAAGACATCAACAAATTTCTACACACATATGACCTACCCAAATTGAACCAGGAAGATATAGAAAACCTAAACAAACCAATGTCAAGAAATAAAATTGAAATGACAATTAAAACCCTTCTAAAAAAGAAAAGCCAGGGATGGATTCTCAGCTGAGTTCTACCAGACCTTTACGGAAGAATTTACACTGGTGTTTCTCAAGTTGTTCCATGAAATTGAATGGAAGAGAACACACCTGAATACATTCCATGAAGCCAACATAACCCTGACACCAAAGCCAGATAAAGATACATCAAGGAAAGAAAATTGCAGACCAATATTCCTGATGAACATAGATGCAAAAATCCTTAATAAAATATTAGCAAATTACATTCAAAAACACATCAAAAAGATACACCATGATCAAGTGGATTTCAGTCCAGTGATTCAAGTTTGGTTCAACATAAGCAAATCAATAGATTTCATTCACCACTTAAATAGAATTAAGGACAAGAACTACAGGGTCATCTCAACAGACACAGAAAAGGCCTTTGATAAAATCCAGCACCCATTCATGTTAAAAATGCTGGAGAAGCTAGGGATGAAAGGAACTTACCTCAACATCATAAAGGCCATTCCCAATAAACCCAAAGCAAACGTCATACTGAATGGAATAAAACTAAAAGCATTTCCTCTAAAATCAGGAGCAAGACAAAGCTGTATATACTTACTATTAATATTTAATATAGTCCTTGAAACATTAGCCAGAGTGATCAGGTAAGAGAAGGAAATCAAAGGAATACCGATAGGAAAATAAGAAGTTAAACTATCTCTATTTGCCAATGACATGATCTTGTATCTAGAAGACACAAAAAACTCCACCAGAAGACTTCTAGAGCTTATAAATGAATTCCATCAAGTAGTAAGATACAAGATCAATACTCAAAAATCAATAGCTTTTTATACTCCAATAGTGATTCAGCCAAAGAAGAAGTCAGAAAACCAAGCCTTCATAATAACCTATACAAACAAACAGACAATTTGGGAATTAATCTACAGTTGTAAAGGAGTTCTACAATGAAAATTATAGAACATTGAGGAAAGAAATTGAAAAAGACCTTAGTGGGGAAAAAATCTCATGTTCTTGGGTAGGCAGAATTAATATTGTCAAAATGGCCATACTACCAAAAGCAATATACAGATTCAACACAATCCCCATCAAAATACCAGTGACATTCTTCACAGAATTAGGAAAAACAATTCCAAAATTCATTTGGAAGAGTAAGAGACACAGAATACTAAGCCAAAGCAATACTAAGCAAGAAAAGTGAAGTAGGAAGCATCATAATACCTGATCTGAAATTACACATCAATGTTGTAGTATAATATAGAGTAGAAGACACAGAGACATACTCACGTGCTTATAGCCATCTGATAGCTGACAAAGGTGCAAAAATATATTTGGGAGAAAAGACAGCCTTTTTAACCAATGGTGATGGGAAAATTAGATAGCTATATGTACAAAAACGAATCTAGATCCCTCTCTCTCACCCTGCACAAGTCAAATTGAAATGTAGCAAAGGCTTAGGAATTAGACCAGAAACTTTGCAACTGATAGAAGAAAACATAACACTCTATCATATTGGTGCTGGCATTGACTTCTTAACAAGACCTGCAAAGTGCAAAAAGTAAAACCAAAAATCAGTAAGTGGGTTATCATCAAACTAAAAAGTTTCTGTACAGCAAAGAAAACAATTAAAAGCATGAAGAGAGAGCCGATAGAATGAGAGAACCTCTTGGCCTGCTACTCTTCTGATAGGAGATTAATATCCAGAATGTATAAAGAACCAAAAAAACTTAGCATCAAAGGAAAAAAAAAAAGTAACCCAATCAATAAGTGGGCAAAAACTAAAAATTTCTCAAAGGAAGAAATACAAAATGACCAATAAATACATGAAAAAATGTTCAAATCTCTAGCAATCAGGGAAATGCAAATCACAATTAAACTTGGATTTCATTTTATTCTAGTCAGAATGGCAACAATCAAGAATACACACAGTGGGGCTGGGATTATAGCTCAGTGGTAGAGCGCTTGCCTCGCATGCGCATGCGTGAGGCCCTGGGTCCGATCCTCAGCACCATGTACAAAGCAATAAAATAAAGACATTGTGTCCATCTACAACTAAAAAAAAAAAAAAAAAAAAAAAAAAAAAAAAAAAAAAAAAAAGAATACACACAAGGCTGGGGTTGTGGCTCAGTGGTAGAGTGCTTGCCTTACATGTGTGAGGCACTGGGTTTGGTTCTCAGCACCACATAAAATAAATAAATAAATGTATTTTTTAAAAAATACAAACAATAATGAATGCTGGCAAGGTGTGGGGAAAAAAGAACACTTGTACATTGTTGGTAGAACTTCAGACTCGTACAACCACTTTGGAAAGCAGTATGGATATTCCTCAGAAAAAAAGGGATGGAAACACCATATGACCCAGCTATCCAAACTCTTTTGTATTTTAACAAAAGATCTAAAATCAGCATACTACAGTGATAAAAGTACCACAAGGCTTATAGCAGCACAATTCACAATAGCTAAAGTACGGAATCAAACCAGTTGTCCACAAATAGATGAATGGATTAAGAAATTGTGGTATATATACACAATAGAATTCTATTCAGCCTTAAAGAAAATGAAATTATGGCATTTGCTGATAAATGGATGGAAATGGAGACTATCATACTAAGTGAAATAAGCCAAACTCAAAAACTCAAAGGTCAAATGTTTTCTCTCATATGTGGAAGCTAGAGCAAAATTCAGGAAAGGGGGAGGGAAGGATAGGATATTATAAAGATAAAGGGAGAATCAGTAGTGTAGAAGAAGATTGAGAGGCAGAGTGGAGGGATGGGAAAAGGGAAGCAATGAGGAATGAATCCCTAAAAAATCATATCATGTGCATACATAAATACGCTACAAGGAATTTCACCTTTATGTATAAGTAAAAAGAACCAACCAAATATAGATAAATAGATGAGTGAAAGGAAGTCTAGCAGAGTAGGGGAAGGAGAACAGGGGTGGGAAGGAAGACAGGAGGGCAAAGGGGTAGGGCAAAGGGGTGGACTGTGAGCTGAAATCAATTCTGTGAATGTATGAATTTGTCGAGGTGAACCCAACTACCATATATAACTGTAAATCTCTAATAAACACCACACACACACACACACACACACACACACACACGACATATAAAGTCCCAGTCCCATGTAGCTCAGAATGTGATCTTTTTCCTTCTTCTGGTTATAAAAGAATTAATGTCTTTATTACAGAATAGTTAATTGAAAACCAAATATTTATGGATCTAGTTCCCTGAATAGTACTGTTCTGAATGCTCTATATTTAATAACTTCAATGTTTGAGGTTGGTAATATTATAATCATCATTTATAAATGAGAGAAGGAAGATATACAGAGCTTAGGGGATGTGTCTATGATGGTTAATTTTAGTGTCAGGTTGGCTGGGCCATCATGCACAGTTTGGGCTGAGTATCACTCTGGATCTTTTTCTGAGGTTGTTCTTAGATGAGGTTAATATTTAAATTGGTGGACTTTGAATAAAGTAGATGCCATTCATAATATGAGTGGACCTCACCCAATCAGTTGAAGGCCTGATTAGAAAAAAGACAGACTTTTCTGGGAGGAGGAAATTCTGCTAACACAGGGCCTTTGAACTTGAACTGTACCATTGGCTCTTTCCTTGGTCTCCAGCCTGCCAGCCCACCCTGTGAATTTTGGACTTGACAGACTCCATAATTCCATGAGTTAAGTCCTTAAAATACATCTCTTTTCTACATATATACACATTCTGTTTCTGTTTCTCTGGAGAACACTAACAAAGATATTGTCCAGGGTGATACAGCTAGTTCACATCAGCAGTGTGATTTTAACCAGCCGCAATCTCTGTCTCTGTCTCTCTCCCTCTCTCTCACACACAGAATGTGATCTTATTTGGAAGTTCTGTCATTGCAGATGTGATTAGTTAAGATGAAGTCACACTGGAGTAGGGAGGATCTTTAGCGCAACATGATTAGTGTCCTCTATATAAAGGTTATATGAAGACAGCCATACAGAGAGAAGGTCAAATGACAGCAGACACATAGATTGAGATGTTGCAGCTGCAAGCCAAGGAATGCCAAGGATTGATGACCTCCACCAGCAGCTTGGAAGCATTCTCTCCTACAGGTTTCAGAGGGAAGGTGGTGCTGTAGACACTTGATTCCAGATTTCTAGCTTCTAGAACTATGAGACAATACAATTCTGTTGTTAAGACACCTGGTTTATGAAATTTTGTTGCAACAGCCCCAGAAATGTGTATATATTGCATCTCCATCTTAGGAGTAAAGAAAGGTCCCCAAGCATCCTCATTTCTATAATACCAACAGTTAAGTGTAGGAAAGTTTATCAAAGAAATGAGTCAATAATTGTGGCATGAATTGTAGAAGGTCGTGTGATGAGTTGCAAGCAGAATTTGCTTCATAAACTGTCTCTGGATGCCTAGCCAGCTGCTAGTTCCTCTAGGACAATAATAGTGACCATCTATCTTCCTGTGTATTAAGGGTTTAGGCTTTGAAGTCTCTAAGCTTCAGTTCCCTCATTTGTAGCTTTCTGTCTAGTCCAATAAAGAGGTCTTCAGTAAGTGTCCACAGTTATTATTATTATATTATTGTATTCTTATACATTAAGTGGTTTATGTGTATTATTTTGTCCAGTTCTTGGCAGTCCTTGAGGTAAATGTTATTAATCTAGCTTTACAAATGGAAACTGAGGCTCAGAGAGGTTTAATATGTTGCCCAAATCATGCAAATAGTAATAACAGTAGAACTGACCCACAAGCCAGTCATACAGCCTGTGTGGCCCCTCAGGCCTCTTGCCAACTACATGTTTTCAGGCTCAGCTTTTTGCACTCTTATATCAGCTGCTTGAATTGTTGGCTTTATTTGATTATTCTTTACTTTTTTTTGGTACTGGAGATTGAACTCAGGGCCACTTGACACTGAGCCACATCCCCAGTCCTATTTTGCATTTTATGTAGAGACAGGGTCTCACTGAGTTGCTTAGAGCCTTGCCTTGCTGTTGCTAAGGCTGGCTTTGAACTCATGATTCTCCAATCTCAGCCTCCCTAAGTGCTGGGATCTTTACTATTTTTTGAAAATATATCCCTTACTAGATGTAATTTCCAACATAGTAAAATTGTGATTCATTTCAAACATATAATAAATGTGTGTCAGAGATTTACTTTTAACTTATAAATTGATGAGGAAACTAATAAGAGGTTAAATGAGAATAAATGAGAATTTGACTGGTAGATTTATATTCTCTTTCACATAAAATTCATTTCCATTACTATGAGCAGGAATTATTTGTACTGATATGGATGGGAAAATTTGTGTTATTATTAATTTTCTTCAAGTTTTCACAGAGTTGTGACATAGCCAGTCAACAATCATCAAAATTGTATAAAATCTTATAACCTTTGGTACATTAGACAATATTAAGGATTTAAAGAATACCTAGCAATCCTTTGCCTTTTCTAGTCTTTGACAAATGTTCCTGTCTTTTTAAATCTGTACAATGCAAAATAATTTTTGTTCATGAGATATGTAGAATGTCTATAAATCACTAAGAAAGAAACAGTTAACTCAATAGAAAAATGGGCCAAGTTTGTTAAACATGCAGTTCACAAATATCCAGTAAAATGAAGATACTTGACTTTATTACCAAAGAAATATAAATTAAAACTATAATAAGATTTCATTTTATACCCACCAGATAAAATTAGCAAATATTTATAAGTCTGAGAAGAAGAATATTAAGCCAGATGCAGTGGTGCACACCTGCAATCTTAGTGGCTTGGAGGCTGAGGTGGGAATCATGAGTTCAAAGCCAGCCTTAGCTACTTAGTGAGTCCCTGAGCAACTCAGTGAGACCCTGAAAAGGGGCTTGGGTTGTTAAATACCCCTGGGTTCAATCCCTGGTACCAAAACCAAACCAAACCAAAATAACAATAAAGTGAGTATTAATAAGAATCTGGTATCACAGGAATTCTTACACATTACTGATAGAGTGTAAGTTGGTAAAATGATTTTGGAGAGAAATTAGGCAAATAGCTAAGGCAATGGACTCAGAGATACTGAGTGTCCCCCAAATTCTTTTGTTAAAATCTAATACCATAGGTGATGTCATTTGTAGGTAGAGCCTTTGAGAGGTGATTAGATCATGAGGATGGAGCCCTTATAAATGGAAATCAGTGCCCTTATGAGAAGAGACAAGAAAGCTAGCTCACTCTCTTTCTACCATGTGTGGAAATCAGAAGTTGGTTGACTGCAACCTAGAAGGGGGCCCTCACCAGAATCCAAGCATGATTGCACTCTGATCTTGGATTTTATTTCTCTGTGATAAGTGTTTGTTGTTTAAGCCATACAGTCTATGGGACTTTGTTATAGCCATCCAAAGACAACTAACAAAAGTTGAAGATGTGTGTACCCTATGATCAGAGATTCTACTCTTAAATACATTTCCCAGAGAACCTCATGCATATGCATAGAGACGTACGTACAAAAGCATACATGACAGCCTTGTTCATAGTAGCAAACATTGAAAATAACCTAAATGTTCTTTCCCAGGAGAATTGTGGTATATTTCTGTATCAATACAATACCATATAGCATTAAAGGAATGAACATTGTATAGCATTAAAATGCATGAAGTTCAGTTGCATGTATAAATATGGATAAATCTCAAAAACAATGTTGAGTGAAAGAAGCAAGTTGTAGAAGAATAAGAGCAGCTTTTTAAAGTTTTAAAACACACATGAATAGTACTTATTCCCACGTGAATAATACTTTCATAAGTATGTGATAGAAGTATAAAAATAGGAAAAAGAATGATACATGTAAACTTTAGGAGAGTAGTTTCTTCTGGAATGCAGGAGAAGTAATGAGATTAGAAGGATGAGACTAGCTCTTTGTGTAATATCTTAATTTTCAATACAAGTGAGGGATATGTGTTTGCTATACTGTTATACTTTTTTATTGGTTCTTTTTAGTTATACATGACAATAGAAGTAATTTTGACATAATTATAAAAGCATGGAATATAATTTGTTGTAAGTCAGTCCCCAGTACTTCCCTTTCCCTCCCCTGCTCCTTTTCTCTGTTTCCTTCCAACTGATTTTTCTGCTATTTGCTTGTAGCTATTTTTTAAAATTGGTGTCGTGTGGGTGTACATGATGGTGAGGTTCACTGTGGCATGTTCATATATGCACATGGGAATGTTATGTCAGATCCATATCCCCATCCCATCTCTGCTCCCTTCTCTTCCTATCCCTTAGTCTACTCCACTGATCTTTCTTCTATATATTTTTTAATTCCCCCAACCTTATTTTGGATTAGCTTTTGCATATCTGAGAAAATATTTGACCTTTGGCTTTTTGGGACTGGCTTATTTCATTTAGCCTGAAATATTACTGCTGTTACTTCTAATATACTAGTATATCACCTCTCTATGAGGTTTTTAAACAGTTTTGCAGTGCTGGGGATCAAACCCAGAGTTTTATGTATTGCTAGGCAAGCATGCTACCATTGAGCTCCACCCTGCTTCTATGATTTACAAACAGGAAAAAAAGATCTTCCTTCCCCAGTATAGAAAAAGTTGTATTTCTCTAAAGAACCCCTGAGAAATCTGATCAAAGAAATAAATGCAAGCATTTGGTCCTTTTTGAGAATCCGTTCAGTGTATTCAGTAATAGTTGGAATCTGGATCTTAATTTGGGTGCAGAGGAAGCCATTTAAAGGTCGTAACTGAAGAGTGATCTCATTCTTGGCTTACAAGGACCTTTGGAACTTGATTTCTCTTCTGTTCCCTATCCTCATTTGTCTGTCCAGCCTCAGGATTTTTCTTCAAATAACTTCAAACTTTCAGCAGTGCCCAGTTAACACATGATGTCACACCTTGCTGTGCAATTGCTCTTGGCCTCTTCTGCTCAGGACATCTTCCCTCTTGTGTTGGCTGACCCATACTCTTCTCTCCAGAGCCCACTAAGGCAATGTGATCCCTTAGGAAGTTTCCTTGTTTCCCTGAGTTTGGATATTGATGCCACAACCTTATTTCAGCTTTGTCTTTCTTCTTCTTCTTTTTTTGAGGGATACTGGGGATTGAACTCAGGGGCACTCGACCACTGAGCCGCATCCCCAGCCCTATTTTGTGCTTTTTAAATTCAGAGACGAGGTCTCACTGAGTTGCTTAGTGCCTTGCTTTTGCTGAGGCTGACTTTGAACTCGCGATCCTCCTGCCTCAGCCTTCCAGGCTGCTGGGATTACAGATGTGTGCCACTATGCCTGGTTTCATCTTTGTTTTTCTAGTCACCAGCAAGTGCCAGAGATAGCATAAGAGCTTAGGAAATGGAAGTACTCTGAGAGCAAGAAAATATAAATTGTGTTTTCTCAGGTCCTTCCCAGCACTCCTAGTGTCTAATAATGGTTCACACGATCATAAAGTAACATCTCATTGTGAACAAGCTCCTAGTATCCTTTATAAGACTTGGGTAAGATCTTGGAAAAAAGAATTTGGAATAAAGGGCAAAATGGGGTAGAGGGCTCCAAACTATCACAGTGCTGGGTCCCCACAAACTCTCAGCCAGGTGGAATGGAAGTGGACAAGAGCCCAGGACTCTTCATTTTTGGCCAGTGTTCGTTCTTTTGTTCCATCTTCTGGGGCTTAAGCAAACAGCTGCTCTGTATCATCTTATTAAGGTCTCTTCCAAAGCTTGAAACAGGAAATGACTCTCTAGTTTGAGGTAGTGGGGCTGGTCAGCTGTAGCAGGTGGCTTGGAAGCACCAACGATAAGAGGCACTGGAGAATGACAGGCCTCAGGGAACAACATTAAACTTGAGGCAGGGTCTGAGAAAGGTCTTTGTGGTTGAATCAAGTTATAGCAAGTTTTGTTCCAAGAGGCCGGTGACCCTTCTAAAGATACTCACACATCTGGAAATTGGATAGAATCCCAATAGAAATTTGTCCTTGAGGATCATCTAGGGACAGACTTTTATACAGACAAAAAAACCCCCAAAACCTAGTGATGAATTATCACATAGATGATGCTGACCAGGTGTTCATCATTAGAAGACAGAATGAGACACAGGCCATGAACAAGACAAGGCTTCCAGAGCAGAAAGGAGAAATGTGGATGGTTGTACTTAATTCTGTTTGAAGGTCAGGGCCACGCCAGGGTCTGGAACATCGTGATTTTCCACTGAGGTTTGCTGACTGAATGTCTGAGCTCTGGTGAAATCGCCTGACTGGAAAAGGGCTCACCAGTCTCCTCTCATGTATCTGGTTTGGAAGGGAGTTGGCGGTGAAATATAAAACAAGACTCTAGCGAGAGCTTTTGACATCAGGCTGACCAGAAACATGCTGGATCCAGATCACCAGCTGTACTCAAACCAAGGAAAGGCCCAGAAGGGTTTTGATTGGTTCAGAAGGAAAGTTTTTTGGGTTGGACTGGTGGCTGTCCAGCAGTGCCTGATCTGACCTCCTTCCTTCCCATGGCACACATATTGCAGGCACACAACTGGAGGTAAGTTGCAACAGTCTGGAAGGAGTGACTTCTCATGAACAGTCAAAGGTCTCTGGGAGGGGCTTCTCTTACCATAGTATTGATAGGATAGATTGAGAAATAAGTGCCACTACCCTCAAAAACAGAGCCACAGGGGCAGGCATGTAGCTCAGTGATAGAGCATTTGCTTAGCATGTGTGAGGCCCTGGGTTTGATCCCCAGCATTGAGGAAAAAAAAAAAAAAATAGAGCCAGGCCACAGTGTCAGACTGGAGCATCTGCTTGGGTATCAGAATGCCACCTCTCATTGCTTGGCAACAGCCTGTGGAACTAGGTAGGCTCACTTCAAACTACAATTTCTCCATCTCTTCAGTGCCAAAGGCACAGGAGGAAAGGATTTAGAAGCAGCATTCTGGGGCATAATGCTTGGTTGGGTTTCAACTTCTGAAATTTTATGACTTTCTTCTTCATTTGTATTATTTTCAACGTGCTACTGCAAATGCTGATATTCATATTTCTGCGGTTCATATTTCTGCCTAACCGCAGAGTAAATAAAGGGGGCTAGGTATCTGAGTATAATATTGATAGCTAATGTCTTTATAGTGCTCTAGAATGAAAAAAGATAGCCAGGGGCAGTGGCACACGCCTGTGATCCCATCATCTCCGGAAGCTGAGGCAGGAGGATTCTGAGATCAAAGCTAGCCTCAGCAACTTATGAAAAGGGCTGGGAATGTGGCTCAGTGGTTAAATGCCCCTAGGTTCAACCCCCATTACCAAAAAACAAAACAAAACAAAACAAACAGACAAAAAACAGGAAAAGATAATTCAACAGACTTTAAATTCCCCCATCTCAACCGTGTTTCCCTTCTTTCCATTATCAATAAACCCACACTTGTTGGGCACTTTCCCCCAAGTATCCTCAGGAACAAAGGTGCAATGTTGGTCTGTTTGTGTTTTGAAAACTGAAGAATTGGTGTATTAAATACTGAAGAATTGTTGCCAAAATAGGGTGACAAAAATATCATCTGTTTTTCAATGGTTCCATGTAATAAATGAGCACCTTTAATACCCAAACCACATTTCTTTAGTTTGTTTCTCAGCATGCAAAAATAAAGAACTGGAATATTTTGACTAATGTGAAGTCTTAGATTTTTGTGTGTGTATGTTTGCAAAATGGTATGATTTACAAACTGGAATTAAACAATATCATATCAATTAAAATTAATGAACAGGGGCTGGGGATATAGCTCAGTTGGTAGAGTGCTTGCCTTACATGCATAAAGCCCTGGATTCAATTTCCAGCAGCACACACACACACAAAAATTTAAATGAACAGAATGAGTGATGCATAGCAATCATTTTACTAAGGTGCTGTTTAACAATAATTAGTAAGTTTATAGACCTACCTTATTTTATGATGTAGTATAGATGATATGGACTGATAATGTGACACAAACTTAAGAAAAATAATAAACAATTTCTGCATCCCTGCCAATGTACCTGTGTGACTGTGTGTCAGGCACAGAGCAAAGGGCTCTCCAGATTAGTACAGCTGGCTTTGCGGCTTTCTGACTGTGTACTTACCTCTCTGGCCCCGTGTTTTCCATCAGGAAATGCAAGGCTGAGTGTCAAACAGCCACAAGCACCCTCCCGTTGATCTCCAGGGTTATTTCCTTAATTTGGCTGGCTGGGCTAGGGACTCGTTACATTTTTATCTTTAAATGTGATGGATTACATGGGTCATCTGTGGTGTTCTACCACTTCAAAGGGCCTAAGGGCTTACTTTATAGGAAATATGTAATTGAATTGAAATATGCTGGTCTCATGCTGCTGCTGTGGCTGCCACTGCTCTATGATACCACAGCACTGCTGCAGGCCCAAGTGAGAGCATGCATTCAGCCCTGAGGACAGCTCAGCCTCCAGGAGGGCAGCAGACCTAGTGCTAGGGAGCCCTCTGGGGGCTCCTCTTACCACTCCAAACCCAGTGCATAACCTCATGCCCAGCTGCCTTGAAACCACTAGGAAATCATTTCTCTGGCACTGGATGGAGAGATTGTGGCATTTCCTCTCTTAAGAATTATGGGATACCCTCAGTGGTTTTGCACAAGAGGTGCTTGCAAAGGCTTTGGAACTATGAGGAGGAGGAAAGTTGACTTCTGAGAGTTTGGCTGTAAAGCAAAACATTGTGGATGCAAATAGGCAAACGCCACTTTTGAAAGGTAGACCAACTCCAAGACCAGAAGGGCATCAACATATCTAAGGGAGAATGGACCAGTTGGAAAAAGATTAGCAAGGCAAAGGACAGAAATAAAAATGTGTCACTGAGGTAGTACTCACTCAAGTGTGGTTCAGTATAGGGGTATTCAGTATCTATACATCCCAAATGCCAGTAGGCTGCCACCTCTGTGGAGAACAGTTCCTGTTTGCCAGGAATGGTGATTGGCGCACTTAATATTCCAGACAGTCCCAGGAGGCTGGTATCAGCACCATCACTTCACAGATAAGGAAAGTGAAGGATCAGAAAAGACATGCAGCTGCTCAAGGCCCACCTCAGTGCTGCAACCTCAGTGAGATTCAGGCTGTGTGCAATGCTGGATAGTCACGGCCACCCATATCCTCCTCAGGCGATCTACACAGGAGATAAAAGCTGAACACCTCTTGACAGCCACCTCTTGAAGCCTTGATCCCCAGTGTGATGAGGTTTGGAGATGGGGTCCTTGGGAGAAGTCTAGAGACTTTCCACCAAAGGGAGAAAGTGGTGGCTACTGGATCTGAACCAAGGTTTGTTTCTCCTAGTTGTATCAGGCAGTTTGACTCTTCAGGAGATCTTGGCTGACGTTCTTGTTTGTAAAACAATGTGCTGGTAAGATTCAAGCAAGTCACTTATTCTTTCTGAGCCTCCGTTTCTGCACCTATAAATCTGTCTCCTTATGGATCGCACCATTTCACCTCATTCTTCCTTTTGGATTCTTAACAGAAATATAATTTTTCAGATTCTCAGCAATCCTTCAAAAACATGAAAATAGTGTACTCTTCCTGAATCTTCTCATTTGCAGGCTAAACATATTTTTTTGGGCTTTTTTTTTTTCCAATTACTCTTTTCTCTTTGCTTTTTGATTCTTTGCGGTCAGTCATGTGGTTATCCCCAAACTAATGTGGTCATAGATTGCATTAGAAAAAAGTGCTGTGTTTGAAGTGAAAGGAAGAACCAGATGAACCATGTGTGTGAGAAGAAAAATCTTCCATAGCACTGGGGGAACTTCTTGTGGGGGAACAAGAAGCCCACATGGGATGTTCAGGACGAGTAATACCAGCAAATGAATGGCAGAATGGGCCAATGCTCTTCTCTGAGCTTGGCCTCAGTTTATTCTTTTTAAAAGTGAAGTAGTTGCTTTTGTCATCAGATGTTCTTCCTCTCAAAGTGCACTCACTTTCTCTCTGACATCCCCAACCTTTCAGCAAAAGCTCCCTGGAATTTCTTGTCCCCAGGTGCTGCACTACACCTGATCAGGGCAAGCAGGACTCTGGTCCTGCTTGCTTGGGTGCTGTCTCTGAGCCAGCTTGCTGCCTGTGACTGGTAACCAGGGTTTCAGCCTGAGCTCTCAGAACCCCAGGCTGCTCTCATCTTTGCCACATCGGCTCTATCTTTGGTTGCATAACAACCTTGTTTTTCTGTCTTTAATGATAGAGTCTTCCCAAAGGTCTGAGATAATGATGTGCTTTTAGAACTTGATAGACCTGGTGTTAATGAAGTCCTGGCCACCTTCAAGGTGAGCCACTCTGAATGTCCATCAGCAAGTGAAACACATTTGCAAACAGCACAGGGAGGAGTGCTGTGCTTTAGCCCTGTCCAGGCAGACAGTTCTTTGTTTTAGGCCCTGCCCTCCCTTCATCCCATGCAAAAGTGTTATTTGATCAGTTTTTTACCCTTTGCAACCATTACCCAGTTGCTGCAGGGTGATTTACTGACATCTGGGTCCGGCCTCTTCATTCCCCTGTAGGATGCAGTTTTGATGAGTAAACACTTGCAGTGTGTTTTCTCCCTTCGATGGGCCTTGGGGTTACTTGAGTTTGGAGTTCCACAAAGACTGGATAAATGCTCTGGATTTAGAGCCATGATTGGTTGAGATTGTGTTGTTATCTCATAGCACATGCCTGGTGTCATGGCCTGACTTGGGACTGGGCAGAGGAGCCTGAGCAGCCTATGCCCTGGACACCTGTATAGGGCAAAGTTCAGCTGGACAGAGAGGCAGTTACACATCCCCTTGGCTCAGCACCCAGTGACTTCACTGCTAGAAAATCAGCTCTGAGGCCCTTGCCAAGGAACAGGGCAGGAGAGCAATCAATATTTTAGTCATTGCTAAAACTGCCAGCAAAAACAGAAAAGGAAGTGAGGGACGTGGACATTTTCTGAGTGCCTAACTCGGAACCTCATCTGAATTTCACAATGTCCTGGTGAAGATACAAATATCTCAGCGGGGCGCGGTGGCTCACGTTTGTAATCCCAGCATTTAGGGAGGCTGAGACAGGAGAATCGCGAGTTCAAAACCAGCCTCAGTAATGGCGAGGCGCTAAGCAACTCAGTGAGACCCTGCCTCTACATAAAACACAAAATAGGGCTGGGGATGTGGCTCAGTGGTTGAGTGCCCCTGAGTTCAATTCCTGGTACCAAAAAGAAAAAAAAAAGATACAAATGTCTCCATTCTGTTGAAGAAAAGGAAATAGGCCTGAGGAGTGAAGCCCCTTATGCAGACACGCAACAGGCAGATACCATGGTGTGGGTGAGTTCTGAGCTCTGCTTGTCTCAGGTCATCATCTCTCAGGGCCGCACCTAGAACCAGAAGGCTAGGGACGGGGCACCAGCTGAAGTGGCCATGTAGTACGTCTGATGCTGAAGCCAAAGCCCACTGCTCCAGTTGTTGGATTCTGAATATTAATCTGTACCCCAGAGCCAGTGGGCATCCTGGGACTCTGGTGGGTGGGAGGGTGGGGAGATGAAAGGCAAGAGAGTGTGGCTGGAGGTGTCCTGCAGGGTGCCTGGGCCCCTCTCCACCTGTGGGAACTTTGGGCTGGTTTCTTAGCAAACCCCCAGAGGCTTGCTCTTCCCTCTCCACACCAAGAGGGGGCAGCAGAGAGCAGTTAGCTGGGCCCTGGATTCCCCTGGATTCCCCAGAAAGCCCATTTTTTTTCTACATCTTTGTTTCATGGTTTGAACAAGTTCATTCACTTCCCAGGGCCTTAATTTCCTTATCCAATTGGAAATGATAATCCCACCCCACAAAAATCCCTCACACGGGTTTTGATATAATTATGAGATTGTGGATTTAAATCAATTTATGTATCAAATATGAGCCCACTTAAATTTTAAAGTCTTCCCAAATCTGTATCTTTGATGAAAATTTGCTTTAAGTCCTTTCTAGAAGTCAGTGGGCTATGAAACATCAAATAGAAATAAAAGGGATGATTATTATAAAATTTTACTTGACAATTGTTCTGAGAAAACCCTTTTCTCTCCCCCCTTGGAATTATTAAAACCTTCTTGGAACCACAATTGAATAGTGGTGACATCCATTCACTTTACCTGTTGATTTTATCTATGTGAAAAGATACTTTGGAGGCAAAAATATTTCCTTTCCTCACGAGATTTCCATTCGAGCCAGGGATGTAAGCTTTGACTGCTTGAGTTCAGACATATGTGCATGAGTATATCAGTACATTGTTTATTAATTATGGTAAGTGCTAATAAGGACTGACTACACTAGAACATAAATGGAGACCTAACCCAGATTTGCAGGGTCAGAGAAAGTGAGCCGAAATCTGAAAGAGGAGACCGTGGTTGGGTAGATGTAGTGGAAGAGGAGAAACCATTACAGGCATTGGGAATAGTAGATAAAAAGGCCCTGAGGTAGGAGGGTAAAAAGGAAGGCCAATGTGCCCGGAGTGCCAGAAGCATGCCTGAACTGCACATAATATTAAATATTCATGAATTTCCTATGTGTGGAAAAATAATCACCAAAAATATTGGGTAGATTGAAAGAATAGAAAGAATTTTATTTTTTAGTACTGGTTGCAGATTGACATTGACATCTTCTGATTTAGGATCACAAAAATGTATTTAGAAAAATTTTCCACACTCATATGATATTTAGTGTAAAGATAATGAATATGGAAACAACATTTTCAAGAACAATTCTTTAAATACTATGCCCTCAAAGCTGAGTTTTTCCTCTTGAACTTTTCATTCTGTCCCTGCTGACCATGATGTCATCAGTGGCCCAGAATTGCTTCCTGACCTGATCCTAGTGTGCTTTTTGGGACTTGTGTTGACTCTCGTCTCTCATTTGCCTTCTGCCCTGCACTGTCAGGCTCCTGCCTGTTTCTCCTGGGTCCTGTACCTCTGGCTCCTAGGACTTCATTCTGACCATTCTCATAGCTCACTTGTTGGTGGCCTTTCTCCCACTCCTAGTACAGTCCCAAGTCATCCTCCAGACCGTAAGACAAGCTGCCTTTGCTCTGAAACCCAGCATGGTGCTCTTGATAGGTAAGAGACAGATGTGAACAGTGGGGCCATGAGGTTAAGAGAATAATTCTGTAAACTGGGCCCACTGTGCTGACCCCCACATGTTCTCTTTTAAAAAACAATTCACCTGCAGCCCTGCTTGGCTTAAGTCAATAGGATATTTTACATTTCTCAGCAAACAACCTTTTATCTGCAGGAGAAGTGCAGGTCTGAAATACTGATAAGAAGAACACAAATTACCCTTGGTGGGCAGGGGGCTTTTGTGACCCTTACACAGACCAGGTTCAAGAAAGCAAGGAGATAAGGATAATTCCCCCAACTACAAAATCTGTAAGAACAGGTTCCAATTAAAATTAGTCAGTATGGTGACCTAGAGTTGCCCCAGACCTTTACCATGCATGGTGGAGACTTGACAGTTTGATGTCATCTGCTGCCAGTCAAAAGTCAAGAGGTGGACCAGGATGGGTCTCTCTGGAAACTTTCCTGGGACCCCAGTGAAATTGGAGGGCAGGAGGAACACCCCATCTTCTTTGAGTGGATCCATCTACCCCATGAAAGCATCCCTTTTCCTCTTTTCCTATTCCTTTAAAAACCTCATGCCTGCTATTCTGAATGACATGTCTGACATCTTTCTGGTGTGATCACAAGAGTCAGTGGGAGAGGACCTCTGTGGCCGCTTCAGTTCTGTGGCACATCCCTGGCCTGTGACACCCCTAGCATGTTCTCTCTCACCCTGCATGGGCCCTGCCTTGCATCAGGGCCACTTGCCTCTCACTTGACTGAGTTCTTTCAGGACCTGAACTGCATTTACCTGAAGCTTTGCATCCACCTTTGAGACTCTATACAGTGTGAATCACACTGTGACACGTGTCACATTTAGTAGGTGTTTAATCCCAACTGAATTCAATAGATGCTGTAGAATGTTTCCTCTGAAGTTCTAGGATTGATAAAAGAATTTCTGCAGAGGGATGTCTTCCCACTTAAAAGTGAAATGGCTTGGGTGCTGGGAGTGTAGCTCAGCGGTAGAGCGCTTGCCTCGCATGCGTGAGGCCCTGGGTTCGATCCTCGGCACCACATACAAAGCAATAAAATAAAGACCTTGTGTCCACCTATAACTAAAAAAAAATATTAAAAAAAAAGTGAAATGGCTTGATTTTATCTGTGATGGAAAATGTTTGCCACAACTTAGATGTCTAGAATAGGAGGTTGTTTACATTAGTTAAGGTAAACATGGAGTGGAATACTGTGAAACTATTCAACTTGATGCAAAAAACACACTTACTGGAAAAGCACACTCACCATGTATTGACAGGTGAAAAAGAAAGGTATCAGAGTTTGTGTCTGGTATATCCCTTTTAATAGGCAACATAGTATTGAGGGAGTCTGGTGGTGGGTAAATGCAGGTGACTCGGGCATCCACGGTGTGTTTGGAGAAATCAGCTGGGGACAGGGCAAGGAGTAGGAGGTTACATGGGAGCTTATTAAGTCCCTGTACTATGTCCATCAAAGGGAAGGGCACTTAGGGTCATTCTCAGAGTAATGGTTCCAGGTATAGAATGGGTCTCTTATACTCGATCCAGCCACGGAGGATCCCGTCAGCCCAGGGATGAGAGGGCTGTGCAGTTAAGCCCTGGGGCATCTATTAGAAGAGTGGAGAGAGGACTGGCATTTCTTCTACAAGGATGTCCATGTGGCCCAGGGAAGTGGTGGTGGTTGACAGGACAACAAAGGCAGGTGTGGGGGTCCAAGGCCTGGAGGCGGTGGGCGATCTCCTGAGCTGAGTGGGGTAACATGGGGGTAGTGGCTGAGAGAACCAGGACAGAGACAAGGGTAGGTCGTAGCTGAGCAGTGACAGAGGCACAGGCTGGAAAAACAGACATGAAGGTGTTAACAATGACCGTCTGTGGGTGAGAGGATGAGCGACTTGTATTTTCTTCTTTTTGGTTCCTCTGTATTTTCTGATTTTCCTGAAAAAAAAAAAATGCTGCTTTTATAAATAAGGAAAAAAAAACCAATAAAAGTTGTTTTTAAAAAATCAAATTACAGCACACATGTTGCCTGGGGACATGCTCAGGAGAACAGCCATTTTAAACTAAGCGGTCGCCAAAGTACAAAATGTTACAGCTAGTCACAGATGATTCCTGCCTCTCCCTCTGCATGGCCAGAAGTGGGGTTCTGACTGTCTGGGAGTCTACCTGTGCCTGTGGCTGAGGCCCCCCTGGTGCTGCCCAGATGTGCCCCCCTGCACATCAGTGGCTGCCTGGATAGACTCACTTGGTGCCCAGCCCCTCCAGCATCCCCCACTAGCTCCTTGGCAGGGAGTCTCTGCTGCTCCCCTCATCCTAGTGTGGCTGCTCTCCTTTCCTGAACCTTGCCTAACCAGGAGCGGTGGGGGTGGGGGGCTGGGATAAATCATGTGACCATGGTCCCAATTTTTTGGTGAGGCCTGGGTAGCCTAACGGTCACGAAGTCACTGTGGTGACCACCACCCTCGTCCCATCCTCTGCCATCCTTGGTTTCTCACATTTCCTGTTGGAGATCAAGCCCTACTTGGAACTCTAGTTTGTCTGACCAGGATTGTGACAGCCTTCCAAACTCTTGCAGCCCTGCCCTTTCTGGAGTGGCCTCTTGGCATCTTCTGATCACTTCTAAGGTAATTGAACACATCATCTGAGAGTTGGTGCTGCTGTGTGTCTGACTCAATTGTCTCTGGTCCCTGGTTTCTTATATGATGCTTGAACCTCTAGACTGGACTCGTCTGTACTGACAACTGTGGGATTCTCACTTGGTCCTGCCAGGCACCATCTAATGGAAAGGACAACCCTCACCCTGACCTGGAAGGCCTTGTATTATCTGCTCCTTGCTTGTGCCCAGAGCTCCTCTTGTTCCCTACAGTCAAGCTATGTTGGCCTTTTTTTTTTTTTTCCCTTGAACATCCTAGCTTCTTTCTACTCCAGTCCTTTGCATCAATTTCTTGTCCCCTGGGCTAGAATTCTCATTCTGAGTCTCTTCTCCTGGTGGTTCCTTTCCTTTATGAGGCTTCAGTTCAAAGTCACGTCCACATAGAGGCCTTCCTGACTATCAGCAAGGAGCCACCGGGCTCTCGACTTGGGGTCTTCAATTATCATCTGCAACAACAGTAAATATTTTAGATCTTCTGGATCATGTATTGTCTCTGTGGCCTATTTTTTTTTTTTTTTTTGTCCTTACAACTCTTTAAACCTGTGAAAATCATTCTTAGAACATGGTTCCAATCCTGTAGGCAGGATTTGGGCCTAAGCTGCATTTGAACACCCTGGCTCGGGTTGGCTCACCTTGTTTTACAGGCTTCACAATTGATCACCATCTGGAACTACCATTGGTTAACGTGATATGGTGGGTGTCTCCCATAAGACATGTCTGCCTTGTGTCTCTGTTATTTGGCACACCACCTGGCACTTAGTAGGCTCTCAGTGAATGTTTTTGGATAAAGAAATGAAGGAATGAGTAAGCAAATGGATAGGTTTTGGAGTCCAGTGAATGTGGGTCTGAATCCGTACACGCCATTTAACAGCTACGTACACTTAGGTCAGTCCTCTCCCGTTCTGACTTGAAGTGTTATTGTAAATGGATAGCAAAAAGACTGTGGGTGATGTCCACCAGGAGAAGGTCCTTACTAACCCGACACCCTTCTGCGTAACTCCCTGGGCACACTTTCCCCAACAGGGACAGCATCTCCCACTCGCCCTGTCATCTTGTCCCCAGTCAGTTAGCCCCTGCTCCATCATCCTCCCATGAGCCTACCCTCTCTGAGGCCCTAGACTGCTTTGTGGCAGAGCCTCTCCAAGTATGACGAACATCCTGGTGCAGCCAACAGAGTGTTTACAGCAGAGACTGTGGCACAAAGCTGGGACAAAGTCCATCTGTGTGACTGATGGAAGCTGAGAGGACAGAGCTGTCTCGGTGGGTGTACAAATCCTCTGGGAATTGAAGTGTGGCCTCCACTCCCCTTTGTCCCTGGCCAGGCCTGGCTCCAGTTCTGATTGAAACATCATCTCCTTCATAAAGTTGTTTGTCTCATGAACTCCAAGGAAAAGGAACGCAATCTCCAAAGTGTGTGTACTGCCCAGCTGCAGCCATGCGGGGTCTTGGAGGATCCTGTAATTCTGGAAGGCTGGAGCTGAAAGGAGCCGAGGGACACTTGTAAATAGTGCTCACTCCACCCCAAGGCCTGGGAGTTGGTCCCTTGGCCCTTCTTCCCTTCCTTCTCACCTGGCCCCATCCAGCCTCTAGTGCTCTCTCAGGGTCTAGTCTCTTGGTGGCTGTGATGTCCCCTTAGTGTGTTCCCTTTCCACTGCAGCATTGCCTCTCTACATCTCAGCCCCACCAAAGGCCCCTGGATGGATCCTTTTATGGACCTCCCTGATTCAGATGCAGTCCAGATGCTTAGGTGTTTTGTGATGCTGTTCTTAGCCTGGGGCCCAGCCACCTTCTGCACTCACAGCCAGCCACTGTCCCTTTCCCCTCCCTTGGGCTCCACACACTCTGGCCTTCAGGCCTCTAGATCCCATGCCACCTTCCTACAGGAGGCTTTCTGCTATCCTTCCTTCCCCTCTCATCACCACACAGCATGCTCATGGGGCTCTAGAGTGGCTCACCTGTCCTGTGGCTTTAACTCATGTCACTGACAGCTGACACTAGCCAGGTCTGGAGCTACCCCATGTACTCTCAGGATTAGCTTGTTTGCTTGCAACCACCCTACAAAGTGTTCAGTTATGTTATAGGTAAAGGAAGTAAGAGACTATGATGGTAGTCACTTCCCCAAAATCATATAACAAAGGAATGTTGGATTTTGGACTTGGACTTGAACTTGAGGTCTAACTCCAGAGCCCAAGCCTAACATGCACTGAGGTCATGAAAATGACCTCAGGGCTCCTGTACAGAAGATATTCCAGGCTGTGTAAGCCAGTGGCAAGAGGTGGCCCAGCCTTGGAGCTGACACAGGGCCTGGGCATGGCATCTGCACATTCACACAATGAACACAGGAACAAATGCAACTTAAACCCAGACTGCCATCCGTACGGCAGTGACACAGGTCCTAGAGGAGGCATAAGCAGCTCCAGGTCATGTGGCATGCTCATTCTAGGTCTCAGGTGTCTAAGAGAAATCTGTTGTGGGGTCACACGTGGGCTCTGTTCGCCCACATCTAGCAGAGGGGCACCACAGTGGTGGTTCCCCAAATTCATGTGTGCTCAATCCTTTCATTCTCCATGAGTCACAATTGTCACATACCAGTCACAGTCCTCACAAGGGTGATTCATTGTTTGTAGATCAACTTAGTCTTTGGGGACCTCTGTGTAAGTTGGCACTCACCCGGCTTCCAGACTGAAAAATGACTGGATGTGCTACAGCCTCCCGGTGCATATCCTTTATAATGACTCATGCTTGACTTTCCAAAGTGCAAATCTTATTGTGCCTCTTACGAACCTTTCCTACTCTGGATGCTCCTTGTCTTTCTGCTACATCCATAAATATCCTTGATTACTCACTGTGGTAGGATAAGTTGTGAGGGACTGAGACCTCACAGTCTCACAGTCTGCATCATGTCCCTGAATGACCTGCTGAACTGCCTGGTCTTGGATTCATTGCTCCAAAACTGGAGCTGCTTCCAGGACAACATGCAGCCTCCCTGATCCTCACGCATGGTGGAAGAGTGTATAGAGGGCCTTAGGCCAGAGCCATCTGTTGAGAGGAGAAAAAAAAAGGCAGGAGCAACCTGCAGTGTCGGGACATATCAGCATCTTTGACCATTTACTTCTTTTCTCCCTTCTTTGCTTCTACCATGTTCTGAATTCAGGTGGCATCCTGTTCAGGGGTTTTGCAAGTAGTGCTAGTGAAGTGTGATGCACAGGCTGCTGCTGCATTCAAGTTCTATTTATGAGAGTCCTCTTTTTGATCAGCTCGGGGTGCCATGAGACCTTGGGATCCCCCACAGCCACTGACACTGGCTGTGGCCCTGCTGAAAGCATGGTTGGGAGGGGAGCCTTGGGCCACAGTTCTGCTGCTGATCTCTCAGCACATATAACGTTCGTGGGACAGATATTTTCTGCTGGTGGAAAAAGAAATAATAAGTGTGCTGGGACCCCCTGTTTCCACAGCTGGAGGGTCGCCAGCAGTACATCAACAGCTCTCTTGGTGTGTAATGCATATCTCCCGGCCTAATCAGCAACTGTAGCCATTTCGGGTTGTGTGTGTTCCCGTGTGTTCATGTGTGTGTTAGTGTATGTGACAGGATGTACCAACCAAACCCCAACTGGCTTCAGGCCCAGTTCAAAACATGCCGCCTCCTCCCCCAGGAAGCTCTCTAGGAGCTGTCAGCTGGAGGGAAGTTGCTCTTTGGGTGCTTATGGCTTTCCACCCAGTATGGCAGGAGGCCTGGCCAAGTATGAGACAAGCACAGACTGGAGAAAACTGAGTTAATCTGGGCATCCTCTTCTAGAGCCGTGTGACCTTGGGCAGCTTGCTTTCCTGCTCTGAGCCCCATTTCCTTACTTTCAGGAGGGAATAACAGTAACCCCGTCAGGGTGGTCTTGAGGAGCTGATGACCTAGCACAGGTACACCTGGCAGGGAGAGAGCTCTCACTCAGGGCCAGCTTCCCTCCCTCTGTCCTGTTTCAGCTCCAGGAGGACCAGTGTCCAGGCTCTTCTCTTATAATGCCTGACAGTGTTCAGGACTTCGTCAGGGAAGAGAACAGGACACATAAGCCCGTGGGAGAGTGGTGTGTGCTTGACCCAGACTAGGGGTCAAGAAGGAATGTTATGAAAAGTCAGCCGTAGATTTGATAGACTTGGCTCATCAAGCTTATCAGCTCGTTGCTATATTCATGTTTTATTTATGTAGCAGATGAGTTATGTTCAAGTACAGTATTGATCAATACAAAAGCCACAGGAGGGTAGATCTGGTAGGGATTCTAGATCGCCTGGTTACCCCGTTGCAAAGAGAGGGGGTAGTGACCCGTTAAAGGCCTAGCATATGATGGCCCACCAAGGCCTCCTGGCTTTCTGATCTCTGCAGGGCAATGCTTGTCCCCATCAACAAGTCTTTCTGAACCAGGGCTGGCGATGAGTGAGAGAGTCCCCACCCTTCCAGTGGCTTTGGGACCCACACCTCCTGGGCTCCCATGTGAAGCTTCCGTGACGGGTGCCTGGGAAAGGTGCCGCATTCAGTTTCTTTTCTCAACTTCCCTGTGACAGAAGGGTTAAGAATCTGTGGGTGCCTGGCTGCCCACACTCACCTGACTCCCTGCACATGAAAGAGCTCAGGCAGCCACCGTCACATCTAATCTGTCTCCAGTGGACTAATCCAAAGGGTGGGTTTCGGGGGCTTCCTGGAAACAGAATTGCTACCTGGCCTGTGGCCTATGCCTGAAGGAGAATGTTCATGAAATACGGCCCAGATATTTGATGTCACCTGGATAGAATAATGAAACACTTCTCGTAGGCAATTTATGAGTCTGCAAAGCAGGCGGCTGACTTTCAAAGCAGATGCCAAAGTAGCAGCAGTTTTCTCTTAAGGTCAAGAGGCAGAAATCACCCAAGGCTCAATGGAAGGCGCTTGGAGGGGGGTGGTGCTGAGGGATTTCAGTCCAAGCTGTTGGTACCTTCTGCCACGCTGTCTCCTGCATTGCTAGGAAAAGACCCCTGGACTTGAAACCGCTGCTTTGGGGGTGAATCTCACGCAACTGTTGAGCAGCCGGGTGATGTTGGGAAGTTGCAAAGACTTACATTGTAGTGAGGGATTCAGGAGATAAAATCAGTTGAGTGCTTTGTATGGTATGTTAGGGGATGATGGGTGTTATAGAGAAAGTTCAAGCCCCCATTCAGGGATCAGGGCCTGTACTGCAGGGTGTGATCTTAGAGTGGGCAGCTGGGGCCTCAGCTGTAGGGTGACGTTCAGCCAAGCTGTGAAAGGGGTGAGGCAGCAAGCACCCCCATCTAGGGAAAGCTTTGCAGGTGGGGGGACAGCAAGTACAAAGGCCCCATGAGGGAGCGGTCTGAGGTGCTGCAGGATTTGTGATGAGATGTGCGGCTAGAGCAGGTGAGCAGAGGGAGAAGGGCAGAAATGCGAGGGAGGCTGGGGACCAGGTGGCGCCTGGCTGGCTGGCCAGTGTTCACGGTGCTTTCATTCCAAAAGGAGAAGCTGGTGAAAGGCCTCCCCCCCCCGTTAATTTCTAAGTTAACCTGGAGGTTTTTATTTTAGAAAGATCTTCCTCTCTTTACCTTTCTTAGGAAGCGCTTTTGTCTCTGTGCCAGGAAGCTCTGGCTGTGAACCCTGCCTTCCGCTGCACCCCTCCCTCCTTTCTCCTCTCTCAGTGCAGTTTTGCTTTGGGAGCATTTTGAGCAGGGAAGTGAGATTGCTTCTCACATTTTAAAAGGGTCACTCCACTATGTCATTCAACCCTCCCAACCCACTAGGAATTGGGTTTTATTATCCCTGAGTAAGTAATTTTTTTTCTTTCTGCATAAAAAAAATGTCAGTATGAAACTGACTATTCCCCCAAGGCCAGAGGCCCCAATATCCTCATAGTGGCTCTCATTTGTTAGAACAAGTCCCTCCTTCAGGTCACATGGGACACATTATTCATGACTGAGTGTGACAGCCTCTCAGAGATACCTGGCTCAGCCTAGCTCCAAAATTTCCAGTTTTACTCTTCTTTTAAGGCCCAGTCTTAAAGGTCCCTCCTCTGAGAAGACTTTGCTAATCCCTCTATTACCCTGAATTTGTGCCTTATTTAATCTGAGCTTCTATTATGAAATTTGTTTCTAGGAAGCAGAAAGCACTGTGTTTTAGTGAAAAGCAGCTTGGACTTTGAAATAAGAGACGAAGACTTTCTAATTTCTATCATCAGGGTCATAGTCACTGTCATCATCATCGTAGTCGTCATCATCATCATCAATATTATGATGCATTTAAAAATTATCAAACCCAGATATTATCCGAAGTCTCCAACTTCTTAAGATATAAGATTAAACCACTATTTCATGGTCTGTGGACGTCTAATCTCCTCCTTAAGGTTCTGCAAATTCTTCAGGGATGGGGCTGAGGTTTGCATGGTCGTGTCTGCTTTAGGTTTCTGTGTTAGCACGTACTCTTTCTATTCTGCTGTGTCTAGAAGTAGAGAAGAAACTCAAGTCATGAATCTCTTTCTTGATGTCCATGAGAGAAACCTGCTTGCACAAAGGTTTCATGAAAGCAGTAGATTTTGTTAGACTTGATTGTCGATCAGTGGAATCACCCCAAATGATTGACAAATGACAAATACCTTCATGTCAATTTTTCATTTCACTTTTGTTATGTCTATTCTGTGCAGTGTCTTAGTGAGCTAGGGCTACCGTAACAGTAAAACACAGACTGGGTGGCTTAAAGTAACAAAAATTGATTTCCACATATCCTGGAGGCTGAAAGTCCAAGATCAAGGGAACATCAAGGTTGGTTTCTGGGGAAATCTCTTCCTGGCTTGTAGATAGCTGTCTTCTTGCTATGTCTTCACATAGCCTGTGCTCTGAGGGAGATCTTCAATATCTCTTTCACGTTGTATAAGGACATTAATCCTCTCAGTATAGGGCCATACCCTATGACCTCGTTTAACCTATATCATCTCCTGAAGGCTGTTTCCAAATTCAGTCACATTGATTAGGACTTCAAATATGAATTTTGGAAGAATGCAATTCAGTCCACAATACATATTATATCTTTTCCCATCCTTTTGCTTTCAATGTATTATGGTTTAAAATATAAAGTGCATCTCTCGTAGACAGAATGTTCTTGAATTCTACTTTTTTATTTTCCTGGTGCAGAGGATGGAACCCAGAGCCTTATATACACTAGGCAAATGCTCCACCACAGAACCATATTCCTAGGCCTTGAATTTGGCTTTTTTATCCAATTTGTCTCTCTCATTTCTCTCTCTTCTCTCTCTCTCTTTTTTTTTAGTTGGAGTGTTTCAGTCTATTTACATTTAATATGATTATTAATATGGTTGAACTTAAGTCTACCACTGTTATGGTTTGGATATAAGGTGTCCCCCAAAAGCTCACATATGAGACAGTTCAGAGAACTGTGAGAAGGTTCAGAGGAGAAATGATTGGGTGGTGAGTGTCTTAACCCAATCAGTGATTTAATCATCTGATAAAGATTCACTAAGTGGTAATTGAAGTGGTAGGGGGTGGCTGGAGGAGGTGGGAATTGGAACGTGGTTTTGGATATAAATTTGTATCTGGCAAGTGGAGTCTTTTTCTCTGCTTCCTGACATGATGTGAGCTACTTCCCTCTGCCACAATCTCCTGTCATGATGCTCTGTGTCACCTCTATCCTTGAGGAATGGAGCCGGTCTATGGACTAAGACCTCTGAAACCACAAGCCCCATTAAATAAACTTTTCCTCCTCTACAGTTGTGCTGGTCAGGTCTTCAGCAGTGAAAAAGCTGACTGAACCAACCACTTTGCTGTTTGTTTTCATTTACTTCTCCCCTTTGTCGCTCTGATGACTCTTTCCTAATTATATGTATTTCTTGGGTTCCATTTTATCTCCTCTATTGACTTCCTTCATCTATCCTTTTGTTAAAGTTTTAGTGGTTGTATCTTTTATTTATCAACACAGATCTAGTTATATTTCATCGTATACCACTTCTCATTCCACACCTCACCCTCCATGTGTCAACGTCACACCTGAAGCTTTGTATTTTTCACTTCATGGTCTTTCTTCCTGTTTCCAGCTTCATTTCTTATTTTTCTGCTTCCTGCCTCCAGAGTTCCATCAAAACTGAAATGTTTGTGGTTTTCAAAACACATCAAATATTTTCTTTCCTTGAAGGCTTTCTAAAAGGGTTCCCTCTGGAATGCTCTCCTTCATGCTCCAACTTGCCCATCTTTCCCTGACTACTGCAATTCATTCTTCAAGACTCAGTTTACAAATCTTTTCCTTTTAAAAGATTCCCTGGCTCTGATTTTCCATGGTTGGAAAGCTCGGAGTTCTGCTGAGCTGTTTTCTGTGTAATTCCTGTGTAGGCTAGAAGGGAAAGTCTCTGTCCAGTTGGTCTCAATGCTACACTTAGGGCCTGGCATATAGCATGTGTAAATTTCTGCATTCATTCACCCACCCAATAAATATTTATTGAGCACATAGTACAAGCAAGGCACTGTTCCAAAATCTCTGCTCTTTGGGAGTTAGTATTCTTGTGAAAGAGGCTGAAACAAACAGATATATAATAGGATTTAGAAAGTGATAAGTCTATGGAGAGAAATAAAGCAAGTAAGGATATAAGCAAGTAGTGGATGGAGTGCCTCTCTGATGAGGTGACATTTGAGTAGAGACTTGAACGACAGGAGGGAGGTGCACAGATATCTGGGGGATCACCATTCTGGGACAGAGAACAAAACATCTGAAACGGAATCTTTCTAGGTGTGCTCCAGGAGTAGCAAGCAGACCAGAGTGGCCGCATCAGAGGAATTGAAGAGAGAAGTAAGACAGCTGGGGTCCCAGCTTCCAGAACCTTTTGGGCCAATGCAAGAATTTGAGATTTACCCCCTAAGTTTCCTGGGAAGCCATTGGGAGGCTTGAACAGGAGAGTGATAAGATACACTGGTGTTTAAAAGGGATCTTGCGGGCTGATCTGCTGAGAACAGGCTGTTGAGGGGCAAAGGAGGGAACGGGGAGATCAATTAGAAGGCAAAGGCAGGGTCAAGGTAAGAGTGCATGGTGGCTTGGATCATGGTGTTAACACTGGAGCTAGGAGGAACTACTTAATATATAGGTGTGGAGTAATAACAGAGTATTTCTTTATATCTAACTCCCTTAGGAGACTAAGCTTTTGGAAGACAAGCATGTGTCTGATTTATCATTACATTTTGAGTGCATCGAGTTCAAGTTCTGCTACATAGCAGGAGTACATCGTCATTTTTTTGCCCTTCATTTCTATCTTCCAACGGGTGAAGCACTGAGGAATAAATGCAGGGGAGGGTTCTATACAATATCTCATTGTTACTCTTATTGAACCAAGGTTCAGAGAAGTTGAACCTCTGATCAAGTTCTCAAAAACCACAGAATAGTGAAGCTGGTCTTTAATCTGAAGCCTGTGTGACTCCCCAGACTTGACCTTTTCCTCTTCATTAGCTGAGCTGGTATAGCAGAAGGGATAGGGGCTGTGAGCTTTGTGAGCCCTGGGCAGTGAACCCTGCCCATGCTGTCAGATAAGGCCTTCTTCAAGAACAAGGCTGTGAGATGCTTCCTGGGCAGTGATGATGTGTTTCTGGCAGTCTCTTCTAGTCTATGTCTGGGAGCACCTGTGTGACTGGGAATGCAGGGAGTTAGGGGTAACTGCTAATTCACACAAGGGAGTTGTATTTTATTTTTCCTATTTTTAAAAAATAAAAAGAAGATGTAAAGAAAAAAAAAAAAACCCAAGTCCCAGTTTCCAAGTCTGTTAACGACACACATAATGGTGTGTTAACACAGGCGATTATCGAGCTGGACAGCACCCAGCTTTCTGCCAAAACAAACCTTTCTGCTCAGCCGACCTGGGAATGCTTCAGTCAGGATGGTATGGAGGGATGAGGGTGGGTTGCAGTCTTCCATGGTCTGGAAGCAATTAAGTGCCACCGCTTGTGGCATTGCTGACTTCCCTGTGGGCTCCAGAGGGAAAGGACTGGGCCCCAGGTCTCCTACGAACTCTCCACAAGACCCCAGGCAAGTGCCCACTTGTTTCTGAATCTGTTTCTCCTCGAGTGGGTTGGATCAGATGATCTCTAAGGTCCACTGGTTTTAATCAGCTATGGTTCTGGAAGGCCTTGGGAGAGTCAGAGGAATACTAGGCTCTGGGACCCACTCCTGTGCATGAAGGAAGCTGGTCTTGTCTTTACAGCAGAACTGAGCTGGCATCACCTCTGTGTGAGGCCAGACAGGCAACTATATAGTCCATGCTCTACCAGCTGTGAGACTGGACATTTACCAAGTCTCTGCTTTCTCACCTGTAACATGGTGGTGTTTTTAAAAGGGTTGCTATGAGGAATAAATAAAATACAAGAAAGAGGTAAGGCACTTGATACAATGCTTAGCACTTGGGAAACATGTTTCCTTCCTTCTTTCCTTCCCCTATTTTTCCTATGCCTTCATTCTTTTTTCTCTCTTCCTTTTTTCCTTTCATTGTTCCTTCTCTGCTTTCTTCCAGAAGAAAAATCTGTCTTGTATTATGTGCCACGAACCAGTTTATCTGCCTCATTCAATTGCAAATTACCTAGCTTTCAGGGAACCATGGATTGGTCATTGTTTTATCTTGTCTATCTGCATGCATAGAGTAGGTGCTCAGTGAATACTTGAAGAATCAATGATTGACTTGGGGAGTCCGGGCAGGTTTGCCTTCTTTGGTCTCTTGGCTTTCTCATCCCTCTTTCTTCGGATGGAAAAACAAAAAGCATACAAGCTCACACGCTCACTCACTGGCTTGCTTTCTCTCTCCCTTCCCCAGGCTATAAAAAACATTATATTCTAAAATGAAACAAAGGTAATGGAAACCAGAAATCCATGTTTTACATGAGATCAAAAACATGTGTTAAAAATGAGGATTCAAAATGATGAATCTGCACAAGGCCATTGGCAGTGTTCCCCTCTGCTTTTCTTCAGTCAGGGGCAGGAGTGTGCAGGTTGGCCATAGTTTCCAAGCTGGGGCAGCTACAGGCAGCAGACCTGGCATAGCATGGTGACTCCCCTGTGAGCATCTCCTGCTGGGTGGCAGGTGATACTGGGGTCAGGATCACACAGTGTATTCCTCACCTTTGGAAACATCTCTTTAGAATCAGAAAAGTAGGCCCCAGTTCTCCTCTGCCCTTAAGATTAGAATGTTCACTATCTCATGCTGAATCTTTCCTAGGAAATAGGCATATTATCTATGTTAGGTCAACACTTAATTTTGCAGGCTGTTTTGAATACTTATTTTCCTCATTTTGTGGTTGAAGCAAAAAAAGCACCTTGCTAGTGAGTGGTAGACTCAGGATATAACCTTCCTGATACTTATTCAACATTGAATTTCCATTTATTTGCTTTATGTATGAATTCAACAGATATTTATTAAGCACTGCTGTGTGCTGGTCACAGGGGTTAGTTGGAGACACAGGATTGAACAAAATAAAGTCTCTGTCTGTGTAGTGGGCTGGCAAAGATGTAATGACCTGCTCAAGTTCAAGCTCATTAAATATAATACGAGAGAAATTCCAGGTCCCTTGAGCCTCTGTGGTGGGCCTGAAGTGTCTGGGGACACTGTCCTGAGGAGTAACTTTGGTGGGTGGTAGAGGGAGACCAGGAAGACTAGTAGGAGCTATCTAGACAAAGTGGGGTGGAATTTTCCAGCCAAGGGAGGACATGTGAGAAGGGGGAGAAAAGCATGGTGTATTTAAGGTTAGCAAAAGAGTCCTGAAAGACAAGCTTTCCATGTGTTATTTTTATTCTTGTGATAATGCATAAAGAAGACTTAGTATTGTCCTTTATTTTGTAGATCAGGAAACTGAGGCAAGGTTAAGTGGCTTGCCTGAAGTTGCACACCTAGAAATGAATCCAGCGGAGTGAAATGATTTCCATTTCCTGTGCTCATTCTAAAACACAAGGCTGTATCTGAATAGGATTCTGGGGTCTGACCTTTTGAAATGACTGGGAATGAGAAACTAGAGTCCAGAGACTCTGGGTCTTGGGCTCCTAGTCACACCAGCCTCAGAGGCAATGGGTACCTAGGCAGCTGTGGACAAATTTTCCATGGGTTTCTCCTACCTATAGAAGCTACAAGGTTGGTGAGGGTCTGTATAGGACAGCAGTTTATTTTTGATCCTGACATTGCCCTTGGAACTCCCCAGATAAACCCAGGGGTCTGGATCTGATGTGGTCTAAGGTTCTGTGTTTGCACCAACTTAAAACTGCAGTTTAGCTATGGCCTCTGTCAGAAAGCCTTCCTTCATCATTCTAAGCCTGCCTCTGTGTCCTTTCTTGGCTACTTCCACGTGCACCCATACTTTCCACCTCCTTGTTATGGGAGTTTTTAACCTTTTACCCTGCATCACATGTATTTTGAGAATTCATTCACTTGTCCGTCATCCCCCTTGAATGCAAGCTTCTTGAGGACAGAGCTTGGGTCTGACTCATCTTCGTATCTCAGCCTAGCCCAGTGCTATTTGATGTTGGCCAGTGAATAATGCATGATGATCTGCTTTCTGTCTCTGATGGAGGTGAATTCATGGACTACAAGGCTGTGATTAGCCCAAAGGAAGTCAAAGGTAAAAATTGGAAAACATGAAGGAGAGTTCAGAGAATATTTCTTGGCTTCTGGGAATGAGTCTGATACACTTGCTTTGAAGTAGGCATTATTGCCTGTGGAGGCTATTTCAGTTTTAGGCCAGACATACGGAAGTGGAGCCCAGGCAGGAGGGTGTGAAGAAAGACCTTTGGAGATGCACAGTCTGGGAGAAGTCACTGGGAAGAATGGGGAACACTTTGTAAAAGAATAATGATTAAGCAGGGTCTGAAAGGTTAAACAGGAGTTTGATGGTGATGCAGTCATTCCTGGCAGAGAAAAGAGCAGGAGCAGAGACCCAGAAGAATGCAAGGGCGTGGCCTGTCCATGGAACCTGGCCAAGCTAGTCCACTGGGGCAAGGACGCTGGGCACTCTTGGGAGGTCAGAGAGACAGATGCCCCAGTACCTGGACTTGTGCTCTATAGAGCCACCAGAACAGTATCTGCTGAGTGCCAGACACAGTTAGTTGGAGGTGGAGCAGACTGGAGAGACTGACTGCTGAGAGGTGGGTCAGTCCTGTTAACTAAGCACGAGGGATGCAGTGGCCAGCAGAGAAACTAGATAGATGTAAGTATGGGAGATAGGGCTGGTGTGTTGCCCCAGAACCAAGGTCAGCCAGAAACCCACTGGGCTGCCAGATTGCGAGCGCAGCCGATGACCAGGGGAGAAGGGAGTACGTGTTCCAGCGAGAGAGCCAAGAGCCACGGCAGCTGTTTCTTTCCTTGGCCCTTGCTGCTCCTGTTTCTGCCAAGTGAGAAGTGATAAAATCTTCTCTAAGTGGAGTGGAACAGGGGAAGAGGGAGAAGAAAGGCGAAGGCAGGATGAAGGACCCCAATAAGGAAGGTGGGCTTGGCCAGTTGCGGTCCCTTATCCATTGTCCAAGCTCTGAGGATGCACAGAGGCGATGGTGAGCAGAACCCGCAGCAGCTCTGACTCTGAGACAGCCCTGCAGTCATTGCATCTCTGACTGTGTCAGACCTGGACCCCCTTACCTTGCTGTGTGCTGGGCCCCTGCCCATGCCTGGCCCTGTTTGGAAGCCGAATCCTCACAGCCTCCCCAAGGTCCATTTCATTTCCTCGCATACTGTGCTGTGTATCTGATGCATCCTCAATGAGGTGGGATCCTCAAGGACCAAACTGGGTCTTAACTACATCAGTGTGCCTGGCCTCCAGTCTGGAGCCAGTCCTGGAGCTGAGAGGCAGAAAAATGACATCCATCTAATAATTTCTAAAAACTTGACAAAACTGATGGTCCAGTGGGGAGAAGCAAGGGGAACAGAGACCTACTCTCTTTCCCTGATGTTTCTGTCAGTCCCTTTATTTTTTTAGCAGGCAGTTTCTTTCCCCTTCAGCTTTCTCAATACTTCCCCAGGCTGGCTCCTGGTGATTTATTTATTTATTTATTTGTTTGTTTGTTTATATTAGATATTGTTTAAGCAGGTTTTTTTTTGTGTGTGTGTGCCAGCGATTGAACTCAGGGTTACTTAACCCCCAGCCCTAATTTGTGTTTTACTTAGAGACAGAGTCTCACTGAGTTGCTTAGTGCCTTGTCCTTGCTGAGGCTGGCTTTGAACTCGCGATTCTCCAGTCTCAGCCTCCCAAAGTGCTGGGATTACAGGCATGTGCCACCATGCCTGGCTCTTAAACAGTTTTGAGTGTATGGAAAACCTGAGCCGAAAGTACAGAGAGTTCCCATATATACTCCCTCACCACCCCACAAGAGTGCATGTGTACACGCACACTCACACACAATATTCCCTATTATTAACAGCGTATGTTGGTGTGATGCATGTGTTACAATGGATAAATCAGTAATTAATTCATTAGTATTAACGCAAGTCCATAGTTTGCATTAGGCTCCTCTTTGTGTTTGTTGTACAGTTCTATGAATTTTTGTAAATGTATAATGGCATGAATCCATTATTATAGCATGTAGATTTGTTTCACTGACCTAAAAGCCTTACATTTTCCACTACTCACTCCTCCCTTCCTCTGCAGAAAGCCCTGGCAACCACTCACCTTTTTACTGTTTCCATACTTTGGTCTTTCCCAGCATGCCATGTAACAGGAGCCCTTTCAAACTGGCTTCTTTCACATAGCAGCATACATTTAAGGTTCTATCATGTCTGTTCATGGCTTGAGAGATCATTTCTTTTCATCCCTGAATGATATTCCATTACATGGATGTACCACAGTTTGTTTATTCGTTCACCTATAGAAGAACATCTTGGTTGCGTTTAAGTTTTAGCAAAATTATGAAAAAAGCTGTTATAGATATTTAGGTGCAGGTTTTTGTATGATCATAAGCTCATTTGTGTAAATACTTAGGAGCATGATTGCTGGATCATATGGTTAGACTGCATTCAGCTTTGTAAGGAGCTGCCAGTTGTGCTAAACACAGGGCTGTGCAGCTGTCTGCCCTGCATTCCAACCCTGCTTTTCCCTTGTTGGTCTCATGACCTTTGCTAAGCCATGTTTCCTTATCTGTCAAATAGGGCTGGTAATAGTACTGCCCTCATAGGTGAGAATTAAGTCCTATCCTATATGTAAGAAGTTGAAACATGGTGCACCATATTGAACTGTGTCCTTCAAAAAGATATGTACAAATTTTAACCCCTGTACCTCTGGATGTAAATGTACTTGGGAATAACGTCTCAAGATGAAATCATACTGGATTTAGGGTGTGTCCAAAATCATAGACTTGCGTCCCCCAAAGAGGAGACACACAGAAACCAAAAGATGGCCATGCAGTGAAAGAGGCAGGTCAGGGTGCTGTGGCTACAAGCCAAGGCATGCCAAATATTGCCAGGTGCCACTCAAAGTTAGGAGAGAAGAATGGAACGAATTCTCCCTTCGAGTCTCCTAAAGGAACCATACCTGGTGACACCTCCATTTCTGGCTTTCAGAACTGGGAGATAATGCATTTCTATTGTTTAAGCCACCCAGCTTGTGGTAGTTTGCTAAGGCAGTCCTGGGAAATTAGTACACACGTCAAATAATAAATGGTAAGGGTTGGAATTATTGGTATTTACAAAGCCTCTCTTTATATTCTAGGCAGAACTGACTCCTTCCTCTTTGGTGTCCCACTATGTCCTGTACAGCTTCTATTCCAGCCCTGACTCTCTTTTGGGGAGTCATTTCTTTATATGTTCATCTCTGACATTGCACTCTGGATGTTCTGAGGGCAAGGAATCTATCTGGTCTACCTTTGTGTTTGCAATGCCTAGCGTAAGGAAAGGCACAGAGAAGCCACTTATAAAAGACTGAGTGACATCCAGATTTTCTGGCTCCCTGTTGGCATCAGCTCCCTGCCAACCTCCTGCTTCCATGGCATCCTCCACTATCATGGTCGAGTGCAGGGCATCTGGTACCCCTCCCCATCCCTTCCCCCACATATGGTGAATTAGGTGTGAATGAATCAAAAACATAAGGATCCCATTTGCTCTCCCTCTGCTTCTTTTTAAGCCATGTGCATTTAGAATTAATCAGCCAAGCATGACTGAGAGTTTCGACAAACCCAAAATATGGGGGAAGGCGTTCAAGATGTTTTGATGCTCCTTAGTGGTTCAAAGGTAGTTGAGCTCCTGGCCCAACCACTTATTCTATCCGAAGTCAGTGAAGGCTTTGAGAAATGGAATCTGCATCTCCTTCTGGGTAAAGATGGGAGATTCTCAGGGACTCTGACAGCCTGTGACTCTCAGGGACACCTGGTCCTAGGATTCATGTTGCTCAGGCAGCAGCCCATGCCAGATAGGACAGCAAGATAGAGCACAGAGGGTCTACACAGTGTCAGAGCTGTTTGTTTGTCTTAGGACTGTAGCCCTGGGTGAATGTGAGACTGCTTATGGCTCCTGGGCTTTAGATTGTTGTTCCGGTCCTATAACCACAGGGGGGAATCAAAGACTGTTCTACAACTAGATCCTGGAGGAAGTGAGAGTCAAGGGGTCAAATGGGAAATAAGTCAAATAGTAAGTAGTAAGTAGTAAGGGGTAAAAATCCACTTACAAATTACCTTGCACAGATAATCACCGCTGGGCTCTATTGTATGTCCCTCCAGACATTTCCCCATGTGCGTATTGCAGATAAACAATCATACTCTGGTCAGTTCCAGAACATAAATGATGTGCCCCAAACTGAGTCAGGGGAGATACCACTTACACATGTAAACATGTACTTTTTAAACTAAAATTGGAGTATAATGTCATGTCTTAAGTATGCTGAGTGTTTGGCTATTTATCCTTTATATTTTATGGGAGGTTTCTTGCCTGGGCCAGGGCAGAATCCTCTGGTGCATGCTCTCATAGTGTCCTGAATTCACATCAGGACACAGCACAATGCACTTGGGCATTATAATTTTTCTGTGGATAATTGTTGTCTTTCCTATTAGACTGTAACTTAGGCAAGGGTGGGGACAGTGACTGCTGAATCACTGCACTGCCATCACTTCCCTTCAATCTTGTATCTGACTCAGTCCATAGTCCCTGAGCTCCTGGAGTGGAATGGAGACCTGGAACTATGACAGTGGTCCCAGCAGTGTACACACTTTTACCTCTGTGAGCACCTACTCAGTATTCCCCAAAGGGATCTGCTGCATTTAAACTCAAGTATTGTACCCAAGGAAAGAGAAATGGCTAACCTTTAGGAATTCTATCTGATACTGGTTCTAGGCTAAAGCATGGAATTCAGAATTGCACTGTAGTTTACCATTTAAGATAGGGAGTGGGGGCACCTTCCATAGGCCTTTCATGGAAGGACTGTAGGGCACTAAACCTTGTCATTACCCTAGTCTGGATGTGTAGGCAGAATGGATATCTTTGGTAGCTGATGGAGTTCTCCTACAGCTTCCCAACCCATGGTAAGGTCTGCCATGGAGAAAGGGTCACACAGAAGCCATTACCATACACCCATACTACATTCCAAAGAGAGTTGAACATAATTGCAACTATCCAATATTTGAAAGATACAGGCAGGGGCTTCCTAGCTTATTTCTACTTGATTTTTTTCATTTGCCAGGGGAGAATAATTCTTGAGATGATAATGGTTTATCATAAATTTAATTAGGTGGAGCTTCCAACAACAGCTACTGCTTCAGATATACTTTTCTTCTGAAGATAAGCAACATAGCCCCTGACTTTAGATGTGCAGCTATTCAGGAGGTGAATGCACATAATTCTGAGTCAACAAACATCAGAAGCAATTTGCTTTTATTGGGGGGAAAGCAGCAATATATTTACTGTCTTGATCCAGGGATTTTTAAGTTCTCCAGATCTGTGTTGCAATCTATTCTATAGCTGTTGGTAGGCTCACCATCTTTGGGCTCATCAGCATGTTTGCCCACTACATTGAGAAAATGATGTAGGTAAGACCTGGAAATGGCAGATTCCACTGAAGGTTGGCAAGATGTGGGCGTGCAGAGGGTGAGATTTACATGCTGTGAAATTACTGTTCTATGTGGCACCTGTGCTCTAGGGAAGGGTTGGCAAACTTTTTCTGTTAAAGACCAGATAGGAAATAATTTTAGCTTTGAGCACGTGATCTCTCTTGCCACTACTAGACTGCTGTAATAGCAGAAAATATGCACAATGGTGAGCATGGCTGTATTCCCATAGAATTTTATTTATTAAAAGCAGGCTGTGGGCTTGATTTGTCCTGAAAGTCTCAGTTTTAGACCCCTGATCTACAGCATGTCAAATATCTCCTCCAAAGATGACAAAGTGATTCCTATGCTTCTTCCCATTAAGAAAGATGCATGATGTTAAGTGGCTTTCTTAGATAGGGCTGCTATAACAAACTACTATAAATAGGGTGCCTTAAACAACAAACATTTATTTTTCAGTTTTAGAAGCTGTAAGTCTGAGTTCAAGGTGGCAGTGTGGTTGGATCCTGGTAAGGGCCCTCTTGTGGGTGAAAGACTGCTTAATTCTCATTGTATCCTCCCACGGCAGGAAGTGGGCCAGAGAGTTCTTTGGGGTCTCTTTTATAAAGGCACTGATTCCAATCATGGGAGTTGTAACCTCAGGTCTTAACCTATTTTTCAATGCCTGGCCTCCTTATACCATAATCCTGGGAGTTTGGATTTCAGTGTGTGAATTTGGTGGAGACATAAACATTCAATCTATAACAGTGGGTCCCTGAGACATTCAGAATCAGTGGATGCTACAGTTAGGCCTATTGCATCCAATGTGCCAGGTTAACTTAAGATCTGGCAGCTTTATGAAAGGCCCAGATAAAGGTGTCTAGTTCTGAAAGGCAGTGACTTCTCACTTACCACATTTGGACTGCAGATATGACAGTATCTTGGTGTGTCTACAGTAAACCAAGATGCTATAGGTCTCTCATGAGAACACCATCCTAATATTCCTGCCTTCCTGAACCTTCTAATTCTTTCCTCAGTACTCTGTTCTTCATTTACTTTAGGTCAACTTTGTATCTGAACTTCAAAAACCATCCCAGCTGCAATGGAGACCTCACAAGATTTGTAGGAAATTTTGAGTTGATGGGTGGTTAACTGAGGTGTCATTTTCTTTTTGTCAGGGCTTTGAAAACATTAAACCACAGCTAGCCAAATGTACAATCCTTGTAAGTACCTCTACCCTCTTAACTTTCACTGTCCCCACCTTTCTGCTGTCCTTTCAATCTCCCTCAGTCTCAGGACAAGTGATGCTGGTGACTGACTGAGACAGTTATCACCCCACTCACCAACAATTATTCCTGACTGTCATCTGGCTGGTGGCTGTAACAGTTCCAGAATTCCATCTGGAGGGCCTGTTTTCCAAGGCCTCTTCTTTCAACTCTTAGATTAGGATCTCCCAAAAAGTAGATTCAGAAATAAGAGCTTGTAGACAGGTTGTTGATTTTGGGATGTGAGTCTAGGGAAAATGAGCAGAGATCTGAGAAGAGGGACACAGGGAAGAAAGGAAAATCAACACAAGTTTACACCATTGAGCTGGTCACTACTGTGGACAATTATACCACAGGGATTATACCATTGGGATTGCTATGATTTTCTCCCAAGGGAAGCTTGGTTCCCAGTGTGGCCATAGAGAGAGGGGTTGAATCTTTAAGATGTGGGGTCTAATGAGAGGTAGGTAGGTTCTTGGAGGTGCTGTCTTTGGAAGGGATTAATGCTGGTCTCACAGAGTACATTAGGTCTTGAGAGAGCAGGATATTATGAAGGGAAGTTACTCCACATACTTTGCCTCTTTCTATTTCTTTGGCAGGTCGTGATGCAGCAAGAAAGCTAGTGCCATGCTGTTTGGACTCTTCAGCCACTAGAATTGTGAACTAAATAAACCTCTACTTTATAAAGTAAATAAAAAATTCTCAAAGTCTCAAGTATTCTGTTATAACTATAGAAAATGGACTAATACAGGGACTTTCTTAGATCTTCAGAATTACTCACCCAAGTAATAGAAAAGGCAAGCATTTGTCCATTGCCTTCATGGGTTGCTACATGGAGTGCTGTTTTCCCCTTATTTCTTTGTTTGCCTGTGTGGGCCCTAGGGGGCATTATGCTATAGTATCCAAGAAATCTCATGTTAGAAAGCCAAAGATAGATGGTGCAGTTGAGGTGACAAAGAGCCATCAATCAAAAACACTTGCAGAATCATTGTCCTATTAAGTAGAATTGAAGATGAACTGAGAGGATGAAAGGTAAACACAAGAGGTGATGGGTACACTATACTGCACTTCATGCACTTTTCCCCTTTAATGATTATTTTATTGCTAATGCCCAATTGTCCAGCTTCACTGGCCAACACTAAATCCCTGGTACGTACAGTGCAGCATACAAGGCAGTGGACTATGACAATTAATGTCTTTATCACAATCTCCATTCTCTAGATGAGCTTGAAGAACAATGGAATGTCATATTGAAAATTCAGACAGGTGTGAGATGACCAGTTGCTGGTTGAGGTGTTGTTTTTCAGTATGGAGTATGTATTCTGAATTGGTGACCATAATATGGGAACCAACAGGTGAATGTTGGGTGCTGCCACTTGGGACTAAACCTATTGATCCATGTTCACAACATTGCTTTTGACTTGTGGTTCTGTGTGTCTTTTGAACCTCGGAAGTATCCAAGGAAGGAATGAGTCCAGTGGTCAAACAGTAACTCTATTGAACTGGAAGTCAGGGTGACTCCCCTGGCTATTTTGAGTTCCTGGAGATATGAGGTAAATAAACCAAGGAAAAAAATTTGGCTGGTGTGGTTGACCACTGGGTAGAAATCATGTTTGGGCTACATAGTAGGAGCAGGAAGAATATATTTGGAACTGTGATTATTCCCCTGGTCTTATCATATCTCCATGTCCTGCTATAAAAGCTTACAAAAGACTGTTATACCCTTATAGGAGCAGGACCACTAAGGATGAAGTGAGGTCCTTTGGAGATGATGTATTGGGTCACTGCATTAGAGAACATCTTTGATGGGTTGGTTGTATACTGGCAAAAGATAGGGGAAATGTGGCTGGATGACCTTATATATATTAGCTCTGGATTTGTGTCCCTTGGCAGAGAACTGTATTATCTTCATGCATTTTCTCCCTTGTTGTAGGAAGGGGTCTAGGATTGAGTAGAGTAGATCTAGGTAAGGCTTCATAGCTCTCATATCTTCTTCTGATTAAAATTTGATTGGGTCTCTATTTCCAGCAAGCTCTGCTCTTTAGGCTGGGGTTCACATGCTCCCAAGGATACACAGACATATGTTGGAGGACATATGGCCATCTGCTGGGCATTCATTTTACTTGAAGAATTGGGAAAAATAACATTATTTTCAATATTAAAGCCAAAATTACTTTATGAAACAGATGCAACGTGTGTATGATGATTTTTTTTTTTAAAGGAGAAAACGTGAACTTTCAAATACATTGTGTAAGAAGCAACTTCGGACTTTAGGTCTTCCCTGGGTTTTCTCAGCCTTTGTGTTTGCCTATATTTTGGGATGTCTTCATGGAGAAGTCTGCAGAGTGTTGCCACATGGTACTCCTATAGGCCATGGAGCCCAAAATGTGGCCTGTGCCTTCTCTACTGGCTTCCCTCCTACTGCTTTCTACCACATTTCCTAAGCTTAGGTCACAGCCAACAACCTAACTGTCCCTTTTCCACAAACATGCCACTAACTTTCACAATGCTGTGTCTTCACACTCTTCTAGAAGGTTCTTCTTTTAGGTAAAATGGATACCTTTCAGGCTCCAACATTGTGCCCTCATTTCCAGGCTTTGTGTCATACCGCTGATAAAATGATTAGTGGGAAGCCATTAGGCTGAGATGCCTCCGGCTCCTTGGGTTCCTACGTCAGCAAACCAAAGTCCAACTCCATGTAAACAGAAAAAAGAAACTTAAGTTTAGCCAATCAGAAACTGCCAAACTAACCCCTAACTAGAGATTTTCTACTTCAAGCAATTAAATTTTTTTTTTTTTTTGTCTTGCTCCTGTGAACACCTTATAAAAGTTTTTCTCTGGAGCCTCTTGGGTGGGGCGCTGAACCACTTGTGGTCTTGTGCTGCCCTATTCATGAATCGTCGAACGTCCAATAAATTCTTTTAAAGTTTTAATTGTGCCTAAGGTCATCTTTTAACACCATGGCTAAAAGTGGGACAGTAGCTGAAACAGTAAAAACAGATTATATTCTGGAACTATGTATGGTGGTGGGAGAAGTGCGACGTCAGTGTAGAAATGGGCTCAATTCTGAATACAATAAGGTGACGTGGGGACTCACAGGCAAGGAGCAGGGTGGGATGGTGAGTAAGGGGAAACAGCTGGGGTCAGGGGAATTCTCACCAACTTGACAGGACGCCTGCTAAAGGCAGGCCAAGGTGATCAGGGACAAAGGGTGGGGGATGATGGAAGAGGAGGAACTTGACCCAATATCAAGGGTTGTAGAGTCTCTCTAGACCCATTTAGCAGGATTCTTGCTACAACCAGACTCTACAAGGACAGAGTCTGAAGCCCAGGGTAGAGACCTAATTGAGAAGAGACTTAGAGGAGCCTGAAGGAAGTTTGGTCAAGGAGCACGTTTGTCACCATCTCTTCCCTCGAAGGTCAAGTTAATAGTGTTTTCAAATATCTCATTTGTAGCACTCATCACTGTATCTGTCCTTGTTCTAACTGATTTGCTTTATAAGGGATGTTCTGCAGGTTAATTCTTATGTGACTTCTTCCTCCCACCCCCAACCCAGATGAACCCAGGCTGCCAGCTCTTTCTCCAGCATCAAACATGCTGCCTGGTGAGGAATTCTAAGTATATTTGAAGATATTTGTGCTGAGTAACTGAACCCAACAAAAGGTTATGGACCATTGGGTCCTGGACCACATTGATGCTCCAAAAGTTCGTCTCTGCTAGCTGATGTTGGCAATGGGGATTCTGTCCCATAAACAGCTGCCCCATTTAAATTATTTTCTTTTTATTTTTTTCTAAGCCCCAAAGACCTCTAGGCACAATAACCTATTCCCTGTATGAGATTTGGAAGTCTTCAATTCCTGACCACGGGCCATTTCCTTTGTCAGGGGGAGAAAGTGATTCCCTGCAGTCTTCTGAATTTACAAAGAAAAGCTGTCCAGATGTGTTTGGCCTACCTCTCTCTGCTCCTTCTCCCCTCCAGGCCCCCCTCATTTTGCCTCCAAATGAAATTCATTCCTGGCAGAGGGGAGAGAAGAGGATTAGGGAGTCCACATGCAGCTTCTTTCAAGCTTTGGGGGAGGGCAGATGGTTCCAGTCAGTGTTTTCTTTACTTGCAGATTTTACTCCTTAAGGCAAAATGCAGGCTGTAGAATAATAGGCTGGCCCACCGTGAACCCCTGGGGATGGACTGGCCCTCCCAGGCTGGGTCAGAGCAGGTAGCATGGGACCTAGCCCTTGCTGGTTTCAGAGTCAGGATATGCTCTGGGGTCTAGGTTAAAAGAGTTGTACCAGGTCACATGTCTACGCTGGGTTAATGACCCTTATGGTGGGTCCTGTTCTGAAATGCTGTAATCTTATGAGCTCAGTGAGTTTGGGAATAGTCAGTGAAGGCATTTTAGAGCAATTAGACTTCAGTTTTGCCTTGAAAAAAATGGGGCTCATTTGCTAGGAAGAAAAGGACAGAATACAGTGACACAATTTGGGAGACTAATATTGATTCATAAATATTTGTTGGATAGAAACTAAAAAAAAAAACTGTGCCCCTTAGCCAGATAGAAAAGAGTCAAAAGGCTTGGTGGCTTAATGACTTAGCACCTCCTCCAGGCCAGGCCGGGTGCTGAGTGGCAGGGATCAGAGATGCACAAAGTCAAGTTCAGAGTCCAGCAATAACAATGATGGTAGAAGAGAGTGTGCAAATCTCAGGACAGAGAAGACAGTGGTCAGTTTTCTTCAGTGAGGTCAAGGACAACCCTCAGAAAATTTAAGTCTGCGCTGAGTTTTGAAAGAAAAGTAGGATTTCTTTGGCTGGATGGGCCAGAATAGAAGAAATGGGGAAGACTGTTAAGGTGAGGAAGAGTACATGCAAAGGCTCAGGTGTATGAAACTGCATGTGCATTTGGGGAAAAGTATAAGCTGTTAGGGTTTTAGGTGTTCACTTGACAGTTATTTACTAAGCACCTACTGTATGACAGAAACTATCCCAGGTGCTGGGGATAGAGGAATGACCCAGACAGATGATTTTTTTTTTTCCTGTTGTATTAGTTTGCTGAGGCTGCCAGAACAAAATACCACAGACTGGGTGTCGTGGAGGAGAGAGATTTATTGTCTCACAATTCTGAAGGCTAGAAATCTGAGATCAGGTGCTGAAGGTTGGTTTCTTCCAGGGCTTGTCCCCTTGGCTTGTGGATGCCCATCTTTTTTGTTTTTAATGTTTTTATTTTATCAAAAGATAATAAAAGTCAAATTACAGCCAACTGTTAAAGCTTTTTTTTTCCCCTCTTTTAATTCTGAAGTATATTGAAAACCAGTTCAGGGGTTTTTGTCTGAACAAATGATTATAGTCTTTTCCATAGCTTGCTCCTCAGCCACATAAGATACTGAATGGAGACAGTCTTTCCTATTTGTTGCTTATAATTCCTAAGCAGTCAGTATCTAGTATTTTATTTCTGGGTAAGAGAAAAAGCATTTTGGTCCATTAATTCACCCACTCGCTCCTGGAGGACATTAACCAACTCTGCTATTACAAAGACTTGAATGTCATCTACATCTTGAATGATGAACTTCTTCCCTAGGGCATTGGACTCATTCTATAAGCACTCCTTTCAAGACATTGACCCTTTTTTTCCAGTCAGAAGGTGTAGATGACCTCAATAATCCACTTTCCCCGCTGCTCCGAGGGTCCCCATGCACCTCAGCCCACAGACGCCATGGATGGCCATCTGATCTTGTGTCTTCAAATAATCTTTCCTCTTCTTAGAAGGATACCAGCCACATTGGACTAGAGCCTATTCTAATGTTCTCATTTTAACTTAACTACTACTTTTAAAATCCTATCTCTAAGTACAGTCACATTCAGAGGTATTGAGGGCTAGGACCTCCACAGAAGAATTTCAGGAGGCACAATTCAGCCCATAGCATTAGGAAGGGTTTACATTCTTGTGTGTGTGTGTGTGTGTGTGTGTGTGTGTGCGCGCACGCGCACGCGCATAAAAAAATGAATATACCAGTAAACAAAATTGATAATTTAGATAATGGTAAGTGCTGTGATGAAAATAAAGACGATAGTACAGGAACTGACTATTTATTCATCAAGTATTGTTGGAACCCTTATTATGAATTAGGATTTGGGTTTGTTGCTAGGATCGAAATGTCCATCAGATATGACTGTAGCCCTAAAAAGTACACAGAGTGACAGAGGAAAGCTAAGCGCACATAGCAAATATACAGGGACACTCCCAGCAGGAGTTCAATGGCTCATCAGGAGAGCTGGAGCTGTTTCAGCTGAGTGAGGACAGGTGGCAGTGGTGGATGTCCACTGGCATCATGCAGCCATGAGCAGTGCCTGCTCAATAGAAAAAAAAATCGATATCCATTTTGGGTGCTAAAAACAAACCTCTTTCACCACCAAGAAGATTGGAACAAAACATTTTTCCATTATGGCAGCCCAGGCACAATGCCCCCTGTCTTGGCCTTTCTGTGTACCCAAGGCCAGGTGGACACAGAGGCCCAGACCAGAGGAGACTGGCAGAATGCCAGCTGGTGTGATTCATTGTTAGCAGCAGGGATTCACTGAGGGTCACGCGGTGGATGAAGGGCTGGACTTAGAGTGAACCTTGGATAAGTTGTGAAACAGAGACTGAAAACACAGCTCCTCTCCTAGAAGTCAATTGTCAGCTAGAACAAACCCAGTGAGGGGCTTTTGGAAGGGAAACTGCAAAAACTAGCTGGAGCAAAGGGAGAAATCCACCTGGGTTAAACCAAGATTGGAGAAGAACGATCAATCGGGAGAAGCTTGGAGAATATAGTACACCTGTTTTGTCTGTTGTTTAGGGCAGTGGCTCTGCAAGTTTAATGTGCCCAAGAATCATTTGTAGAGCCTGTTAAACATGAAGATTTCCAGGCCTTGTTCTTGCAGCATTCAGGAGGGGGCATCTGTGATGAAACCCTGGAACTAGCATTTTAAACAAACCACCTCCTCTTCCCCCAACATGTTTTGAATGCATGGTAGGAATGTACACAGGAATTCTGCTTCTGCATTATTAAATACAAATAGAATTTAAATGAACTGTTATAAATATGTATAGTTTTCTAGTTTGTGAGTAGTTTAGTCATTCTCAACTAGTTCTTTTGGGTGGCAAAAGTTCCTAGTTAAAACAGCTATGAAAATGCTGTTATACACATTTACTTGGGCCACGCAGGCCTGCCTGAGTAGCTCAGTTACTTATCATTTGTTTCACTCTGTTTTCCATTTATGTAACAAAATACCTGAGGTTGGGTATTATATAAAGAGGTTTATTTGGCTCATGGTTTTGGAGGCTGAAAGTCCAAGATTGGGAGGCCCCATCTATCCAGCCTCTGGTGAGGGCCTCGTGGCAGATGGCATCATGACAGGAGTGTGTGTGTTATTGAAATCACATGGCAAGACAGGCAGCTAGAGAGTGGGGAGAGGGTTGGTCTTGCTCTCCTTTTAGCCCTCTCAGGAGAACTAATCAGGGGCCTTTGAAAACTACCTTCCAAGGGCAGCATCTTCGATGACCCAGTCACCTGCACTAAGCTCCCCCACCTCCCCACTGTGGTACTGGGATTGAACACAGTGGCATTCAACCACTACACTGCATCCCCAGACCTTCTTTTATTTTATTTTGTGACAGGGTCTTGCTAAGTTGCTAAGCACAGTGCAGCCCACTGATCTCATTGCTTCCCACTTTTTCCTCCTTGCTTCCTGTTCTCTTCATCCTCACAGCCTGGTTCGCACCTTCCAAGCAAAGCACCAACGTTGTAATCCCTGCCTCTGCTCTGCTTTCTGAAGACCTGGCCTTACTCAGCTGGGGTTTAACTGATCCAAGTCCAAGCCTCAGCTCTTTGGTTGACTTGTGTCACTTTGGATCATTTCTTTCTTCAGTGCCTCAGTTTCCCCACCTCCAAATGAGGAGTTGGAACTGTGTGATCTCTTTGTGCCTTTTCAGTCCTCATATTCTCTGATCCTATAAGATTCCCCTAAAAGACCCTCGTAAGTTCCCTGGTAAGCAGTAAGCCACAGGCTCCTTTCAACTCACTCATATTTCCCCCTACCCCATCACTCTTAATGAATCTCGGTTTCCTGGGCAATTTTTATTTAAAAGAAAAAGGGAGGACAGGGCAAAGCAAGTTTGGAAACTCACAGTCTCTATGCCCCAAGGAGATTTTCCTAAAACAATCTTTTTTTTTTTTTAAGTGGGGGGTGGGGGTTACTCTGCGAGGAAATTCAGTCACTCTAAAATGGCCTTTGAAACCAAAGACTGTGGAAAAGTTTAAGGAAAAGCACAAAGTGATTGGGGATAAATAGTTCCATATGAGTTACTGGATATAATATTCCTCCTTGTACTACTCAATTCTGGGTGAAAGCAGAGACTGCATGCTTGGTGTGCACTAACAGATGTGTGTTTAGGTTTAATGGGATTTTTCGAAGGGTCAAGAATTCCCCTAAAGAGCACTTATTCCACTTTGCTCTCTGAAGGTCACAAGAAGCCACTTGAAATTCCACTTACGTGTTGTTTCCAGACCTTAGAGGTTTTGTTCCTTTCTCTGATAAATAATTTGGAGAAGTCAGCGCTACTAATGGTACTAATTATAACAACAATATAATCAATTACAGCTTATTGATGATGTAGTGCATGGACTCACCTGGGTTTCAAAACAGGGAAATTGGGTAACTTGTTCAAAGATACATAGCTGCGAAGGGGAAATGGGAACCTGAGGCTGGGAGGACCCCAAGTCTGAGCTTTGGTTGTTATGTGAAACAGAAGAGGGGCCTGTGACTTGGGCAGGAATCTGGACCAGAAGTGTTTCAGGTCACTTCTCATTTCACTGTGCAACAAATGTTTACTGCTTTGGATGGTAGAGAGTTAACAGCTGTTATAGGCCAGGCCTTATGTAGCAAAGAGAAATCCAATATGGCACCTGCCTCCTGGGAACGGACACTGAATGAGGGTGAGAAGGCACACTATGGATGGTCACTTTATATTTTAGACACAGATAATTGCATAGCAGACAGGGGTGAGCAAGAGTTCAGGAAAAATTACAAGCAATATAGAGAGGCAGGATGGTGTACTGGCAAGAGACCTGGCCCTGGGGTTATGCTGTGGTTAAAAGTCTGGCTCTGCTATTACCTAGCCATGTGACCTTGGGCAAGTTATTTAACCTCTCTGAACTTCAGCTTCACAGAAGATATATCACTTGCACAGGACCATGCAGGGGTGTGAGACTTGGCATATGAAAATATACTCTTGTAACTGGGGTGGTGGCTCAGTGGCAGAGTGCTTGCCTGGCATGTGTGAGGCACTGGGTTCAATTCTCAGCACCACATACAAATAAATAAAATAAAGGTCCATTAACAACTAAAAAATATTAAAAAAAAGAAAAGAAAAGAAAATATACTCTTGTAAATTCCAATCGGTGGGATAGCAAGGGGTTTAATGGGATTTAAACCATGGAGCTGTGTTCCACACAGTCACTTAGGAACCCAGGCTCACAGAGCATCTGCCATCTTCTTCATGGCTGCCCATCATACCCTGAGCATCAACATTTAGCAGACAAGAAAAGAGAGGGAGTCATATGTAGAACATTGTTTTGTGGGCCATGCCTGCTACTGGGTAAGTGGCACATGAAATACCAACTATATTTGATTGGTTGGAACACATGGCTGTGCCTTATTGCATCAACACTGGGACATGTTGGATAATTTGTGCCCTAGAGTAAAAGGAAGAGGATTCAGTGAATAATCAGCCACTCTACCACAGGCAGCATCATGAATTGTTTGGTACCTGGGAAAATAGCACCTTCTAGCTGATTGTGTCCAACAACTTAGCATCCCAGCCCTTTGCCTCTGCCTCTCTTTCTGGACTAGTTTCTAGCCATTACTTCCAGAAAAAAACAAAGGGATCAGTGCCATCTAGGACCCATTTTTTTTTGGTTAGTCTTCTGTGTTGGAGTGCCCCTTGTAGTACTTTCAGAACTTCAGTAGAGTTGGTAAAACACTGGTCTAGTGTCACCTGTGCTTTGGGGAATTAAGGTAAGCCCAGTGTCCACAAGTGGGAAGACCAAGAAAGATGCTATACTGGAAGTGTGAATGGGTAGAAATGAATGGCAGAGAAGATTAGAGCAGAGGTCTGGGGCAAAGATGTATGCTCTTCTGGGAACCCCAGAAGCACCTGGTAGTGATGTGGGCGAAGTTTGATTTTGCTACTGCGATTACGCAAATTGAAGTTTCAGTTGAGTCATGGCTCCTTGGACTCTGGATTCTCCTTTTAGACTGGGAAACTAGGGGATACTTTGAGCTGCTTGTATTTTTTTTCCTCACTGAAGGTTATTCTTATTTCAAGGAAAAAAAACTACTAAAATGGGAAAGAAATAAATAAAAATCAAAGAAGTAAAGCACAGAGCATTGGGTCTAGCAGATGATAGGTGATTAATCAATGGTAGCCTCTTCTATGTTAAGGTACAGATGGCCGATAGCTTTTTGGAGGAAGGAACTCCTGGCACTATTTTAATTGCTTAGTATTATATTATTGTAAATTGATTATCAGATGCATTCCAATTTTAGAAACATTTCAATGTAAAAATAATGTGTCCCTAGGATGCTGATCAGCTTCTGGGTGTTGTAAACATTACTCCTCCTGAGATGGAGATTTTCCAATGGTTGTTCTGCAATATTTATGTAATGAAAATCCTCTTCGAGTAAACACCAGTTTATTTATCACCAGTTCTTGAGTTGTGATTGATTAGCACAGTGCACATGGGTTCCTGGACTTGTATGACCCTGGTCCTATTCATGCACTCTGGCTGCTTGTTTCTTTTCAAGAGGCAGGATGGAGGTTGGCAGGGCTGATTAGTATGTTCCCTGAAAAGTAAGGGGGCCCAGATAATGTTCAGTTCTGAATGTCATGTAATGTGAATAAGGACATTAATAATCTGGCATGAATTCATTTGAAATAGTGGGAAAAGTATTCAAAATCTTCAGCAGCAGTGTCTTTTGAGGACCTACTATGTGCCAGGGTGCTAGGTGTTTATATTTGTTAAATTATTTTATCTTTACAACCACACTATGGGATGGTATAATGAGTATCCCATGTCACACAGGTAGTAGACCAACATTCAGAAAGGTCAAGTCACCTGTGTATGAGGTGACAACAGAGGTGGGGACAAATCCTGGTGGTTGTCATTCCAGACTGTGCTCCTGATCACTGCACCATGAGGGGAATTAAAAATAACTGGGGATGTTTTAGCTTGGAGATGAGGAAGACAAGATTCAGAGGGAATGTAATTGTGGTCTTGAAATCCCTGGGAGGCAGAGGAGAAAAAGAAAGACAAGGGGGCCAGAAACACTTGAGAGCCACCCCAGAGGCACACAGCTAATGAATGGCAGAGCCAGAGTTGTAAGCAGGGGCTGTTTGAGATTTATTTCTGCATCCATAAAAGGGAAAACAATAACTACTTCACAGAGTTGTTAGGAGGATTAAATAAAGTAACATTTGGAAACCATATAGGCCTGACACTTAGTAAGTGCTCAATATATATTTAATTCCCTCCCTCTGCCCTAGCCCTCCCTTCTTTTTTTTCCTATAAGAGTTGACATGTGGAGGAGTTTTAAAATGTGGTCTAAAAGAGTAGAACCTTCTGAGTAGCAAAATTTGGTTCATTATCAGTGTGAATATTCCATTCCATTCAACAAATGTTTATTAGACATCTACTTAATGTCAGGCCTAGAATTGGGAACTGAGAATGCAGAGGTCAGAGGTGTGGTTCTTGTCTTTAGGGCATTGGCAGACTACAGTGCCAGCAGATGAGATGCCAAGGGCCTTCATGAGCCTGTGGAGCCTCTCCCATTCTGTTAGAGAACATGGTAGCATAGGTGACTCGGGGAGACAGTTTCCTCCATCCTGGAGGTGGCTATGCCATGGCTGGATAGCCAGTCTGCTGTGGGGACTTAATAGGCAGCAACTGCAAATTTTTGGAGCTCCTGTCCCCAGGTAACGCAGCCTACATACCCATGGCAGACGTCGCCGGATTAATCATGGCGTGCTTTTCTGCTGTGCCTAGGCGGGCTTCAGAAATCTCAACAGTGTGATTTGAAGGCAAGGAAGACCAATCTGCTGGTCCCTGTGATACTGCCAGCTATCAGTGACGAGTCCTGTTTCCTCAAATGTTGAAGTTTGAACATTAGAGAAGTGCAAGCATATAAAGCAGGTTTTAATAAAAAGTGGTAACACATACTTCTCCTGGGAGGGAGAAGGCGGCCAAGCTGGAGTCCTGGTATCTCAAAAAGTGGGAACATCCTGACCCTTTTATACATTTTAGATTTTCTTTGTTCTTTCCCCTCTTCCCCTTTATCTCTTTCATTCCTGCATAGATGACTAGGCCCAGGAGATGCTGCTGGGATGGTCAAAAGGTGAGAAGCAGGTGGGCAGGGGGAAGGGCCAAATGGAGTTATGGGGCAGGAAGGGAGCAGGAAGTGGCAGCTCAGGGGGCATTAATTAGCAGCTCTCTGTCTATTCGGGGGTGCTTCATTAACAACCTTCTGGGAGGGGCAGTATAGGTAGGTAATCTTGGTGGTCAAAGTGCTCTGAAGACATTAATATTCCAATCTCCCAGGGTGGTCTCCAACTTCCCGGATCCAAACTGTCCTCCATTTTTTCCATCTGACCCGATTGCCTATCTATGCTGCCTGTCCTTAATTCTTTTTTTTCAAATTTATTATTCTACTTAGCTATACATGATAGCAGAATGCATTTTGATTCATTGTACACTAATGGAGCACAACTTCTCATTTCTCTGGTTGTACATGATGTAGAATCACACCATATGTGTGGCCATACACGAACCTAGGGCAATGATGTCCATCTCATTCCACCATCTTTCCTGCCCCCATGTCCCCTCATGTCTTTAATTCTTGCTTCACCTTCTCCAGAATCCCAAGACGGAAGGCACTGAATAGTGGGGGAGAAGGAACTTGAACAGTAAATGATGGAGGCAGGGCTACTGTCCCCCTCCAGACTCCAGCCACTTGCTCCCTGGAGCATTACCTCCTCAGAGAAGCTTCCCTGCTCTCCCTCCCACTCTCTTGTCCCCATCTCTCACATACTTTTCCTTCTCAGTACTTACCTTAATTCATCGATTATCCTGACTGAGTGATTGTTTTCTTCCACGATTAGAGTGGAAAAGGGAGAAGCAGTTTAGTTCTGTGGGAAAGGAGGTTACTGTTTAGTTTGTTGTGGAATCCCTGGCATATTTATAAAATCTAGGAAATCAAAATCCACTTCTCAGCATTGCTAGGAGGATTAAATGGGTGTAATTTGGAAAACACATAGCTCCTGACTCAAATGTTAATTCACTTCCCTTTCTCTTTTCCTCAGAGGACTTATCTGTGCCTTGATCAGGTTTTCTATTAAATATTTACCTAATAAATGAATAGGTATGCCTTGGTTTCCTTATCTGTAAAATGGGCTAGCCATTATATCTTGCTTATGATTATGGTAAAGATCAACTCAAATAAACAGCAGGATGCTTGTGTTTCTGTACATGTTGTGCATGCTTACACATGTTACATGCATTTATCTGTACTCACATGCATATTACATGCACTCATAGTGCTTACCTGCATGTCCATATGCATTTACCTGTACTTATATGCATGGTACATCTGCTTGTATTCATGGTAAGAATGCAGTAAAAATCACCAAGAGTAGTGCTGATGTTGCAGGTGATGGGTGGGGAAGCATCAGGGTTGTGGACACTGGGTGGGAAGCTGTAGGGCTCTTCTTGAAGGGAAGAAAGGAGTCAGGAAAACCTTGACTATAATCAATACCTGCCTTGTGCCCAGTGTTCAATGCTGGTCTTAAAGCACTATGGGTGAATGAATGAATGCAGAAATGCATGAGTGATCCTCAGCTGGAGCACACTGTAATTCTCACATGAGGCTCCTGACCTATCAGCCCCTGGGCAGATGTTGGCTTATAAAATTAGTAATCATTCTCTGTCTGTTGGTGAGTACTGATTAGCTCCATGGCCAGCTTCTCTGCCCTTTCCCCTGCTTCCTAGACAGAGCAGTTCAGCCACAGATGTAGAAATGTGCACTAAGGCTTAGCTGACCCAAAGTGGTCACTACTGGAACAGGGCATACATAAGTCCTTGGCTGATGTCCTGATGTGGAGGTGGTGGACTACTTGATCATGCTTCTCTGGTGTGGGTCTGTCTATGATCAGGAGAGCAGCAGGGTGAAAGAACTGAGGCGTGCAGTCCACTTGGGCTGGAGATGATGTGGGAGCATGGTGCGGGGCTGGCGAATCCTGCCAATCATCAGCACTGGGCTGTCTCTGCAGGGCTGAGAAAGAAGGGCCTACTTGGCACTTCCTCAGGGAGCTCTGGGCTCTCACTTTGAAGGTGGTTATTTAATGCCTTGTTGATCTTCTTCAAGTCTGTTGGCTCCTTAGAGAGAGGGCTTGCTTTTTCTTTTTGTGGTCCCTGCAACATCTTCTCTAGAAAGGCACACCAGCACTTAGGGAGGCTGAGACAGGAGAATCGCGAGTTCAAAGCCAGCCTCAGCAATGGCGAGGCACTAAGCAACTCAGTGAAACCCTGTCTCTACATAAAACACAAAATAGGGCTGGGGAGGTGGCTCAGTGGTTGAGTACCCCTGAGTTCAATCCCCAGTACCAAAATAAATAAATAAATAAATAAATAAATAAATAAATAAATAAATAAATAATAAATAGAAAGGCACAAGCCCTGGACAGGCCTGCAACTTCCCTTCTAGGTTCATGCCTCTGTTCCCTACTTGGTGCCTCATGCCGTTAACCAGATATCTCCCTGTATCATAGGCAGAAGTCCATCCACATATTTCCTTATTCTATACTGCTTAATGGAAAGAATATGGACTTTGAAGCCAGAGAGATCTAGTCCTAAGCCTTGCTAGATCTTACTTGTAAAACTGGAAGGCTATCTTGTAGGGGTGTTATAAACTTTCAATGCTTCATCTGAATCAGTCAAACTTTGCTTTCAGGAAACTGTAGCAATTATTATTAAGTCAAATATGAATTTTTATTTAAAACCAAATTCTTCAGTATCAGAAGCACAGCCTTCAACTACAAAAAGCACACTACAATATGAACATGCAAACTCAACTGGAAAAGATCTGCTGAAAGTCCTAAATTCAGTACCCCACCACTATAGTGTTGGGCAACATTTTGTACCAGGCACAGCCCTCAAAAGTTGCTGTTGCTGAGGGTGACATACAGGAATGCACTGTAAGACGAACGACCAGATGGAGGTGAAACAGGACCAACACAGGCTTTTATTCTAGGAAATACGCTCCCGGACCAGTTTTCCGGCCAGTCACCAGGCTCGAACAGGTCGGGAAAATGGCGCTGTGCCTCGTGTTACACAGGGTTATATAGCCTCTCCCCATCCGGAAAAGGCAGGCTTGAGGCCAGGAAGAGGTGTTGACTTAGAGTCCAGTGTCTTCTGAGATTGGTTTGGTGCAGCAGGTGATGTCAGACCCCTTCCGGTATGAGCCGAGAGCCATACTGTAAGTTCGCTTCTTCTTCCGTACAGATCATTGGGGGCCGCCATTTTGGTGTGCTTGACGCATGCGTGCTGCGCTCCTCGCATGTGTGCTACGTTTGTCGCATGTGTGCTACGTTTGTCGCGCGCAACAGTGAGTGGGCTGGCTCCTGGTGTTGTGTTGGTGCAGCGCCGCGGCACAGCAGGGTCTGGTTTTCTGTGTCTGCCTCCGACCTAACATGCACAATAAGAGGCAAATGGTGTGCTTGCTCTTCCTCCAGGAATCTTTTTCAGAGGCCTTCACTCTGTGTGGGAGGTTCAGGGACACCTGAGGCTCAGTCTCGGCGCTCTGGACAATGACACATGGCTGGTCCAGCTCTCCCATCTGTCTTGTGGCAGCAAGTGAAGACATGATGGACTAAAGCCACACCATCTTTGCTCCCTGGGTATCACAGCACTGTGATTTGCACTACAGAGGCTATTGGTTCTTACTACTGCTTTATTGTATGTTTGTTACCTGGGAATGTGGAAGGGACTTTAGGACTTCTTGTCCTGTTAGACATCAGTTCATCTGCTTCGTTTTCCCCACAGTCAAGAGTAAAACTGATTAGCTGGACAATTGTGTTCTTTTTCACTATTTTCTGCCCGCCTGGACTCTTCAGGGTTGGGGATGCAGGGAGCCTATAGACACTGGGCCACCAGGGCTGTGCTGACCATGCAACAGCTCAGAGTACTGAGTGTGGACCGTGACCCTGGGTTTGCTCCTTTGTGTTGTGCCGAATCAGTGGCTGCTAAAAAATCTGCAGCTGGAAGGATTTCACTGGTAGCTGCTGGAAAACAGGAAACTACCCCCTACCAACCTCCCCACATGCCTCTCTGAACCCCACCAATTACTGTTAATCTTCAGATTTAGTATTTGACAAACATTTATTCCAGAAGGTCAGTTCCTGAGTCAGGAATCAACTGTTGTGGGCTCTTCTATGCCTTTTCCCACACTAACTCCTTGGCCTTGGAATAGTGGTCTCCTTTTTCTGTACCTGTGGAGGCTCTACTTGTCCTTTAAGATCCAAGTCAGATGATGCCACCTCCTCTTGGCAGATGGACGATCCCCTCTGTGCTTCCTTAGTGCTCTCCATTTCTTGTGTGTGGCAGCATCCAGCAGCTTTTTGAAATGAGGGTCTAGAACTCTGCCTGGTATGTAGAGGTTCCCTTTGTCTAGAATGTTCTTCCACCCAATCTCCTTTGACCTGCTTAATGCCTCTTAGTCTGTAGCTCTCTGCTAAACTGTGGCTTAATCCAGGAATCCTTTCTTGATTCCCTGGACCAGATGAACCTGACTCTTTCATACCCACTTTACCATTTTCTAGAATTGTTCCTTCAATGGCCTCTTTTCCCCAAAGTCAACTCTGGAAAAACTCTCTTGTTTACAGCTCTATTCTTAGTACTCAATTTCCCTCCAGGAACATAGTAAGTGCACAATAAATATTGAATGAAAAAGAATGTCTGGGTTTTGGTCCCAGTGCTTTGTGACTTCAGAAAAGTCAGTCTTCAGCTTCGAGCCACGATTTCTTCATTGCTAAAGGAAGGGATCTTTTCCCAGATCCCTTCCAGCTCTGATGTCCTGCTACCTATTTCCCTGCTATCTACAGCTCATGTCCTTGGCCCAACCAGGCCATGAATGGCGCCTCAAGAATGCCAGGCACTTGCCCATTCCAAGCATTTGAATTCTTTGGAGAAACATTCACTCTTCAAATATTATCTTTCTGATGTGGTCTTCGGCAGTGTCATCGATCCTTCCAGCTCATTCTTACTGGGTCACTTGACACTTGACAGGAGCAGGCTGGGTCAGCACAGACACTCTGCCCACTTTCTCTGTTCCTGGCAGTCTTTGGCCCTCTGCCTTTCCATAAGAGGCCCCAGAAGAGGGTGGAATCTGTCAAGCCCATGCTGGAGCATGCAGTGAAGCTGATGCAGCCTAAGGTCAAAGGAAGCTGTGACTCAGTGTTTATGAAATGTTAGCTGGTGGGGTGAGTAAAACCAGATTGAGCTGAGTGTCTTAGGAAGTGGTGAGTCGAGTTGATTCCAACTGGAGCCAGAAGGTCGAGGTCAGTTCCTGCCCGGCTGCTCTCTCTTCCTAGCTGTGCTCCTATTATCATTCAATTTGACCTCTCTGAGCTCCACCTTCTTTATCAGTAAAATATCTACGCTAAGCTCAGACTACTCACCCCTGGCAAGATGTAGAAGTGTAGGCGGAACCCATTTTCACTGACTATCTGCTGCATGACCGCACTGTACATCTGTTATCTAATCAAGTCCTCAGGCCAGCCCTGGGTACTGGCAAGATGAGATTAGATTCTGCCTTTTCTCTGTGTTTGTAGGCACCAGCATTTCCCTAATCTTGTTTTGGGTGTACTGTCCCAGGTTAGTGGATAAGGGTTGGGGGTCAAAAATGTGTGTTTAATCCCATAAGCCCTTAATTGAGCAGGACTTCCCAGAGCATTCACTATGGTAATATGCATCCTTTGGGGTCCAGCAGTATCAATTCATCAGAATTTTGAGAAAGGCTCTGGCCACTCTAGGGTTCTCCATTGTATGCTCAGCGGCCTGGAGATGGACTCGGCAGTGATCCAGCTGTTTGACAGGGCCACCACCTTTTCAGACAGGATACCCTCAGGCAGTGCTAGCTATCTTGTGGAAGCAATTGGAGGCACAACAGACTAAAGTGCCACCATCTTTGCTCCCTGGGTACTGCAGTACCATGATTGGCACTACGGAGGCTATTGGTTCTTACTGTTACTTATTTAACGTTTATTACCTGTAGTTATGGATGGGACTTTAGGGATTCTTGTCCTTTCATTAGACTTCCATTTGTCTGCTTTGTTTATCCCATAGTCAAGGGTAAAACTGGTTAGCTAGAAGATTGTGTTTCTTCTCACTGTTTTCTGGCTTGCGTGGAGTCTTCAGGGTTGGGGACACTGTGAACTCATGGACATTGGGATACCAGGGCTGCTTCTCAAGCCCTCTCAAGAATAAAGGGTTACTTCTCCATTCAGTGTCATGAGGGATTTCTGAATTTATAATTTGCCTTGAAATGATCAAGTCTGCCAATCTAATTGATAAAGTACTTTATTTGTATTATAAATAAATTCATGACCTACAAATCACTCATTTATGAAAAGACTGAGAAATCTAAGTGCCAGTAAGATTAGTTTGGTCAAATCACATAGCCTGAGGTCTTTGAGAATGGTGAAATGGTTTATTGATCATTCATTCATGGCTCCCTCAGGTAGGAAACTGATCTGCCACAATTGCTAATTCAGGCTTCTTCCTGGTGGTGGCAAATAGGCCAAAAAAGAATTTAGTATGCTTTGTAGTTGATTAATTCTTATCATCAAAGGCTAAAGTAATTGCTAACAAAATTGGACAAGGGAAGTATAAATAAAATTCAGAAGTTCCTCTGAGGAGTTATCTACATTTTTTTTTAATGTTTAGGAATTTTAAAAAGAAAGTCAAGTAAGTCTCCATACTGGTAAGACCATCTGTTGTGGTAGATATGAGATGTCTCCTGAAAAGCTCATGTTAAGCAATGTAGGAATGTTTAGAAGTGAAATAATTAGATTCTGAGAGCTGTAATCTCATTAGTAAATTAATCCAGTTGATGGATGCATAATTTAAAAGCATTCCTGGTGGTAACTGTCAATAGGTGGAGTGTGGCTGGTGGAACCATATTTTGCCCCAGGCTCTTTGCGTGGGAGAGCAAGCATGGGTGCACCTCTCTCTCTCTCTCTCTCTCTCTCTCTCTCTCTCTGCTTCCCAGCTGCCCTGAGGGAGCAGCTTTACTCCACCACACCCTTCTCCCATGATGCTCCACCTCACTCAGGCCTGGAGCAATAGAGTCAGCTGACCATGGGCTGAACATTAGAAACCATGAGCCCCAAATTAACTTTTCCTCTTCTAAGTTGTTTCTGTCAGGTATTTTGGTCTCATTGGTGAACAACTGATTAACACACCATTGATAGCTTTGATCCCTCAGGAATGAAGACGTGTTTGGGTCTCACCCCATGAATCGAGGTCTCTGATCAGCTGATATGCTGGCTGAAAGCACAGAAAACATGATACTGAAGTATTTCTTTCTACTCCACTCTTTCTAACTCTGGTTTCATGATGTATTAGGAGTGTCCCGCTGTGGTGCAGAATCAGTACCGTCAGGGTGATGGTGGCAAGGGCAAGGTCCACCTGTGCTCTCTGGTGCCACAGTGTGTTTCTTCTCTGGTCAGGCTTTTGGGTATCCTTTCTAAGACTGTCTTGAGCTTGTTGTCTAGCCCTTCCAACATCTTTAAAATCAACTTATCTTATGCTTAATCAGCCGGGATCAGCTACTGATTCTTGCAATAACAAGTATAGAAATTGAAATGATAATAATAAAAAATAACTTTTATGGACCATCTACTGTGTGGCAGGCACCATGTTATATGCTAGATGTGTGTTATTTCATTTCCTCCTTTTGGCCAGCATGTAAATTTGGGGATATTTTTATTCATTTGTTTTGCATTGCTTTTTTAAAAAAGATTTTTATTGGTGCATGTTATTGTACATAATAGTGAGATTCATTATGTCATATTTTTGTGTGCACATAACATAAATTGATCAATCTCATTCCCGAGTCCCTTTCCTTTTCCTCCTGTCCTCACTCCTCCTGATCTACTTGTTGTACCACACTGGTCTCCCCTCTATAATTATTATTATTATCATTTCAATTAGTGCATTATGCTTATATATTTAAGTGGAATTCATTGTGACATATTCGTCTGTGGACATAGAATAAATAATTTAGTAAATTTTGTTCCCCAGTCCTTCCCCATGTCACAAACATTTTAAGAGTTTTTACATCTGCATTGCTTTTTAACAGAGGAGGTAATTGGAACTTATAGAAATTTGTCCCAGTTCATAAAGTAGTAATTTGTGGCCAAGAAACTGGAGAGACAGCAGAAAACAAGCCATAGATCATGCATGCCCAATTAAGGAGTCAAGACTATAAAAAGAATGTTTTAGATTTTTTTATTATGGGTAATTTAAAAAATCCATAAAAAGAGATTTAATTGAGTGATCTTTTGTGCATCTACCAACTCAGTTCTGCAAATCATTAATGTCCACAATAGTTTATGCTTTAAGACTCTGCAGTTTCACCTGAAACAATTCAATTTGTTTCAACATATAGGAGATAGCTCAACTAAGTTTCCTTGAATGTTGTGAAGTTCAGGCTTTGGAGTTTGAGTTGGCAGTATATATGAAAGCAGTATTAATCATAATTTATATTGTTTTCAAACTATATAAAATTAAAAACCTGTATGTTCAAAATACCACTGAAAATTAAAAGGAAAACAATAAACCATGATATTTATTTCTCACAAGTGGGACATTTAAATATACACTTTATAATAAGTATATTTTATTAAAGAGCTCAAGCATAGTGATAAGAAAACCATCAAATCGAAGAGAATCAAAGGTATGAACATACAGTTCCCAGAGAAAGACCCAACAACGACTGTCCAACTTACCATAAATAGACAATGGAAATCCAAAACAGCTGCTTTTACCTTTGAAATGAAAGATTTTTTAAAGTGAGCATTCATATTCTGCTGCAGGCAGGGTCATTTAGAATACCTTTTTTAGGAATTAGTTTGACCAAATGTACTATGGACTTAAGGAAGCTTATATTCTTTGATTCAAAAATAGTACTAAGAAAATTTTCTCCTTAGGAAATTATAAGAGGAATGGAAAAAATTTCTGTACAATACTACCACAATAGCATGATTTGTAAAGGCAAGAATATTGGGGGAACTCCCAAAAGTCTGGCAACAAGAGGATGCTTATGCAAATTATGGTGAATAGAAGAGTACAGCATCATTGAAAAATGGTCATAAATGTAAAGTATGATCTCATTTATGTAAAATTTACTTCTTTACACACACACACACACACACACACATACACAGAGAGAGAGAGATTGGGAAATATACCACATCAACAGTGGTAATCATTAGGTGGTGGTATTATGGGCGTTTTAAATTTTTCTCTTTAGTATTTTCTATATTTTCTTCTTTATTGCTGAGGAACATGTATTCCCTTTTAGATTAAAACAATAAATTTCAAAAGTTGATTTAAAATACTGATATTCAGCAAAAAAACCTGTATAACTTCATTGTTGCAGATCAAATGAGCAGTATAATGAGCTGTTTATTATTAATATTAATAAGTTAGTACTTAGCATATGTAATAATACTGACAATAACAATTACTGAGTACTTACTATAAGCAAGGCATTTCGTTAAACATTTTTATTATTAATGGCTGCCTGTCTCATAGGATTAGAGCAAGGGTTATAATCATTCCCTTTGTATAGATGAGAAAATAGAGACTTCTAATGGATAAGTGGTTCATAGTCACAGAGCTTTAACTGTTGGAGCCAGGACTTGATCTAGGATGTTTTACCACCAAGTCCGCTGTTCTTCCCACTTGGTGTTTGCTGGTGAACGTACTTCTCTCATGGATGGCAGAAGGCGCTTCATGGGACAGCCCTTCCAGAGTGAGCCTGCCTCAGAAGGTAATGTGGGTCCAGCCTAGGGCCTGCCAGAGCTGAGTTCAACCTGCTAATAGTTAGTCAACTAAGGACCAATGTGAAAAAGAAAATCCAACTTTCTTTTTTTTTTTTTTAATATATTTTTAGTTGTAGTTGGACACAATGTCTTTATTTTATTGCTTTGTATGTGGTGCTGAGGATCGAACCCAGGGCCTCACGCATGCGAGGCAAGCGCTCTACCGCTGAGCTACAATCCCAGCTCGAAAATCCAACTTTCATTGAAGTTGAGGAAAACTGGATTCTCTCCCTATTTCCTTCAGTGGTGACAGGGAAAATCCCACAAGAGTGTTGAGGTGCCCTCTGCTGAGCTTTTCCTAAACAAAGCCTCTCTTACTCATTGTTTCTGCCCCCAGGCCTGACCCAAATCCCTGCAGATGGATGCATCTTTCTTCCATAGAAATATTAATGTCTTCATGCAGGTCACAGCCAAGGCCTCCATGTCTGGAGATGACTGTGATGCTCCATAAAGTACTTAACTCACAGAGGGCAATATTATTTTATCTTTCTGGTTCTTGAAGGAGAGTGCTGTGTGGGCTGGGTCACTTTGTCTTTAAGATCTGATGGCATCTTGCAGGGCTGTGGTAAGGATTAGTGGCAGTGTAGGAAGCCTGCTGTTCTGAAGACTCCAGGAAGACAAGGTAATGCCAACCTTGTTTCATTCCTTGGCATGGTGCCCTGTGGGGACTCAGTGGGTCTTTGGTGATGGTAAACGAGTGGATTGACATAGCAGGTAGCACACTGCCAGGAAGGGAGCAGGCACTTATCACCCCACCCATGATGCACCAGGACCCTGGTGCTCCCTGGTCCTTTGTACATCTGGATTACAAAGGGCTTGGACCTGTTGGAATCTAGGGTCTCCTCCAGCTCTGATATTCTGTGCCTGTGCAGTGAGCTGTAGGGAGGAAAGATAATCTTCTCATCATGTGTGCAGAACAACTTGATGTGTTTCAGACGAAGAGGCCGTGATCCTTCCAGGGTGCGCTGTGCCCTCTCCAGTACTCCTTCTGGGCTCTCTCGCTCATGGCAGTCCACAACATCTGTCAGAAGCACATGGTGCCAGGATGACTCTTGCTTCAAGCATGTCCTCCCAAAGCCCTGGAGACAGGGAGCCTGCGGGAGTTCATGAAACATGCAGAGTGGCCCGAGGACTGTGCCTGAGGGCTCTGATTTCACAGTGGATCAGCCTGCTGTGACTCCTCAGGGGCTCAGGGTGACTCAACTGATTGTCATATGCCGTTTACAGACTCTAGAGAACAGAGAGCGTTGTGGTGAAAGGGATGGGAAATTTGTCCTTTATTTATGTATTGTTTGGTTCATTCCCTTTTTATTCTAAAAAAGAAAGATCAGGAGAAGGCTGGCCCGAATGCAGAGAGTAGGAAAAACGAAAGCACGAAAAAGAAACAAGGAAACCAGGCTGAAGGGTGAGGGAGAAATGATTGCTTTCCCACCCACTGCAAGCTTCCTGCTGGTAGCCCATCGCAAAGACAGATGAACACGAGGAAACCATACCCAGTTTATTTAATCCAACTTTTACACAACACAGGAGACCACAGAGATGAAGACCCAGAGACCCAAGGAAAACCGTACTTTTGTGGATAGTCATGCAGATGAATGACTGGAGGACCCAAGGGTCTGAAGGAATAGTAAGAAACCAAGTGGGACTTAGTCTCATTTTTTCAGGTTCTTCTTGGCCTCCAGGGATCAGGCAGGACCCTTTTGAGATAAGAGTCTTACAACCTGATTTCAGAGGAGAAATTAGGTAGGTCAGAGAATTCTTTTATGGCCTGCTTTAGGGGAGGAAGGCCAGAAGAGGCCAGAGGGTGATGTTCCTGCTTGTGCATTTTTCTCGATTTCCTTCAGCTTTCAATACTCAGTAGGTCAAGGTGCTATATTTTGGAGTATCAAATTCTGAGCCCCAAGAAGGGAAAATAAGACTTGCTGGGCTTTCTGTTTTTCCTTTCAGACCCACTCTCTGCCTCCTGTCCTGTCTGCCCCACGGCGCTGACTGTGTAGCCCACTTTTGATTCCTGATGTGTTAGGCCCCAGGGCACCAGCAGGGGATCATAGGGAGAGGGGTGAGGTTGTGAAGTTACTTTGGGCAAGTGTGTCCTTCCATAAGAGACTCTGCTCCTTTCAAGGCGACCTTCTCAACAGGACTCTTTCTTCTTAGGTAACTGCTGCATTCCCTGGGATTGGTGAAGCTCCACGGTGACTGGTTCCTGGTCACTGTAGTCTGCAAGACTTCCCTCAGAATACCTCTCTGTAAATGGCCCCATTGAAACTGACCCTCTTTTGAGTGCAACATCTGTCTCTGGTTAGGATTCTGACTGACACATAAGGATGGGAAAAATGAGAGGTAAGGCTTACAAGTGAGATGCAAATTGTAGTGCCCTGTACGTGTGAATAAATGAATGAATGAATAAATAAATGTGTGAGTGGGTACATGGGGGTGCTGCACGTTTGACTTTAAGCTTCCTAGTGACCTGAGTGGCAGAACCATAGGAAGAATGCTGTCGTCATCTCTTTTCCCACCAGAGCCTGTGGGACATAAAGAAAGCTCTTACAATCACTCCCCATGGCCTTGTGTTTTGGACCAAACTGTGTCCCCCAAATGATAAGTTCAGCTCCTAATCACCTAGTGCTTGTGACTGTGATCTTGTTTGGAAATAGGGTCATTGTAGATTTCACCATGTTAAAATGAGGTCACACTGGATTAAGACAGGCCCTAGTTCAAGGAATGGTGGGTGTCTTTATAGAAGGCAGAAACTTGGACATAGGGACACACTCAGGTAGATGCCACATGAAGATGCAGGAGGGGACTGGAGTGATCCACAACCAGAAGTTCAGACAGAGGCCTGGAGCAGATCCCCCCACAGAAACTAGAGAAGGAACCAACCCCATGGACACCTTGATTTTTGGATTCTTGTCTCTTGAACCATGGTAGAATAGATTGCTGTTGTTCTAATCCACCCCACTGTGGCAATTTGTTGCAGCAGCCCTAGGGAATGAGTATACCTTCACATGGTACCAAGGTGCCTCACAATTTGGCTGTGTCTACCTTTCTGGCTCCATATCCAACCCCTCCCTAGTTGACCCTTATTCGTCTGGTTCTTAAGTACATCGTGTTATTTCATATTTCCAAGTCAGTGGCTGTGTTCTTATTGCTGCCTGGAATGCTTCTTTTGCATTTAGGACTTTTCCACCTGCCTAGATTCAGTTCAGGTGCTGCTTTCTCCAAGAACCCTTCCCCGTCTCTCCTTGATGCCTTGGATCCACATCCTTTGGACTCCCATGCCTTTGATAGCAGATAGCAGATGCATTTGTCTCCCTCTATCAACAGTAACCTCCTCAAGGGTGAGGTCATGTTCATCTCTGCTTCTCTAGGATCTACAAGAGTGCCTGGCACATGGTAGATGCCCAACTAATGTTTATGGATGTTCTCAGCACAACATTTGCTTGGTATCAGCTTTAAGCTGGGTACTTTTTTTGGCATTTCATGTGAATTTCTTCTGTAGATGAAGACATTAAGGTCTATGTAGGATATTCTAAGTTATATGTCTATAAGTGATGGAACTAGAATTGGAATGATGACTGCCTTTTACTATCTAGGCACTTCCATTCCAATCTGCTGCTTCTTTACACTGGACAGATAAAGAGTGACCAGGTCAGGCAGGGACTGAATGCTGTGTTTTGTCTACAATAAATCTGTCTTGAGCAGCCGCATGGGTTCTGATCAAATGATTATGTATTTGCAAAATCTCTTTTTGATTTTGCTCAGCAGTCAGAAACACACATTTCAAAACAATAAGGATGGGACACTCAGTCCTTTGAAGAGGCTGAGATTTCAATTGGCAGAAAATTGAAAACGAGAGAAGCTGGTTTAAAGTCTGCAGAGCAGCGCCATTTTTCATCTCTGTGTCACATAGTGTCTGTGCAGTTCAGAAATGATAGCACCATCCAAACATCCATTCCTGTCTGTATCACAGGCTGCCTTCTAGAGAATCAGCATTCCTACAAAGGTGATGGAGACCGACAGGGTGCCACCTTTTGTAAAGAAGTTAATATTTTTGTTTTATTTAAGGCCTTACTATGCTTCAAACTAGTTTTTACTATGAACATTTTGCAAATGCTTACGCTGTGGCTCAGAGGGGAGAAGGAGCTGGTTTTGACTAAGATATAAAAATTTAGTGGTGAACAAGAATGATAGGGCTCCTGCCTCATCCTAGTAAGGAATCAGATGAAAATCCCACACATCTAAGCAGTGTGACTTTGCGTAATTTATGGAAAAGCTGGGATTTGAACCCAGATATGGAAGACTTCAAATTCCAGAATCTTCCTATGTCTCTTCTTTCCTTTGGTAATGCCCTTGTTCTATAATACTAATTTTCTTTTTTTCTCTTTCTGGTGCTGTTAAAGAATATTGTCACTGGAAAACTTCTGTCCAGTTCAGTAGGTCTGAAGCAAGCCTGTTTGCTTCTTTTTAATCTTGGAAGGTTTCAGAGGGTTAAATGTAGGAACCTGGGTCCTCCTTCTTATAAACTGCATGAACTTGGGCAAGTCCCAGGACCCCTAGGGTTCATTTTTCTCTTCTGTAGCAGGCTGTTGATGTGAAGCTCAATTGAGAGGATAAGCAGGAAAGTGCTTCGTAAACATCAAGGAGCTCTCCAAATGCTGGTGATTACTAGAACAAACAAACAAAAACTTGCTCAGCCTCCCAGTGATTAGCTGGGAATTATTCTAAATAGTATGAGAATGGTATTGTTAAAATAGTAATTATTGTTGTTATGATTACTACTATTATTTTATTATCCCATAAATATTTTGGAATGAATATGTGGAAATTGCAAAGTAAGCCAAAAAAGATCTGTTAATGGAAAGCAAATTTAAAAAAACAAATTTTATGTCTGTTTAGGCTCTTGTTTGTAGCCTGTTTTTTTCTTAGGTTGCACAGAATTTTAATATGCTCAGCATTCAGGGTACATACAGCACAACAAAAGTAAATCTAATAAAAGGAGAAAATGTGCCTGTTTCTAGCCCCCAGATCCTGAAAGGTTTTCAGAGATCTTTTGCTGCTGAGGGTAGAATCAACGCTAGATTGTGGGTTTGTAAATTGGCTCTGCCGCTTACTAGCATTGTGATTTGGGACAGTGTGCTACTTTATCTCTTTTTAAAATTGATAACAATAATATCCATCTCATAATGTTACTGAGAATGAAAATAGCCAGTGTTTGCACAACCTGGTATTTTACATAGTTCCTTTATGTGCCTGGTTGCTTTGATTCTCCTGTGAATCCTGAGCAGCTGGTATTTGTATCCACATGTGACCAGGGAGGAATGGCAGGCCTGGGAGGTGAAGTGATCCTCTCAGTTGCATCACTACTAGTGGCAGAACTGGAGTGAGAACCCAGTTCCCCTTCCTCAAACCTACTCTGTTCTTGAGGGTAATTATTATGACCATTCAATATGGTGGAACATGGCTTTAGAAAAAGCATTTTCTTCCTCCATTTCAAAGACTCTTCAATCTGCACAATACATAGAAGTGAACGGCATCCCTTCAGGGCCCAGGAGGAGGTGCGGTCGTGAGTGTGGAAGAGGTGCAGGAGCGTCAGAACATATGCCAGTCTGCTAGTTAGGCATAAGGTAGTGGCACATTGGGGCATTTATAGGAGAAACTAAGTAGAATAAATTTTAAAAAAGTTTATTAAAAAAAAACAGAAACAAAAGATTTTAAGTAGACAGTCTAAGAATGTCTCTCAAGAATCTAGAAAAGTAAGTATAAACAAAACTGAAATTAGCAGAGGGAAAGAAATAACATATTAGTGCATAAGTGAATGACATAGAGGTTCTTTTTTGGAAGAGAAAAACTTCTCTGCAGAGGTTATATTAAACAGAATAGATGTTTAGATAGCCAGTCATGTGGGAACCTGGTGGATGGGCACATCCTTTAAGTAGAAATGGACTTAGAAATTTTGTGGAGCAGAATTAATCTCTAGTCCTCATTTTGTCCTATAGAGGCTATGAAGAAATGTAAAATATTTAAATAATTGCCTAAAATATGATAGGTAATGTCTATTAGAATTTGATATTTTAAGCAAATATAAATGTTTTAATTATCTACTTCTTTCACAAAACACTTTGAAAATAGAAAAAAAGTCCAACATGCAAAGCACTCACATTAACATAAAAACACAAAGTTTTGGCAGTGCATCAAGAATGTGATAAAGTTTAAACAAAAGTAAAAAAAAGAAGAAAATTTAAAAATTCAAATGTTTTTTTATTATATAGAATTCTAACAAAGTAAACATAGATAAAACTCATAGAATTGCCAAAGTTTGGCTATTTTATTGTTTTGTTTTTGTGCCTACAGAGGTAAGGCATATTCTGGAGGGCAAGGTGGAGTTTGTTTGAAGGGAGGGACTGATTCTGCTCACTGTCAATCATTCTAGGAATTGTTAATTCCAGAATAGAACATGAGTGACATTTTGACTTGGTGCAAGAAGACTTTTGGCTCCAGGTTTGAGTTTGGGGAAAAGTATTAAGACAGTTTTGACAGTAGTGTGAACAAGAAATGTGTGTGTGTGTGTGTGTGTGTGTGTGTGTGCGCGCGCGCACGCTGAATAATGGCTCCCAAAGCTATCAGGTCCTAATTCCTAGAACCTGTAGATGTTATCTTATTTAGAAACAAAGATCTTTTTGCTGTGATCAAGTCAAAGATCTTGAGAGATGATCTGGGGTGATTGCGTGGGCTTTAAATGCAATAGCATGTATCTTCAGAAGAGGGGGTAGGACACTTGATCACCCAAAGAAAGGAGGACACAGTCACCAGTGAAGCAGGTGTTGGAATGACACAGTCCTGGGCCAAGAAATGCCAGTAGCTTCCAGAGGGAAAGTTGCTCTGCCAATATCTTGATTTTGACCTGGAAACTGATTTCCTACTTTTGGCTTCCTGAACCATGAGAGAATACATCTACGTTGTTTTAAGGCACCCAGTTTGTGGGGCTTTGTCATAACAGACACCAGGGAACAGTACAGGGGTTTGGGGATGGCTCTTGGACATGCAGAAGCAGGACCTACATTTTCATCATCTTGAATCTCTAATGCTGCTAGCGGCAAAATGGCAATTGCAAGATTGGCCTAAGCAGCCCAGAGAGGTGAACTGATTCTGGAGTAGCCAACATCCACCATAGTGGCCAGAAGGTGAACCAGAATCTCAGGGCTGTTAGCAAGGGATGAAATGAACTAGGATTCCTCATGGACCATTAGGGAGCTGTGCTCTTGCAAAGGCCAGCATGGGGCTTCAGTTTTGACCACGGATAGAGAAAGTGACAACCAGCAGAACAGCAATCCCCTGGAATTATCTGTCTGGAGGCAGAAGAAAGGGGAGGCGAGGGGAGTAAGCATGAGTCTAATGCAAATGCAGGCTCATCCCCAACACTTGCAGGACTTGGCGCAGGCTCTCAGATGGAGCTTTTACACCACATGCCTACATATTTTAGAAGTTATAAATCAACTCATTACATACAACTATTACATAGTATATTTTGAGAGAATTCTAAAAAATTGTTAAATTGCAGTTTTTGGATGAGTGAAAGTTGGCAAAGTATAAAGATGACTGAATTTAATGATTACTGAATATATCTGAGTGTTCCACTGATGAGCCCATAATGTTCAAATGAGAGATAAAACTAAAACATACATAGTTCATTAATTTTTATGTAATTATCTGTAAGATTAATTTTTCTCTTTTATTTCTGAAAAATGAGCACATATGTTGTTATTATCAATATTTTCACATAATTCATAGTCTATTGACAATGATACAAAACTGTATAGACCTGATCGAGTCGTTGGATTTAGTAAATTTATTGTTTTTACTAATTTCAAGTTGGAGAAACTTTGCTTTCCTGTAGCAAAACTTGTAATTGTCAATACAAATTTTAAGTCAAACTTTAGACTTTGAAATAAACATGAATGTGAAATTCAAGTTTAAATATTATATTCAGATATTTTAATAGGGTTTTATATGTTTAATTGTCTTTATCACAAAAATATTATGAAATATTTAATTGTATCATACAAATCACTACAATTTATATGGTGATTTTTACTAACTTAAAATACATTTTCTATTGTTCCTTTTGGATTTCATATCTTGCCTATATTATATTGAGTTAGAAAAAAATCTGACTTGTGCTTCTAATCTTGTGTACTAACTTGATCCAAACTCATTCTCTCTCTTAATAATTAGAGAAATTGATGAAATATATGCAAACCAGTGGTATAAAAGGAAATCAAATGAAATGAGCCCAGCCATCAATTTGCTTTCTGCCCAGAGACAGTTTTGGTGCTGTGGCATAGGAAAGGAGATGTGAGTCATATCATGGAAGTCTTGCTGAGTTGAGTTTGACATCAAAATTCAGGGAGGCAGACTTTGCTGAGATTGTCAGATCAGAGTACTAGAGAGAAGAGAAATATGCAGAGAAAAAAATGTAAGATATCTGCTTGATTCTGCTACTGCATGTTTAAGCTGCAAGTGCATAGTGTAAAACTCTATGCAGCCAAGAAAAGAGTGACCGAGAAGCTGTAAGAACAATCTCCAAAGCTCACAAGTGCTGGAAGATGTTTACATTTTGATCAGCCAGAATGGAGAGACTTCATTGAGCACCAAGAGCATTCAGTAAATACAAGAAGGTAAGACATATTAGAAGTACTAAACTAGTCCTAAATTAAAAGCTACCCTATGAAGCTTAAAACTAGTCTAGAGAGGATAGTCCACAAATAGTTTTAGTGTTATTAGAACAAATATAATACTCACTAAAGGAAGGAAATAAAATCATACCACAATGTCCAGGACCCAACTAGAAATTACTAGACACATTAAGAAGTAGAAAAATGGGATTTAAAAAGAGAAAAATCAGCCAATTATGATCTAGAAATGACAGAAAAGAGAAGAACTTTAAAATAGTTGCAAATTTAGTCAAGTGTTTAAAAGAAAATATGGGCATAATAAATATTAAAATCCAAGATAGGGAAAAATGTGAAATGTAACTTTCATATATGAAAAATACAATTTTAAATAAAATATTCACATTTAATGGGATTAAAACAGATGAGACATTATGGAAGATAACACTACTGAAGCAGTAAGCCATATGTGTTAGTCTGCTCAGGCTGCCATGATGAAGTATCACAGGCTAGGTGGCTTAAACAACAGAAATTTACTTCCTCACAGTCTGGAGGCTAGAAGTCCAAGATCAAGTTACTGTCCGTGTTGAGTTTCCTGGTTTATGCATGGCTACCTTCTCACTGTGTTATCACATGCCCTCTTCTCTGTGCACATGTACAGACATATCTATGGTGTCTCTTCTTCTCATTATAAGGACATCAGTCTTCCTGAATTAGACTGATTAGACTCTTAGTGACCTCATTTAACCTTAACTCTAATGTTATATTTCCAAATAATCACATCAGGATTAAGGTTTCAACATATAAATCTTGGGAGGACACAATTCAGTCCATAACAGTATCAAAGCATGATGAGAAAAAAAAACTTAAGAGAAAAAACACAGAGCTTCAGTGGCCCTTGGTATTAAACGGGCAGCCTAATATCAGTGTAGTTGAAGTCTCATAAAAGTATGGGAAGAGAATAGAAAGACTATGTGAAGAAATAATATCTGAAACATTTTCTAAATGTGATTAAAAACTACATAATCACAAACTCAGGAAAGTCAATGAATTTCAAGTAGGAAACACACAAACCCTTCTAAGACATATTATAATCAAATTACTAAAAACCAGTGATCCAATGAAAAAAAGAAAATCCTAAAGGTAGCAAGAGGGGAAAAGAAAGATCATGTTATATAAAGACAGTAATAATTTCTGCAGGTAAGATTAGTTGATGAATAGTGTTATAGTTTAGATATGAGGTATCCCCCAAAAGCTCATGTGTGAGACAACACAAGAAAGTTTAGAGGTGAAATGATTGGGCTATGAGAATTTTAACCTAATCAGTGATTAATCCTTGGTAGGGATTAAGTGGGTGGTAACTGTAGGCAGTTAGGGTATGGCTGGAGGAGGTGGGTACCTGGGGCATGCCTGTGGGGTATATATTTTTTCCTGTTGAGCAGAGCTTTCCCTCTGCTTCCTAGAGTCATGTGCCAACCTGCTTTCCTCTGCCATAATTTTCTGCCATGATGTTCTGCCTTACCTGGGCCCAGAGCAACAGAGTTGGTCACCTATGCACTGAGACCTCTTAAACCATAAGCACCAAATAAACTTTTCATCCTCTAAATTGTTCTCATCAGGTCTTTTGGTCACAGCAATGAAAAAGTTGACTAAAAGAAATGATAAAAGTTTAAAGCTTAAGAAGTACAGGATATTAGTACCATCTTAATGTATTTTCCCTGAAATAAATATTTATTAAAGTAAAAGTTAGAAACTTCATGGAAGAGATGCAAGGACAATCCTCCATAACGAAGTCACCAAGGTTAACATAAGCAATGAGGCAATGCCAACGTTGTGAACCCCTGATAAGATGTGCCGAGAAGGGCCTTCTTCACAGTAATGCAAAACTTCAATCCAGTTGTGAGACATTACAGAATGGCCCCCAAATGAGGGCCATTCAACAAAGTAATTGACCAGCACTCATAAAGTCCGAAGGTCATGATTAATGAGAGACAAGGCAAGGCTGAAGAACTGGCACAGACTGGGTGAGATTAAGAAGGTAAGACAACTAAGCAGCCCAGATTAGTTTCTAGAACATAAACAGGGCATTAGTAAAAAGTTCTATAAAGTCTGTGGCTTAGTTCATAGTATCATAACAATATTTTTTTTAAAAAGATTTTGACACTTGTACTAAGGTTATGTGAAATGTTAACTCTAGGAAATGTGGGTGAAGGATAAGTGGGAAGTCTTTGTGCTATTTTTTGCAATTGTTCTGGAAGTCTAAAAAAAGTTAAAAATAATTTCCTCAAGAAACAAAACCAAACATTTTAATACCCAGATGGCTTCACTGGTCATTTCTACAAAAAATTTAAGAAAGAAATAATACCAATCTTGTACAAAATCTTCTTAGAGGAAGAGAGAATACTTTCCAATTTCTTTTATGAGCCCAACATTACTCTAGATCCTAAATATTAAAAGAAAATCCAAGATTAATATCCCTTATGAATATAGATTCGAAATATTGGCAAAACATTATCAAATAATATCCAGTAATATCCTGTGTTTTCCCCAGGAATGTAAGTTTGGTTTAACATCTGAAATTCAGTTATGTAATAAAATGATATTAATAAAAGAGAAAACAATATTATCATCTCAATAGAGAGAAAGCATTTGAAAATACAAAACACTCATTCATGACATGATTCCTCAAAAACTAGGAATGAAAGGGAACTTCCTAATTTGGTAAAGACTGTTTACAGTAAAACCTATAATTGACCTCAACTTAGTGTTGAGAACGATCCTTTCTCCCTACATTCAAGATGCCCATTTTCACCAGTTCTATTCAATAATATGCTGTCCCAGACAGTCAATAAAACAAGAGAAGAAAAGGCACTAGATTGTAAAGGAAGACGTTAAACTATTATTTGTTGATGACATGATTATATGTGTAGAAAATCTCAAGGAGACAAAAAGCTGCTGGAACTAAGTAAATTTAGCAAGGCCATTGTATATATAAGTTCAATAAACCAAAGTCAATGGCAATTATATTTCTAACAAGAAACAATTGGAAAATGAAATGAACACAATGTTAAGAAGTATAAAATGTGAAAGAGATAATTTATTAAAATATGTGAAATCTGGGCTGGGGTTGTAGCTTAATGGTAGAGTGCTTGCCTAGCATGTGTGAGGCCATGGGTTTAATCTCCAGCATCTCTCTCTCTCTCTCTCTCTTTCTCTCATGTACACACACACACACACACACACACACACACAATGAAATCCACAAAGCATCAGTGAAAAGAAATTAAGACTTAAATTAGTAGTATGACATACTATGGTCAAGATTGGAAGACTCAATGTTTTGAAGATGTCATTTCTTTTCCAAACGGATCTATAAATATAATGAAATTACGAAAAGATTTTGTTTTTGTAGAAACTGACTAGTAATTCTATACTCGTGATTCTCAAATTTATGTGCAAATGACAGTGACTCATGATCACCAAATTTACAAGGAAACACAAATAATTTAATTCAGCTAAAATACCTTTAAGAAGGAACAAAATTGAAGAATTTCTCTAACTCAATATCAAAGTTAACTATAAAAACTAGAGTAGCCAAGACAATGGAATGGTTTAAAGACAGACACAGAGATTAATGGAACAATAGAGTTCAGAAAGAGACCAATAAGTATAGTGCCAATTGCTTTTGACAAGGTGCTAAGATAAAACCCAAAGGAAACAGGATTGTGTTCACAACAAATGAAATGGTGCTGGAACTGTATATTCATTTTAAATAGTATGAGCCTTGACTCATACTTCATACCACACACAAAAATTTGCTAGAAATCACTGGGTGTGGTGATGTATGCCTGTAATCCCAGTGGCTTGGGAGACTGAGGCAGGAGGATTGCAATTTTAAAGGCCAGCTTCAGAAAAGTGAGGTACTAAGCAACTCAATGAGACCCTGTTTCTAAATATAATACAAAATAGGGCTGGGGATGTAGCTCAGTGGTCGAATGCCCCTGAATTCAATTCCCGATACCCCTAGCCCCCACAAAATTTAGCTAGAAATCAATCATACATAGGTCTAAATGTAAAAGCTAAAATTGTGAAAAAACTTGTAGTCTTGGGACTAGAACAAAACTTCATGGGACATAAAATCATAAATCATAAAATAAGATAGTTGATACATTGTGCTTTATTCACTGCAAATACTACTGCTAAAAAATGTTCAAAAGGAAACTAATGCCAGTCAGGGAAAAAGGTATTTACATTAGATATAAAGACTAGTATCAAGGATATATTAAAAAAAAGTTCAATGATCAATTCAACAACCAAACAATGACTAGACAAGCAATCCAATAAATCAGGCAAAATGTGGCTGGGGTTGTGGCTTAGTAGTAGAGTGCTTGCCTAGCATGTGTGAGGCACTGGGCTCAATTCTCAGCATCACATATAAATAAATGAATAAAAGAAAGGTCCATCAACATCTGAAATTTTTTTTTTTAAAAATCAGGCAAAAATTTTGAACAGACATCATAAAAAAAAGATAAATGAATGTCCAATAAGCACATGGAAATACGTTCAGCATCATTAGTCACCAGGAAATTAGGGATTGATACCACAATATGATCCCACTACATACCAACCAGATTGGATAAAATTAAAATGTCAGATCATACTGAAGGGTTGGTTAAAATGTGGAGTAACCAAAAGTATCCTAGTTCACTGGTGGGGATATAAAATGATACAAGGAGTTTGGCAGTTTCTTTTAAAATTAATAACACATAGCATATAACCTGGCTGTTCTACTCCTAGGCATTTATCCAAGAGAAATGAACACATATGTACACATGGACAAATGATCATAGCATTTTTATTATAGTCTCAAACTGGAAACAAATGTTTATCAGTAGGTGAATGGATAAGCAAATTGTGGTAGAACCATACAAAGGATACTACTCAACAGTAAAAAGAAATGAATTACTGATACAAACAGCCAAAGTGAGACTTAAAAAACAATTGAAAGAAGAAATGCTGAGTGAAAGAAGCCAGATACCAGGAAGCACATACCATACAATTCCACTGATTTGGCATTCTAGAGCAGGCTTACCAAGCCCCTAGTGTCTAATGGATTTCAGTGGTTGCCGAGGGCCTGGAGCAGGGTGAGGGCAGCAGGACTCAGCAAATGCACATGGGAGTACTCTCCGAGGTGATAGAAATTTTGATACTTTGTTTGTGGTGGTGGTCACACTGATGTGTACATTTGCCACAACTCATCTGTATGTGTAGAACAGTTACATTTGGGGTAAAGATATACTGAGAAAACTGATTCAAAAATTAAAAAAAAAAATATATATATTTTATATATGCCCAATGCATGGAGGAGGAGACCCACCACACGTCTGACCACACTGTGGCCCTGCATCTACCAATGAGTGGCTGTCCTGGCCTGTTTCCATCTTGAGACAACAGCCAGGACTATGAACACCATCATCAAGGTCTCTGCAGGCCTGGTTACACCAGAGGTGAGGTATTGGTAACCTGCAGGGACACTTCAAGATTATAGCATAGAAACTGTAATACCTCACTCAGATCTGCACTGCTAGAGAGGAAACATATGAACAACATGAAAAAACAAGGGAAGAAAATACCCCAAACAAATTAAGATGCTACAACAATAAAATCCATCGACAGCGCGGTAGATGAAATGTCAGAGAAGGAGTTCAGAAGGAGTTACATAATTAAAATGATTTGTAAAGCACAGAATAATATAACAGAGCAATTACAGGCAACAATTAATCAATCCAACAAAGAAATCAGAGAACAAATACAGGCAACAATTGATTGCTCCAACAAAGAGAAAAGAGAGCAAATATAGCAAAAGATTACTTCAAGAAAGAGATAGAGATACTCTAAAAAAATCCCAAACAGTAATCCTCGAAATGAAGGAAACAATAAGCCAAATAAAAAATTCAATAGAAAGAATCACCAACAGACTAGATAACTTGGAAGACAGAACCTCAGGCAATGAAGATAAAATATATAATCTTTTTTTTAAATATGTTTTTTAAGTGCATTTCAAGTCATAGTGTATATATGAAGCTCAATTTTCCATCTCTTTGGTTGCAAACAAGATAGAATCTCACCATTTGTGTCTTCATACACATACCTAGAGTAGTGATGTCCATCTCATTCCACCATTTTTGCTACTCTCATTCCCCCTCCCCCCTGTCCCTGTCCCATCCAAAGCTCCTCCATTTCTTTCATGCTCCCCACCCCACCCCCCTTATGTATCAGCATCCACTAATCAGAGAGAACATTCGGCCTTTAATTTTTTGGGATTGGCTTACTTCGCTTAGCATGTTATTCTCCAACTCCATCCATTTACCTGCAAATGCCACAATTTTATTCTCTTTTATTGCTGAGTAATATTCCATTATGTATATATACCACAGTTTCTTTATCCATTCATCTACTGAAGGGCATCTAGGTTGCTTCCACAGTTTAGCAACAAAATATATAATCTTGAAAATAAAGCTGACCACACAGTGAAGATGGTAAGAAACCATGAATAGAACATCCAAGAATTATGGGATAACATGAAAAGATCAAATCTAAGAATTATTGAGATAGAAGAAGGCACAGAGATACAAACTAATGGAATGCACAACCTCTTCAATGAAATACTATCAGAACATTTCCCAAACATGAAGAATGAATTGGAAAATCAAATACAAGAGGCTTACAGGACACCAAATATACAAAACTACAACAAATTCACACCAAGACACATTATAATGAAAATGCCTAGTATACACAATAAGGAATAGAATTTTAAAAGCCTCAAGAGAAAAGTTTCAGATAACATACAGGGGGAAACCAATTTGGATCTCAGTAGATTTCTCAAACCAGACACTCAAAGCCAAGAGATCCTAGAACAACATATACCAAGCTATGAAAGAAAATGGATGCCAACCAAGAATTTTATATACAGCAAAATTAAGCTTCAGATTTGATGACAAAATATAAACCTTCCATGATAAAAAATAAGTTCAAAGAATTTACAATGAGAAAGCCTGCACTGCAGAACACTCTTGGAAAAATACTCCATGAGGAGGAAATAAAAAAACAACAATGAAAATAGAAAGAGAGGAACTACATTAAAGAAAGACCCAATCAAAGGAGAAATCAAGTCAAGTTAAAAACCAAAATTAACCAAAATGACCAGGAATACAAATCAATTTTAATAATAACCTTGAACATTAATGGCTTAAATTCCTCAATCAAAAGATATAGACTGGAAGATTGGATTAAAAAGGAAAAAGACTCAACAATATTCTGTCTTCAAGAGACTCATCTCACATGAAAAGACATCCACAGTCTAAAAGTGAAAGAGTGGGAAAAACGTATCACTCACATGGACCATGTAAACAAGCAAGAGTTTCCATCCTCATATCAGATAAAGTGAACTTCAAACTAAAGATAGTCAGAAGGGATAAAAAAGGTCATTTCATACTGCTTAAGGGAATCATACATCAACAAGACATAACAATCATAAATATCTATGCCTTGAACAATGGAGCATCCACATATATCAAACAATCCCTTCTCAACTACAAGAATTAAATAGATCACAACACAATAATACTGGATTAATTTAACACACCCTTCTCACCATTGGACAAATCTTCCCAACAAAAACTAAACAAATAAAGCATAGAACTTAATAAAACAATCAGTAATTTAGAATTAACAGATATATACAGAATATTTCATCCAACAAGTGAATACACTTTTTTTCTCAGCAGCATATGGATCCTTTTCTTGATTTGTTATGCCACAAATCAAGTCTTTGCAAATACAAAAAAAATAGAGATACTACCCTGCATTCTAACAGATCATAATGGAATGAAATTAGAAATCAATGATAAAATAAAAAATAGAAGCTACTCCAACATCTGGAGACTAAACAATATGCTATTGAAGGACATATGGATAACAGAAGACATCAGGGAGGAGATCAAAATTCTTAGAGGGAAATGAGAACTCTGATACAACACATCAAAATCTCTAGGACACTTTGAAGCCTGTGTTAAGAGGAAAGTTCATTGCATTAAGCTCATTCATTAAAAGAAGAAAAAGTCAACAAATAAACAACCTGACACAACATCTCAAAGCTCTAGAAAAAGAAGAACAAATCAACACCCAAAGAAGTAGAAGACAGGAAATAATTAAAATCAGGGCTGAAATCAATGAAATTGAAACAAAAGAAATTCAAAAAATTGACAAAACCAAAAGCTGGTTCTTTGAAAAAATAAACAAACTTGATAAACTCTTAGCCACCCTAATGAAAAAAGGAGAGAGAAAACCCAAATTACTAAAATTCATGATGAAAAAGTAAATATGATGACAGACACTATTGAAATACAGAGGATAATTAGAAACTATTTTGAAAATTTATACTCCAGTAAAATAGAAAACCTCAAAGACACCAACAAATTTCTAGAGGCATATGATCTGTTCAAACTGAACCAAGAGGACGTTAAACAGATCAATTTCAAGCGAGGAAACAGAAGACACCATCAAAAGCTTACCAACCAAGAAAAGCTCAGGACCAGTCAGATTCTCAGTCAAGTTCTATAAGACCTACAAAGAATAATTAATACCAATACTCCTCAAATTATTCCATGAAATAGAAATGGAGGGAACTGTACCAAACTCATTCAATGAGGCTAATATCACCCTGATTCCAAAACCAGACAAAGACATCATAGAAAGAAAACTTCAGATCAATATCCCTGAGGATCATAGATGCAAAAATTCTCAATAAAATCCTGGCAAATCACATAAAAATATTAAAAAGATAGTGTACCATGATCAAGTGGGTTTCATCCTAGGTATGCAAGGTTGATTTAACATACAGAAATCAATAAATGTAATTCATCACATCAATAGACTTAAAGACAAGAATCACATGATTATCTCAGTAGATTCTGTGAAAGCATTTAACAAAATACAGCACCTCTTCATGTTCAAAACACTAGAACAACTAGAAATAGTAGGAATATACCTGAGCATTGTAAAAGCTATCTATGCTAAACTGAAGGCCAACATCATACTAAATGGAGAAAAAATTGAAAGCATTCCTTCAAAAAACAAGAACAAGATAGGAATGCATCTTTCACTAGCATTCTAGCCAGAAAAATTAGACAGACAAAAGAAATTAGAGAGATATGAATAGGAAAAGAACTCAAACTATCATTATTTCCTGGCAACATAATTCTATACTTAGAGGATCCCAAAAATTCCACAAGAAAACTTCTAGAATAAATGAATTCAGCAAAGTAGCAGGATATAAAATCAACACACATAAATCAATTGCATTTCTATACATCAGTGATAAATCCTCTGAAAGAGAAATTAGGAAAACTACCCCATTCACAATAGCCTAAAAAACAAAAAACAAAAAACAACGTGGGAATCAATTTAATGAAAAAGGTGAAAGACCTATACAATGAAAACTGCAGAACACTAAAGAAAAAAATTAAAGAAGATCTTAGAAGATGGAAAGATCTCCCATGCTCTTGGAAAGTCAGAATTGATATTGTCAAAATGGCCATATTACCCAAAGTGCTATAAAGATTCAATGAGATTCCAGTTAAAATCTTAATGTCATTCCTTATAGAAATAGAAAAGGCAATCATGAAATTCATTTGGAAGAATAAGAGACCCAGAATAGACAAAGCAATCCTTAGCAGGAAGAGTGAAGCAGGAGGCATCAAAATACCAGATCTTAAACTATACTACAAAGCTATAGTAACAAAAATGGCATGGCATTGGCACCAAAATAGACATGTAGACCAAAGGTACAGAATAGAAGACACAGAGACAAATCCACATAAATATAGTTATCTGATACTAAACAAAGGTGCCAAAAACATACATTGAAGAAAAGATAACCTCTCCAACAAATGATGCTGGGAAAACTGGAAATCCATATGCAGCAAAATGAAACTAAACCCCTATCTCTCACCATGCACAAAACTCAACTCAAAGTGGATCAAGGACCTAGGAATTAGACCAGAGACCCTACGCTTAATAGAGGAAAAAGTAAGCCCAAACCTTTATCACATTGGATTAGGCCCTGACTTTTTTTTTTTTTTTTTTTTACCAACACTCCTAATGCTCAAGAAATAAAATCAAGAATCAATAAATGGGATGGATTCAAACTCAAAAGCTTCTTCTCAGCAAAAGAAACAATCAATGAAGTGAACAGAGAGCCTAAATTCTGGGAGCAAATTTTTGCTACACACACATCAGATAGAGCACTAATCTCCAGGATATGTAAAGAACTCAAAAAACTTAACACCAAAAAAACAAACAACCCAATCAATAAGTAAGCTAAGGAGCTGAATAGATGCTTCTCAGAAGAAGATATAGAAAAAAAAATATGAAAAAATGTTCAACATCTCTAGCAATTAGAGAAACGCAAATCAAAACTACTCTAAGATTTCATCTCACACCAGTCAGAATGGCAGTTATCAAGAATACAAACAACAGTAAGTGTTGGTGAGGTTGTGGGGGAAAAGGCACACGCATACCTTGTTGGTGGGACTACAAATTGGTACAACCAATCTGGAAATCAGTATGGGGATTCCTTAGAAAACTTGGAAAGGAACCACCATTTGATCCAGCTATCCCACTCCTCAGTCTATACCCAGAAGACTTAAAAACAGCATACTTCAGTGACGCAGCCATTTCAGTGTTTATAGCAGCTCCATTCACAATAGCTAAACTGTGGAACCAACCTAGATGCCCTTCTATAGATGAATGGATAAAGAAACTGTGGTATATATACACAATGGCATATTACTCACCAATAAGAGAGAATAAAATTATGGCATTTGCAGGTAAATGGATGGAATTGGAGAATATCATGCTAAGTGAAGTAAGCCAATCTCAAAAAACCAAATGCTGAATGTTCTTTCTGATAAGTGGTTGCTGATCCATAATGCGGAATGGGGCATAGGAAGAATGGAGGGACTTTGGTTAAAGGGGAGGGAGTAAAAGGGAAGGGATTTGGGGGCAGGAAAGATGGTGGAATGAGATGGACATCAATGCCCTAGGTACATGTATGACTGCACATATGCTGTGACTCTACATCGTGTACAACCAGAGAAATGAGAAGTTGTGCTCCATTTGTGTACAATGAATCAAAATGTTTTCTACTGGTATGTATTCCTAGTTAGAATAAATACATTAAAAAATTAAAATAAATTAAATCAAATTATTGAATGCATTCAGTTGACATTCCTATCTTGCGATGGAGACAGTTCAGAAGTGGAGTATGCTATGTGTTTCATTAAGATCTTACAACTTTGAACACATCTTGAAAATATTGCATATGGTCTTCAAATTGCTCCAAAGAATGATATTAGCATTAGTTTCATTGTAGCCACATCTTCTAGTAACAAATTACAGTAATTACTATGTGACATGCAAACCATAGAGAATACTTGTAGATTCTGGCTGTGTACCTGTCCCTTTTCACCATCTTCATCATAGTCTTACCCTCAACAATCTTTTAAATCAGTGACTAAAATTAAAATCCATCTTTTTCAGTTCTTCAATGATGTCAAAGCCTATATTGTTTTTCAAGAGTTGTGAAATGAGCCTACTATTCATTAATTTCCCAATTGCTCTCTAGTTGCTCAACATGGCATTTATATCTGCTATAGACAAGTTGAACTCAGATATTATTTAATATTAGAATATTAATGTGATTTAATATTATTTTTTATAATTTAAATATTATTATTTCTGTAACTCCCATTAAAACTCAAAATTTCATTTTGAATTCTTCACCCTAGACAGTAGTTATTATTTTAGGAATAAATTTTGCAATTTTTGCTATTTTAGCATCAAACATGGAAATTATTTCACCTAAAATTAAGGATTTTCCACTATGATCTGTAAATGTTGTGCTTTTAGTATCATGTAAAGTATGAAAAGATTTGCTATTATTTTTTATCCTTAATTTTAGTAATGGGAATTGCAAAGGGTTTTGTTTTGCATGCAAGTGAAATCTGCATATTTTCAATGTTTCATATATATATAATATGTCATATTATATATGATGTTATTTTATTATATATTATTGTATTATATATATTTATGCACATGCATATATTTTGGACAAGTACCTATTTAAGTATATTTCATTGTTATTTTGAGCCTTTTTTCTTCCCTGATTTTTACTTTGTATTTTCTATTTTTATCATGATCTCAATCTGTAATCATTGTCAATGATTTATTCTATAGGATTCAAAATAAAATGCAACTTATTCAAAGTATATATAGTTTGGATGTTTTGCCAATAAACATAAAAATAAAAATTAATGCTGTTCATATATTTTTCAAATTTCATTGATATTTTCAAAAGATACTCAAGTCCAAAGGCTAAATACAAATTATACTAAATAAATATAAAAACTTAAAAATACTTAAAGCTGAAATTTTAAAAATTCTTCTGAAATTTTAATTAAGGATATTTAAATATTTTTATGAAAATAAAACTATTAAAAATTGTAACAGTCAGTGGCTATCTAGTTGCCCATTGACACTTTTAACACTTCACCCATACCTCATCTAGATCTGCCTATGAGCATGCTTGTAAGCAATTGAATTATTTCAGGTCACAAAGTGTTTCTTGATGCTGTGCACATTGTGCTCATTTGCAAATACCTTTGGAATTATAAAATCATGGAGGCACACCTATGTTCTTCATTGAGCTTATTGTGCGTGTGTGCTTGTGATTTGTAGGACTCTATACTCCACAGGCCCTGGATCCTGGATGGTTATGCTTGATGGGCAACAAGGTGAAGAAATAGCTTATGCTTTTCATGGTGGGAAACTGCTTGTCTCAGCAGTGTGTTCCCTGGCAGACTCCCTGCTCCCCCAGGACTAAAGGTGGCATCAGGCAAGTGAGCAATCGAGGCCCTCTGAGCACTAACTCTCTGGACTCTGCAGAGAAAAATCAGGCAGAAACACAGTGAAGGTTAGGGGTTCTTTCAAAGCCTCCGTACTAGATTCCTGACTGTTCCTTGGTATCTGGTACTTAGGTGAGTGATCTTCACAGGCAGGGCAAGTGGAGTGGGCATAGCTCCTAACTCTCACCTAACTTGAACCAGAGACATTTCATTTAAAAATTTTAATTTATTTTGTATATTGTATTTCAGACCATAATTTTGCCAAAGAAAAATAGAAAAGAATTATTTTACTAGAATAAGAGAGAAAAAAGAGATCAAGTGCAATTGCCTCTTTGCCACCTCGGGCCCCCTTTGGAACAGTGGGGTCTCACGAAGGACAGGGACCCATCCAAGCTATTGTGTGAGCCAGTGAGCTACAGGCCCGCAGCAGAAGCCAAGTGCTAAACAATGATGGGATAAACTGTTTATTACTGTGTTGGTCCTCGAGAAGATTTTTATGATGTTTGGCCTTTTGCCAAACTTGGCCTGAACTTTGGTGGGTTCAGAGACATTGTGTTCCTGATGAGCCATTAAGGGTTTGGAGGCCATTGCCAAAATTGGAGATCTCACGCCCTGCATGCTCTTGACTGGTAGTTTTCATTGCTTATAGGTTTTCTGGTAAGAAAACAACAGACATCAGATTTGAGCCTAGTTCCCTCTCTGTCTATCTGTGTAACTCTTCCTCTACGTCCTCATGTCACATTCACTCAGAGATCTTCATTAGCACTTACTGTGAACCAGTTACCAAAGGGCAATGGCTCAGAGACAAAGTCTGCCTTTGTCTTTAGTCTGTTTCACTGTCTTTGCCTCCCTGTTTCTAATTGCATCTCTCATTTACATATATATGTGTGTATTTGTGTGTATCATTTTTTTTTCATTTTGGGGGTCAATGTCACTATTCTTTCTCTTTTCTTTCTCTCTGTTTTGTCATCTCTCCATCTCTTTCTCTATTTTCATGTTTCCTGATATATCACTGTATCTGCTGTTTCCATCTTTCTCTTTCTTTCCCCTTCTCTCATATTCCATCTGTTTTTACATCTCTTTCTTTACCTGGTCTTTGTGTTGCTGAGTCTGTCTTCCGAACTTACAGAATATCTGTGCATGATGTAATGCGGACGTGGGGTCTGCGGAGGCCTCTTGAATTTCTGCAATTCACCCAAGTCTGTGGGAAGACACTGTGGCCCCCCCAGTTGTTAGGCAGATTTAACATTTTCCCCTTCTGATGGCTGGCTTATGCAAACACAATTGGGTCCCATTGAACGGGAATTGGGGAGCTCACTGACTTGTGGAGTGTACAAACAGGGGGAAGAATTTTCTCTCAGGTTGTAATGAGACTTGCACTACTTTTAATATAAGTGAAATGGTCTCTTTGAGGTGGACATTCTAGAGGAGGCTTGAAGGAGACTGGGGTACATCAAACCCGAGTTTGCTTTTATATCCTTCAGGATGAAAGCCAGATCGACAAAACAAGAAGGGAGCACCTCCTGTGTACCAGGCCGTCTGGTAGGGCCAGAGACACAGACAAGAACCACAGTCTTTTAGGAACATGAGCTAGTAGAGAGTTTCCTGGGTAAAAGAGAGGGGCCTTCACTTGACAAAGTGTTTGAATGAAAGGAAACACCACATTTCATGAGACTAAGTCATTAAGCCTGGAATGATCAGAAAAGGCTTCATGGAGATGGGGCTACCAGACCTGGACCTTAAAGCATGAACACAAGTTTTCCAGAAAGAAAAGGGTGAAGGACATTTTAGGGGAGGAAATGGTGCAGGAGCATAAAGCAATTTGAGATAAGAAGACAAGGCTGGAAAGTTATGCTGGGGCTTTCAGCACTTGGGTGAAGAATGTGCCTTTTTTTTCCCTCATGGCCACAGGAGGTCATAGAAGAGTTTAAAGCAAGAGTGTGGCAGTGGGCAGAACAATGGAAGGGAGTATGCAGACTGGAGGCCTGGGAGGAGAGGTGGCAGCGCTCAGGTGGGGGAGGCTGGTGTGTGGTGAAAGCCTCCTCTTGTCAGACATGGCCTTTCCTTAGGTTTGATTGCATCTGCCCTGTGCTTACAGGAGGCTTTGTACTCACATAGCAGAATTTAATGAACTCTGACTCTTATCAGGCCCTTGTGAGATTTGGGGCAGAAAGACAAATCTGTTGACTAAAACTCAGGAAATAAATGGGATGGCATCAAATCAAAAAGCTTTTGCATTGCAAAGGAAACAATGAAAAATGTGAAGAGCGAACCTACAGAATGAGAGAAAATCTTTGCTAGCTACTTTTCTGACAGAGGATGAATATCCAGAATATATAAAGAACTCAAAAAAAATTTACCACCCAAAAAGAAATCCACTTAATAAATGGACCAAACATGTACTTCTGAAAAGAAGAAATACAAATGGCCAAAAAACATATGAAAAATGTTCATCCTCTTAGAAATTAGGAAATTAGGAAATGCAAATCAAAACTAAACATTTCATCTCACTCCAATTAGAATGGCAGTCATCAAAAATACTAACAATAATAAATGCTGGAGAGGATGCAGGGGAACAGAACACTTTTAGAGTGTTGGTAGGACTATAAATTTGTACAATCATTATGCAAATCAGTATGGAGGTTCCTCAAAAGACTAGGAATGGAACCACCACATGACCTAGTTATACCAGTCCTAGTATTTAAAGCCATCACACTACAGCAATACATGCATACCCGTGTTTACAGTAGTACAATTCACAATAGCCAAATTATGGAATCCAACTAGGTGTCTGTCAATAGATGAGTGAAGAAAAAGTGGTATATATACACAAGGGAGTTTGATTCAGCCATAAATACAAATTAAATTATACCATTTGCAAGAAAGTAGATGGAATTTGAGAGCATTATGTTAAGCAAAATAAGTCAAAATGAGAAAGTCAAAGGTTGTATGTTTTCTTTCATATATGGAAGTCAGAGAGGAAAAAGGAAAAGAGTGTAGGTAGAAATCTCATGAAAACCAAAGGGAGACCAGTAGAGCAGAGGAAAGGAATCAGGGGAGAGAAGAGGGGAAGGAAAGGGGAAATACTGGGGAATGATTTTGGCCAAATTATATGGTCATATTGTGTGCATGTATGAATATGTGACAATGAATCCCACTAATTATGTATAATTATAATGCACCAATAAAAAGGCAGAAAAACAAGAATTTTCCAGTAAATAAATAAAATACACTTGTAATCAGAAAGGAAAATAAAAAACCACAAAAACCTAAAAACAAAAAACAAAGAAGCAAGGTTGAGTTGGAGTTTTCAAGGAGCTTAAAACCCAGAGGGGATATAGTCACATTGACAGGTAACTCCTGCATAATCCATTCTGTGCTAGGACAGAGAAAATGATGGGGTTGAGGAAGAAGGGGGCCCACAGGGGCACCCAGAGCTCAAAGTGTGTACCCCAGACCAGCAGCATAAGAATCACTTGGGAAATTGTGAGAAGTATAAATCGTTGGGGTCCAACCCAGACCTACTAAGTCAGAAACTCTGGGCCTGGGGAGCCAGTGATCTATTGTAACAAGTCCTATATGTTGCATGCTTGAATTTGAGAACCACTGATCTAGATGAGGGAAGGTGGCACTTGCTCCAGACCATGGGTACAATGTAAAGGCACAGAAGGACGGAGGGCCAGGCGAGAGCATTATGCAGGCTCATGGTGTAGGTGTGCTACAAGAAGAGCCTGGGAGTCCAGCAGGGACAGAATATGCAGAACCCTAAACAGCAGGAAAGGAGTGTGGACTCTATCCTATGAAGAATGTGGAGCCAAGGAAGGGTGTCACAGAGGAGACGACAAGCCCTGCTTTCTCATTAGAGGTCACTCGGTGCCAGGTCCCAGCGGGGCATACGCAAAGCAGGCCCTCATCAGCCTGTTGAATTGATCGGCAAAGAACTGCAACAGTCCTTTGACTGGAGGACTGGGCGCGAGACCAGGTAGGGAAAACAGACTTGCCTTTTGCACCCACTCTGGTGTATTGGTGGCAGCTGCCTCAGTGCAGTGTTGTGAAGGGCTCTGCTCCGGGCAAGGGAGGTAGGGAGGTAGAGGCACAGTGGCTCATGTGCTATGTATTATATTTGAGTTACTGCTGCCAGATAAAAAACAAAAAACAAAAACAAAAACAAAAACACATGTTCTCCAGAGCCTATTCAATCCTTGTCAATACCAGCTAGAATCTATTCCAAATTCTGTGGCGCAAAGTCATTTGAGGGGCATGGAGTCCCTTCTTCAGGTCTCCTACAATGCAAACCCCTCCTGGCAACATTCTACCCTTATGCTTTTCTTTGGGGTGGGTCAGCTGAGGTCCCTAGAGGACTAAAGATGCTACAGGAGAAGAGGAATCAACTCATCATTAACACCTCATTCAGCCAGTAACACCCATCAGTCACCTGTCGCATGCAGGGCTTGGCTCTCAGGAGGGAAGAGCATGCACAGTTCAGTAAGGAATGACAATATTAAAACTGCTTTTCTATCCAAGTTTGCCTCATGGCACAGGAGCCTGAATGAGTACCAGCTGGGGGCCCTGGAGTGTGGCCCAGAGCGGCCCTCCTCTAGTGCAAATGGGTTGTAAGACCTGCGTTCATCTTTAAAATTTATGCAATCTTAAAATTCCAACCATTATGTGCAACATCTGGGGCTTGTTTTCATGTAAATATTCTCTTTTTTAAAATATATTTTTAGTTGTAGAGGGACACAATATCTCTCTTTTATTTATTTATTTTTATGTGGAGCTGAGGATCAAACTCAGTGACTCACATGCAAGGCTAGTGCTCTACCACTGAGCCACAACCCCAGCCCTGTAGATATTCTTGATATCAAATAGGACTTAAGTTTCTTACCAGTAAGTGAAATGGATGCTTCAGGTAGATGCCCAGTGTTTATCTCACAACTCTGTACATGAGAATTCATGTTCCAGGTGGGTAGAAATGATTGTGGGGAATGAGCAACAGGAGCCATTAGATCTGGTTTTGAAAGGAATCCTTTACCTTCTACCTGTGTGATCTTGGAAAAATTAACGTACTTCTCTGAGTTTGGTTTCTTTATCTGTAAACAGGAGAAGATAGAGAATGGGTAGGGATAAGATACGTGAAAGTGTGTGGCACAGTATTTGCTACATAATAGGCTGTGGAGAGATTTTAGTTAAATCTCCACAAGGAACCTGATTCATATTTACTCCAATCTGCTTCAACATAGATTTAGGCTGAGAAGAATGGAACTGTTAAAGGTAAATCTGGGTTTTTGGGCGACCTTTGCTATTTCTCCTCACTATAAATATTGCTGTGAAAACACAAAGGAAGGGGGAGTCCTGGGTGGTTCCAAGCAGAAAGTACTGGAGTTGGATCTTGCAGAGTGGACAGGTTTTCAACAGGCTATGACTGATCACAAACAGTGAAGGAAGCTAAGGCTGGATGGATAGAATTGAGTCTGAGTCTGGAGGGCCTAGTATGTGTTAAGAAGTGTACTTTTTATTCAGTTGGCCATGGGGAGCCATTGAGAACTTTTGAGTGAGAGCAGGGGAGTAACCTGATATCCGTAGGATATAATCCTCCTGAGGACAGGTATTCCCCCTCACCTTTGTTCTGCTGTACTTTAACTAAACACTGTCACAGAGCAGGTATCCAGTAACTGATATTCAAGTGATGATTGAAATCCCTTGACAGGAGGTATTTGGGATGGATTGGAGAGGGTACACCTGGGGACTGGAGGGTGGGTTCAGAGGCTGGGCATTCTTGGGGGATCAGGCTGTGAATGCTGGTCCTGAGGGTTGGCAGAGGGGACAGGGAAGAGGAACAGCTGTTTGGAGACTTCAGGAACACCCCCTCTGCTCTCCACCGCTCTCATAGGGTGCTGACCAGTTTCTGAATTCAGGGAAAACTTGAGGGCAGCAAAATTCATCCTGACAGCCTGGGCCAAATGTTTCTGCAGAGCCCCTGCTCCCCTCCCCTGCCGGTGCGGATGGGAACACAGTTCAGGCACGCTCTAGAGAGGAAATAGTCATTTGCATCTGAATATGAAACAGCGGTTTCCCAAGCTGCAAGCAGGGCCCAGCTGGTGTGAGCTGGGCTCCATCACAATTGCCGCCAGCTTTTTTCAATTTAGGGCGGCTGGGGTGGACTTCATATGCCGATGTCCTTTGGGAAGACACTCAGGCCACACCATGCACGCGATGCAACTGCGCGGACCCTGCGCGCCTGGCCTTCCTGGCTGTGGAGGGTGCTTCCCAGGGGAAGGAAGGGCACAGAGCGTTCCCATTCCCCGGGCAGCAGCTACTTTTGGAAGTTTAATCTATCCACTGGTAGCCATGGGGTGACCTGCTGGTCCCACGGCCCTCTGGGCATTTTGAGTACCCACTGTGAAGCATTTTGGAATCTGCTGGCTGCTGGCGTCCTAGGAGGCAGGTGATGGAGAAAGAAGCCGGCCGGTTGCCAAGCCCTTCTCTTGTTCCAACAAGATAAATTAAAGTTGAAAAAGTCACTGGGAAGATTTAAGGGGACTCATTGGAAATTTTGCTTCTCTGAACCAGACTCATAGTGATCTTGTGGTATTATCTCTTAAAATCAAGGCTGGATACTAATGTATAAACAGATCGATAAATGTAAATGGAGCTGGTTTTGGCCCCTCTTTTTTCTGAACTTCCTTTCCCTCATGTCCACCCCTCTTTTGATCGTCCTTCTCTTGCTTGTTACCATCCAGACACTGCCTGCAAAGGCTTACTTGTTCCAGGGCCCTCTCTACTGTCCCGACCACCTGACCTATGTGTGTTGACCAGCACAGAGGCAGGGGATTGTGGGCCCTACGGAGACACAGGCCAATGGGTGAGACAACCAAGGCTCTGAATGGACAAAATGATGAGAAACCTTTTCATCACAGGGAATGGTATTCTGGAAATATCTCAGGTTTAAAACTGCAGAGCTATCAATACTTTGGATACAATAGTTTTGTAAGTTAGACTAGTGACTAGCTCTCCTGCTCCTCAATGTTACTGCCTTTGAGTAGTTGTGGCAGGGATGATGTGAGATGAGATGTGAAGGTGGACTGCCTGGCACACACCGATAACAGCTGAGACTTCTGTGACACCATGTGTACTTTCCCAAGCACTTAGATTGATGAACTCATTTATCCTTCACAATAGCCTTAAGAAGTACAATAGCTACAGGTGCTCAGTGTTCCTAGGGCCTCCCTCCCCTAACTCCTTTCTTCAAGGAGCCAGGAGTCTTGCAAAAAGCTCTCTGGCAATGCTGGAACAGTCCTCTTCATTAATTAGGTGTTTCATTTTACTGCCAGCCCTTTGTTTCCCCCCTGGAGATCTGGCAGAATTCCCAATAAACTGTATTTCAAGGAAAGAAATAGAAAGAGACAGTGAGTAGCTTCTAGGCTGGGGACTGCAAGTTTTCTTTCTGCAGGGAGAACAATTTGGCCATTGTCTTCATTAATGGGACTTCCTGGGGAAGCAGCTGTGGACTTTGCTCCCCAGATTTCTTTTCTTCTCCTTCCCTGTGGTCAGTAGCATTTTTATTCTTTCATGGACCATTCCTTATTCCCATAAAGGAAATTAAAGTTTTGGTTTTGGGTTTAAAATAGGGCTCTAGCCAAGGTTTGCTTGTATCTAGAAACTGGGACTGAATATTTTGCAAGACCTGCTGCTAACTAAGAGTTTCCTTCCACTGAATACTCTGGGAACTCGTTGGGTTCCACACTGGCATCTCAGAGAAAAGCCTTGGCATTGAACCCCAGATTGAACACACTACTTATTCGGTTGTACCATCATACTCAGGCTCAGAAGTCGTCTCTTGCTCTCTGGTTGAGCATCTAACTCTTCACCAGCAAAGAGGAAGGGGAGTTGGCAGGTGGAAACCTGTGTTGGTGGAACTGGTTGTGGCCCCAGAGTGACCCTTATTTGAGTTACAGTCCTACCACATGTATGTTGGCCACATTATTTAACTTCTTTACTGTAGACAACACCTGCTGCACATCCTACTCTCATGGTATGATTGGCACTCTCAAGATTGCCCTGATCCATTGAGCATGCTGTGCTGTACCGGATGCCATTTCCTCCTAGCCACATACCTTACTCCCCACCTAGTCTTCAAATCTCATTTCAAAGCTTGCCTCATTCATGAAAGGTGTCCAATATGTATTTCTTTGTAGGAGACATTTGTCATTTTTGTTGGCTGCTCAGAGCCTCTTTAGACCTAACGTCTCTATCTTATAAATCTCAATAGAAGGCAGACTTGTCTCCCACTAGAGAAGGTGGAACAATAAGACAATCTCTTTCCTGGTGTCTTTTGCACCTAGGTTTTGCTAGCCAGAAGAGGGCGCCTAGATTTTTTTCAGAAGCTAGAAAGAAATTGGGACTACTGAAGATGATCAATTGTACAGTTGCAACTTTCCTCATTTCTGCCAGTGACTGCAAGGACATATTATATTAAAATTGTCTGTATTCCCTGCTAAATTAATGTTTGTTTTTGCCCTCATTCAGATACTTCAGTTGGTCAAGGTTCGTTAGCTAAATGTGTGACCCTAACCTTTAGTTGTAAAGAATCTAAACCCATAGTAGATAAGAAGGTACTGGCTTCCTATGATCTTCCAATAACTCTTACCACTAGTCAAGGTAGTTCAGTGGTGTGAGGAACACCAACCAGCCAAGTGGCAGTCTTGACTTCAGTTCATGGAGCCATTATTGTGTCCCTTATCAGAAACATTCTTTCCTTGGAAACTAAGACCACTAAACCATCAGAGCCAAATTTTGCAGAATGGAAGTACAATTTTTGCAAATGGGTCATTAGAGATAATGGTGAAAGAAGCTCCTTCCACTGCCTGGCTCTTACACCCAAGAATTCTGGCTATCAGAAAATGTCACTGAATATGAACTGGCAGTTCAGAACATATACTGTATCTTGTAGCACAGTACTTCAGCCTTAAAAGTATTGTCATCTAGAAAGCATCATATAACTAAGTTTAATAGATCATTCCACTATTCTCATAGACTGTGCCTAAAGTTCATAGTAAGACTCATGGTCATGAGCCCACTGTTTCATTCCTTTCTTGTAAAATTAGTCCTTGGTCAAAAGCAATGTATGTGGGATTCCATGATGGAGAATAAAGTATTCTTATGCTACCATCTATGGATGGTGTTGTTTCTAGAAGCATTGTGGGCAGAGATGTCAGCAGACATGTGGGAAGGATAAATCATTACCCCCTACAGGATTTGAAGGTCTGTTCAGACCAGTGTCTTAGTGATCACTAGAAATGATGCCATACCCTAGGCTCAGCTTCAAGGTTTGCTGGTGATGGGATGGATGCTTGTTCCTGTGGGTTCAGTAACATAGACTTCTCATCAAAGTTGATCTGGCAATAACACTGCCAACCTTCTGTGTGACTGCGACCATTTTGTTCATGAGCTTATGGAGCAAGTGTGAAGGGGGTCTGGGAAAGAAGCCAGGAAGCACAGAATTGAACTCTTAACCATGCAACTCTTGAGTATTCCTTTGTGCTGAATTGCTTATTGGTGAACATCTACACAGACACAAATATCCTCATGCTTTCTGACCATTCTGAGAGGTTCACCCTGGACCTCCCTGACACTACCTTTTAAGTCTTGTTCTTTCCAACTCCCTGCCCAGCTGGCCATCTGGATGGCCTCCTCAATAAGCTCCAAATCTTTCTCTCTCTACAACTCAGTGGGAAAGGGATCTATTTTGGCTATTCATATACAATGTAATTTAAGACCTAATTAATGGAGAACCAGGAAGCCAAAAGGATTGATTTGTTTACTTCTCTCTACCAGCTGAATTTCCTATCCTAGCACTTGGGTTTTGAGAAAGGGAAGGAGGCCAAGCACAGGGAAAGCTCCAGGCAGCCCAGCAGGAGGAGAGGTGAGTCATTTACTTCTAGAGGAATTAGGTTCGGTAATGTCCCATTAATCTGGCTTCATCAGGAAATGAGCTGTGTCACCTAAGTAAATTTTCCAATAACTGAAGCTTACCCTTTCATGTGCCAAAACTTGACTTAATCATCTTGGATGGAAGTCTTTCTAAAACTAATTACATGCTTCCTTGCCTGTTTTAGTGGAGGATCCTGCCCATATTCTAACCTTTTCTTGAGGACATGGGGACCATTCATTCACCAGGCTGTAATTTAAGAAAAATAAAGTGTGATATGCCCCAATAATGAATTTGGCCAGCCATGCTGTGAATTTGAATTCTTCTTCCTTCTGTAATAATTTTGTTTTTCATGCTCTTTTGTGACTGTATGACAGATAAGAATGGGTTCTGGAATCAGAGCTGAATTCAAATTCTAGCTCTGCCACATATATTCTCTGGACTCCAGTGTCCTTGTACACAATATGGTACGAATAGTCTGTCTCTGACCAGATGTCTGGAAATTTATACCACTCAGTTTCATTGGAAAGGCCAAATACACAATGAAAGGGAAGCTCCATCCAGCCCTGTGAAGACCCTAGCACATTGTATTTGTATAATCATAAACATTGGTTCCCACTGAGTGGGTTAACTCCTGAACCATCTCAAATTTCTACCTCTATCTTGTGGGGCTCATCTGTGCATTTCAAGGCAAAGTCGTCACTGTCTTATTTGCCTAATCCCAGCCAAATGGCACCTAGCACAAATTGGGCAGAGGCTAGGGATTGGAACATGTTTTTCTCATCATCAGGAAGATACACGCCAACTTTTCGGGGGAACCAAAGCTTCTCTTAGAGTAAGTATGGAATCCACTTTTCCTGCGGAGGTTCTGGGAGATAAACAATTCTGTAGAAGTTGGATCTTTACAACATTGACATGCAACTGTCAACTTCACCCTGGATGCCTGCCTCCAGCTTTTCTGTGTGAACTGCACACGCATCGTGGCTCAGCTCTTGGAGAATGGGGAAGGTATTTTCTTATTGTCTAGTCATAAGCTTTCAGAGCTGCCAATAAAAACCACGTAACTTTTCCATACTGCCTCCTTTCCCCACTTCCTTTTCTCAGAAACAAACAACTAGTAAGTTCATACAACTGGTAAGGCATGAACAGTAAGTGGGACTTTAGGAGAAATTGCGTGCTATTTACATTTCTATTTTAAAATTTTAAGTCCTTGGAGCCAAGACCAAAGCCACATACTGATAGGGCAAAGCACACCTTTAATAGCAACTTCCTGCCAAGGATCCTAGGATGCTGATTCTTCTTGTGAAATGAAGACCTCTCTAGAAGGAAGGGAAAGAAAGGGGAGGGGAGGGAAATTGCTATATTTTAAGCACCTGGGATGAGTCAGGTTGTATATATGTTGTTTCATTTAATATCGACAATATTCCAACCTATTCATTTCTTGCAAACTTGGAGTGTAGCTGGAGAGGTTGAAGAACTTGTTCAAGATGGCAGTTCATATATGAAGAATTTTATTTGGCTGCCAATAGCATGTAGGGTAGATATCTACCCTGAGACCTGCAGTTCCCATGTCTTTCTTCCTTCCCATGCTACAGAAGGCTAAAATAAGGAAAGCAATATGGAAACTCTAAAGTAAGCTATGCCTTGGATTTTTTGATGGAAATTCAGGCTTGGCATACCAGAGCACAGAAATGATAGTTGTCATAACCTTTCCATATATGTATATCATTGGGAAATTTACAAATGTTTTGCCCTCCCTTTCTCCCTTATTTCCTCTCTCCCTCTTTCCTTCCTTCTACAACAGTGGTGTTGGTGTGTGTCTATTATATGGTCTCTCTGGCTTTGCTTTTATATCTCAAATGGGCCTAACAATTTGTGCATTACTCATGAGGAGGTTTTTAGGAGATCAACTAAGCCACCAGAGTGAGTCCCTCTGTTATATGTTCTTTTAACACTCAATGTTTGGTAAAATTGCAATTAAGTAATTATATGTTTTTTTTTAATCTCTGCTATGGAGAGCTCATAGGCCTTGTTCACCATGTGTCACCAACATCTTTATTATAGGAATCTTAACGGAAGAAAGAACTAGGCCTTGAATCCAAGTCTCATGACTGCCACTAAAAGATGAGCAGAAAATGAAAACAATGTCTCTAAAGCAATAAAAAATGAAAAGAAAGACTGAATGATGTGGAATGATGCTACAATGATCTGTGAACGCAAATTGCAAAGCTGGTAGCAGTGCCAAGGCTCTACCATGTTGTCTATACCTGCTCTGATGGGTAGATTGGCAAGCCTTGGTGCTGAATGAACAGTTTTTAGTTTGCAATACAGGGAGGTGCAAAGGGCACTATGTTTGGAGTTTACAAGTCACATGCATAATTCCCTTGAGTTTTGTTTAAGCTGCTCATTTCCCTGGATGGTGTCCATTTGGGAAACTGTTGGTGGTCAGAGCTCTGTCCTTGGTTCTTCCTGTCCAAGAAACAGCATGGGTGAGGTTCATCAGTAATGGCCATTACTCTCTCTGGACAAGGAGAGAACATGCCTACTGGAGGATTTCGAGGAGGCTAAGTTGATGGTCTCACAAGATCTTGCCAAGGAATCTGGCCAATTCTCTGTCTTTGCAGCACATCTAGGAAATGCTCTTGATTTGGTAATTTAGTGTCTCAACTCCAGGAGGAAATGAGGCTGGTTTGGTGTCATGTGCTTTGATTAACTTCTCTCTTTTTTCTTATGCCACAGACACCAGTTTGATAATCCCTTCTTTAATTATACTGAGGATAAATTTCAAAGCTGATGCCAGTGCAGGCTCCACCATGCCATCCATGCCCTCTCTAATGGGCAGTAACTAACATAGTAATTAGCACTGGGACATTCCAGTTATGTAATTTCATTCTTTGGTACCCTGTTTTAGAGATGAGGGGTCCAAGATGCACTGTCTAGAATTGGATATTTTTGGGGTAGATACAGACACGAAGCCCGTTTCCCTGGAGGAGGAGAGGAATAAGGGAAAGGAACCTAATATTTATTGGCAACCATATACCAAGCACCTTGCTGCATCCTGAACAAGTCTTGTCCCATTTAGTGCTAATTGCACGCCCAGGGTGGCTGCTATTAGCATCTCCACTTTAGACAGGAGATAACAAAAGCATAGAGAGGCAAAGTAACCTGTCCGATGTCATGCATCCAGTAAGCGGGGCTCAGTTGGGAACTCTGGTCCATATTCCACAAAGCTTGTCCATCTAATCACTCCCTCTGTAGTGCTGTCTCACAGGACATGTGCTGGAGTAGCTGGGGACGTCCCACTGAGGGCCCAGGCAGACGTGGAAGCTGCAGTTGCAGGAGGGTGTGGCCTCGTCCTGCGTGTCTCTGACCAGTCCGTGTCTGCAAGCTTCCTCCTATTGTCCCCTGCTGTTTCAGGGCTTTTAGTCTTGCCTCCTTCCCTATCTAAAAATAAGATTTTGTTTGCACACAGGGCAAAGGCCCTGGGACCCTCCTGAGAAAACCCGCAGAGGAAACAGGACATCGGGTGGACTGCAGAGGCAGGGCTGTTAGCTCCCAGATCTGGAAGCTTAGGGCGGGAAATGGCACTTCCCCTTTGATTTTATGTTTAGCTGGGGTTTAATTAATAACCAACAAAAAAGTCTATAATTAACTTGACTCCCCTTTTAGCCAGCCAAGGGAATAATAATAACAGTCCTTTTCAAGTCCACGGTGGTGGTGGGAAGATGGCAGGGAAACTGGGCTCCAAGCACTGCTTGCAAAACGACAGGGGCCTGCAGCATGCATTTCCCTCCCTCTGCACATTGCATTATCTATACCAGATGTTGCATTAAAAGAAGAATTACTATACTTCAGGGCTCAAATTATATGTGCCTGATTTATTGCCCTGCTTCAGTTCTAAATGCTACCTTGTAGAACACTGATAAATGATAGCTTATTATTTGGGGCTGATGAAGATATCAAGGGCAGGAAGGGGTTAACTCTTTCCAGGCTGGGAACATTTGGCTGATGTTCTTGCTCTCTTTCTGATCATTTCACAACCCTAACCCAACCCCAACCTCCCATGCACTTTTGGTTGCTTTTATTTTTAATCTCTAAAGTGATGTGCCCAAGGTCCTATTTAGCTTCATTGTATCTCAAACATAAATCTCAAACTTTGAAGTGTGCTATTCAGGATCTGCGTCTGACTTCCCTTTCTAATTCCCATTGTTTTCCTTTCCACCTGCTTTGCCCTAAAGTCCTCAAAGATTTGGCTCATGCCTACCTCTCCAGCCTTATTTTGTGTCCCTCTGCCACATTGGGCCTATTCTAGCTCCTGGAACACCCCACCTAAGGAATGGTGTACATGCTACTCCCTCTCCTGGAGCCCTCTCTTCTTTATCCTTTGTCTGGGTAATTCATATGTCTTGTCCCAACACAAATGGTACTTCCTACCCTTGATGTTTATTGGACAACCTTTTCTCTTTAGGTTCATGGCACCAAAGACTTTTCCCTTCTAGCACTTTCCACAGTGTATACCAATTTATTACTATGTGAGGTTATTTGTCTGATTCCTCTACTGTACTACAAACACCATAAGATGGGCTATTGTTCCTAGGAGCTTCTTTCCTGAGGGCATGTGAACTCCTTGGGATTCACCAGCCTTTTAAAGCCAAGGGCATGCATTTACCATCCCACTGAGAGCACCAGCTCTCTAGGTGTGGTTGGACTTGACTTCTCATTTCTACTCAGTTTTAGTGGATTTTGGGGTGTTACAGAGTCATGAGAGCACAAGGCAGGGTAGAGAGGAAAGAAGGTAGCTTTTGTTGAGTTCCTGCTTTGTAAGAAAACTTACATATGACTGGGGGAAGCGTTTTCTCTTTTAACTCTTGACAATCCTGAGAAGTAGGCATCATCACCCCTGTTCATAGATGAGAACTGAGGCCTGGAGAGACTAGAAAAATGTGCCAGCTAGTGGTTGGCAAAACTTTGATCTCTTCACTCCTCCTATACACTTGCCATTGCTCCTTTAACTGGCTGTTTGCTTTCTTTAGCACATGGAGCATAGTGATTCTTTAGAGTATGTGTTATTGCTCTACTAGACTATAAGCTAGATAGGAGCTCGGTTAGCACCCGACACTGGTGTTTCATGTCTAGCTCTCAATACATGTTTGCTAATTGCCCAGCATCCTCCAAAACCTACCAACAGGCACTAGAGGGCATTATGGATATATAATATGAGCAAAGGAAAGAATTATAGATAATTTTATTCAGCTTGTCCTTCCTCCCTCCCTCCTTCCCTTCCTCTCTGCCATCTGTCATTCACATATAGAAATCATTAACACTTCACATGTACTAGGCTCCTGGCTAGAGACATTGAGGTTGAAACCCTTCTAGTTGCTCATTGTTTTTGGCCCTTTGTGGGGGAAAGACCTCAATGGGTTAGACCCAAAGAACACATGGATCATCCTTCACTTAGTCCAGGAGTCAGGAGTCAAGGGAGCCTGAAGAGGCAACATCTGAGCTAGGTTAAAAAAGTGAGTTGAAGATTACTGAGTGTAGAAGAGGAGAGAGACAGGCATGCTAGGCAGAAGGGCTAGCTTAAGCAATGCCCAGAAAAGACCAATGAGGTCTGGGGACTGCAAGCAGATGGGTGAAGGGCAGGAGGTGGGGCTGGCAGGAGTTGAAATGCAGGTTGAGGACTTTGAACTTCCCCAGTCTTCGGAAAAGTCTGTGGAAGGATTTAAGCAAGTTGAAGATGAGAGAGAAGAAATTCCTTTGATGGTCTGTTTTGACTCTTAGAAAGATCACTTTGGTTGTACAGGAGACTAGAATATGGTACCCCAAAATATTACTATAGGAGACTAGAATCTGCCACTCCCAAATATGCCTCTTTTGCATAAGGATTATTGAACTGATATATTTTTTTCTTTTTTGTTTTTGGTAACAGGGGATTATTTTTGAGATTTTTGAACTGATTATTTTTGAGAAACTGCAGATACAGGAGAAGTTATGTAAACAGAGTAGAAGTTGCTTCTTTGCAAGGAAAATTTACAGTTATAAAAGAAATCTCCATTTGGAAGCGTGTCTCCCTCTCTGTATCAAGAAGAGAAAGATGATTCTAAATCATTAGAGACTCATCTGTGGAAAAAGCATTGACTTAAATCTGTATAGCTGTTATGGTTTGGATGTGATGTATCCCCAAAAGCTCATGTGTGAGAAAATGCAAGAACATTCAGAGGTGAAATGTTCAGGTTGTAAGAGTCTTAACCCAATCAGTGAATTAATCCCCCGATGAGATTAGCTGAGCAGTAACTGAAGGTGGATGGGATTTGGTTGGAAGGGGTGGGTCATAGGCATGCCTTTGGGGTACATATTTTGTGATTGGAGTCTCTCTCTGCTCTTTGATCATCATGTGAGCTGCTTCCCTCTGCCACATTCTTCAGCCATGATGTTCTGCCTCACCTCGAGCCCTGAGGAATGGAACCTGCTGTCTATGCATTGAGACTTCTGAAACTGGGAGCCCTCACATGAACTTTTTCTCTGATAAAAAGTTGTTCTGGTCAGATCTTTCAGTTACAGCAGCACAAAAACTGACTAAAACAATAGCAAACCTTATGGAAATCTTATCCTTGTTTACCTGTTTTCCTGGGAATCCCCCATAACCAGCCTTCCCCACATCTTTCTCTGTTTTAGGAGATAATGGCATTTAAACCCAAATTCAAAGCTGTCTCTTTGAGATAGACCCATTTGTCTAGGTCTCTTCCATGTACACATGAGCTATATATGTTATTCAAATTCTGTTTGTTCTTCTCTTGTTCATTTGTCAATTGTTACAAGGACCCCTCATAATTAAGAAGTATGAAGACTGGAGAGAAAATTATTTTCTCTTCCCCTACAGTTCCAAGGGAAGAAGTAAAAAACTGGAGACAAAGCAACAGATATTGGGATTGGGAGAACTGGATGGAACTGGAAATCTTTAAGGAAGTAGAACGGATGGATCTTGGTGCCAAGTGGAGATGAAAGAACCATCAGTGATGGCCAGGTTCAAGTGCCTGAGTAGATGGAGGTGACATTCACTAGGGTGCAGAAGCTGAGTTAGGAGAAGTTGACAAATTTGGTTTTGAATATACAAATTTAAACTGTTTCTGGTGCATCTAGGTAAAAATGTCCAGCAGGCAGCTCCATACAGAGTTTGGTGTTTAGGAAAAAGCTCTGGGCTAGAGAGACAGTGTTTCCAAGGCACAAGCATATAGACGATGTTCAAAGTCATAGATTTGAATGAGTCCTCCTAGGAAACCTTCAAACCTAGTGTTTGAAGAAAGAAGAGCTGGAGGGAGAACTTTGAAAATATCAGCAGTTAAGAATGGAGACCTGAAAACTTGAGTCTAAAAGGGTGGGAGAAAAATCCCTATGAGAATAACATCAACTAACCCGAGGGGAGAAGAACTTTAAGAAGGTTTGGTCAACAGTGGCAAAACTTGAGAGGTTGTAATGTGAAAGGCTAGGTTCCAGTGCCACGTGATGAAGCCAGTAACATGGAACAGGCTGATGGGGGAAGAAATATCCTCCATTTATTGGCAGCAAGCTTGGTAGAAGATAGAAGTCTTTCACTCAAATTCTGTCTTGCCAGGAGTTGCAGGTGCAGAGCTTATATGGTATTTCTGGGGGAGTCTGACTTTAGCCATAGCTTGGTGGGCACCAAAATGTTCATTAATTTTTGTAGGAATCAGTTCTCTTGATGTTCATTTCAATGTTGTCCACAGGTCACCATGTTTCTCAGGTGTTCCTGGCTCCTATAACCCCAGATCAGGATCACTGATTAGAAGGTAGTATGACTGACATTGTCCTTTGATGTTTTATTTTTTATTCTTCATTTCAGGCAAGGCTGATTTTATTGGTTAATTATTTCGAGAGAGAGGCAAAACAAAAACAGTGAAAAACAAGCTTTCTAGTGTTAGGAGCTAGTTAACTCACTCATCAGCTTCAAGTCAGGAAAAACAAGGACTGAGATGTATCTATTGATTTTAGTAAATAGCATTGATAAAATACAAGTCCCTGAGTTACCTGTGTAGAAACCCCATTTTAATGATTTGAAGAGTGATTAAGAGGTAGAGAAGCAAAGCAGCAAGTGAAGATGCTATTGCAGGCGTCTTGGGTGTGAAAGCAAGTAGAAATCAGAAAATAACTCCATAAGTGTGGAATTAAGTGTGATTAAGTGAGGCATTCTAAATTTAAGAAAAGAGAATCTGGGCCACCTTTATGAAAGCAGAATGAGTAAAGACGAAGAGGCTGCTGATCCAAGATAGGTAGTAGACATAGATAGGCCTGTGGGTAGCAGATGGATTGCCGGGGGTAGAGGTGATCTTCACCTGGGGGGGACTTTTATCCCAAGACAATGAAATTAAAACGAGGGGAATGGGTGGGTGGGTGGGTGGGGGGAAATGAATCTAAACCAGAAAACAATGAAATAATTCTCTTAGCCATACCTGTCTGAGGCTGAGCATTCAGTCTTGGGTTTCTGTTGCAAGTCTTTATGGTTTGTTTTGTTTGCTCATCTGACATTTCATCCAGTTTCCATTCACTCACACACTGGGATATACTCATTGGTGTCTGTGACCCACCTTGGCAGAGCCAGTTCCCATTCCCAAGTGCGAGATCAGTCATATTCAGTTTATTATTTTGTTCTCCACATAAAACCTACCTAAAGGTCCTTTCCAAATACTTTTAGAGATTGAATAAATGAGTAAATGCATGCATGCATGAATGACTTCTCACTCTAGATCTCTTTTATTTAATCACTTGACAATTATTTCTCATGCAAATACTATGTGTAAAGCACCATGCAAGTATTAGGGCCATAAGGCTGAACTCCATGGAATGAATAGAGCTTGCTGCCTGGATCCTAGAGAGAGGGGGCCTGGAGATGGCATCCCGAAATGGATGCCTAGCTAGAATTCTGAGCTCTCCAGCTACATCAGAGTTGCCTTTCACGGTCTGGACTATTGTCTAATAAGTGAAAAATAAGAATAATTCTATCAGAATCTGCTATTCTTATGAATCTATGAATGGAAGAATCAACCAACATACTAATAGATGATTTCTTTCATTCTATTAAGACTATTTAAAGGCATCTATCTTTGAACCCTTGTTCTGTGTGTTTCCCAGAAAGTGTTGACCCTTAGTAAACAGCTGCTTAGTGTAATGGGATTTTTATAAATAGTGACATTTTGCTGTAAATGTTCTAATCCCAGCTTGTTCCTTTCCAATACCAGTACTTCCTTGGGAAAAAACTGTGTGGCTTCTCCTCTGACTTTAATGAGTTCTTAAGGCAAGGCACTTGACCTTCAGTTGAGGGGACCTATTTTCAATTGAGGAAGCTAAGTTGTCCTTCATCTTGGTGGCCATTCAAATGACCTAAAGACTTGGGAGAGCCCTATTAAAATGACTGTCAGTGGAGGATGGCTTTGCTTGGAATCATGGAGCTGACTGGGAGAAATCACGAGTTGTAGCTCTCCTCTTCTCTGTCTTCTGGCTGGGCCACCCAGGAACAAATTCCCAGCACAGAGCGCTCTTCTACTTTTATAAATCTCCAGAAGAAAAAGAATCTACATCTTTAATACTCCTCCATTATGGTTATGAAAAATGATAAAGGTCAGAAAATGCTGTTACAGACTGATTCCTCAAGCAACTAACAGTGAAGAAGTTGCTAATAAAAATATGAATAATATTGGCAACTGTTCATGGTGTTTTCCTGGTGGATAGACAGGTTACTTGGGGCCCTGTCTAAAGAAAACAGAGGGAAGTCTGCATGGGATAGAGATGGAACTAGCCTACTCACATCTTAACTTGGTCACCAGGACACTGGAGCTACAGGAGTCACTTTGAAATGCTCTGGTAAGACTTTATCATTCCCCATGAGCTGCAAAGGGAATTCTTTTTATTTAAGGCAGAGAAAACACTCTAAGCGATACAAAGTTAACCAACCAATTGGCAAGGTTTACTAATTATTTACTGGGTGCTGTTTGTTAGGAATGATAGAGAATAATTAAAAAACTAGAGAGAACAATTTTTTTTGTGTGTGTCAGTTAAAATATAAATCAATAACTAAAGAACACTAGAGAGAAAACTACTGCACAAAAAAAGCATGAGAATAATACTATCTTCAAGAACAATTAGGTGCTGGGTTGTACAGTTCAGAATAAGAAGATTATTAAGATTCAGAGGTGGGAGGATGCAAGACATGGCCACCAGGAAGCTGAAAGAGAGACTAAGCTGAGCTCAGGAACTATATACACCCAAAGCGTGTCCCCAGTAATGACCCACCTCCTTCAGTCATATCCTACCTGCCTTCAGTTACCACCCAGTTAATTCCATTAATTCACTGATTAGGTTGAAGCTCTCATAATTGAATCATTTCAGCTCTAAACTTTCTTGCATTGTCTCACACATGAATTTTGGGGCATCTGAACCATAACGAAGATTTTGCTCAAGAGTCACCTTTTTTGGGAAGCCTCCCTCCCACCCCCTCTGACTGTTCCTCCCTACCACTATGTTTCTATCCCCAGTCATGCGCTTTCAAAGTACATGCACTTGCCACCTGGTGCTCACCATCCCATTGACTTGCTTATCACAGTAAACAGACTTCCTCTGTCTAGGAGACTTCCAGAAAGTATAATTTGGTGTTTGGATGATGTTGACCAAATACCTAACTTCTCTGCTTCACTTTTCTTATCTGAAAAATTGTGATGATAATAGTACCTATGCAAGTGGGTAATTTTCCATTTGCTCCCATTTTCAACCCTCTTTTACCTTGCTCTTTGTTCAGGAAGGTTAACCCTGTGAACTGTATTTCCAGGGTTCCCTTGTTGATTGTTTTCTGTTGAGTCTGGTCCATGGGAGGAACTGAAAGGAGGTTGGGCAGTGGAAAGAGAGAGGTCTGGAGTTTTTCTGTCCTTCCCAAGCACCACATTTCCGGCATTATTTTGTCCATTCATGTCCATGGGTGGCCCTTCTTGCGTGGGTGCTGATTTTCTCAGCTTCACTGATGCTGCCTTCTCCCTTGCTCTCTCCCTTCAATCTAGGCATGGTAACATTCCCTGTTGCTGCTAGTGTCTGGGTGCCTCATGATTCCTTATTTGTTTTCTGTGGAACTTAGTCAACACCTCTTTAAGTAGTTCTTTACCAAAGTTTTAATCTTTTTTTCTTTTAACTATCTGTGGTGAACTTGACTTCCCTGATGAATGCAGTTCTCTAACGGGGTTGCTGTGCAAGCACCTTGATTTTTTTTTTTGCCTTTTTCTACTGCAATGGGACCAACTGAAACCCTGTGGCCAGTCTACAGAGAAAATTGCTGCACTGAGAACATTTCTTAAGGCCTGATTGGTGGTCAGAGCCAGGCCTGTTACATGCCCACAGTCCTGGCTGCCTCAGCTTCTGTGTGGAGGAACGTCTTCACATCTACTGCAGCAGGAATAGCAGTGGAGTCTTTCCTGAGGTTTACTGCCCAACTCCAATTTTGATCTGCTATTTCTTAGTTCCTTACGTATTGCTTTAAAAGTCGCACTGCGTGGGTCCGCTCGTCGAGTTGGGGTCTTGAGAGACGAAGAAAAGGGGTCTACGGGGAAGAAGATGATATGGGGTGTCCCAGAACAGTGGCAGTCTATGGAGTCACTGCACCCCAGACCCCGGTGTGTAGGTAAAAATCTGCTCTGCTCCAGTGAGTTGCAGAAACACTGGAGTGAGATGCAGAAACACTGTTTATTCCAGAAAGTACAAAAGCTTATATGCACTTCTGGACAAATCAGGTCCAAAGTTACAAACAAAGGGTTGCTCTCTGTCAAGAGCACAGTCCATTAGCATAGAATGGGGAAAGATGGAAGGGAGGGGTTGAAGGTATGGAGAGTGCTCCTATACTTAGGGGTAATAAAGGCTGAAGATACAACCTTCAGGATAGATAACAGGAAGATATAGCCTTCTTCCTGTTTGGGTAGAGTCTTAGTCTACTAGGACTGATGAAATAAAATACTGCAGCCTAGGTGGTTTGACCAACAGAACTTAATTTCTCACAATTCTGGGGGCTGGAAGTCCAATATCAAGGTGCTAGCAGGTCTGGTTTCCCCCCAAGGCTTCTCTCCTTGGCCTGTAGATGGCCTCCTTCTCACTGTCTCACATAGTTTCTTCTCTGTGTGCACACGGGGAGTGGGGAGGAGGGAGAGAGAGGGGAGACTGACTTTTGGTTTCTCTTCCTGTTCTTATAAGGACACCAGTCCTATTGGATTAGGGCCAACCCTTATGACCTCATTTAACCTTAATTATCTTAAAGGCCCCATCTCCAATTATAGTCATCTTGGGGGTTTGGGCTTCCACATGTGAATTTTGAAGGGATGTAAGTCAGTCCATAGCAGGCAGTGATGAAAAGCAAGAAGAAGCAGACACACCAGGTCAGACAGGTTAGGAAGACCAATGCCTTCCTAACTTTCTGTGTGGACAGATAACTTGGGTCTTATTGAAGCCCACCACTTCACTCACTTCCCTGATCCCTCATTCCCTCACTTGACTGGATTGTTGGGTGAATAAATGAGATAAGTTGTAAGAATGCCTTGAGCAAACTTCTCTCCTTTTAGAGACATTTTTGGAAGAAACCATTAGGAGAATCTCTTCCAACTTCCATTTTTAAAGACAGTTCATAAATCATTGCAACTGTCTTAATAATTTGTTCTTTGTCTGACAACCCCTAGCTTCTTCCCCACCAAAAACAAAACAAAACAAAACACAACTTCCATCTGTAAGTCTAAACCTACACAGGATGGCTTCCTCAAGGGGCAGGGTTCTTGGGGATGTAGAAGTAAGCCTGCATGCAGAACTTTGCTGGGGCGTAGGGATGAGTCAGGCATTGGCTTTACCTTCATGGATGCTTGGTGTGGAGCTGGAAAATAGCTGAGACCCTAAGGATTCAGCACAGAAAGTGCCTGAGAAAGGGAAGTGTGAGTAGGAAACCAGCTTGGGTTTGGAGTTGTTCCAGGCCATTGAGTGCAGAGGCCTGAAGAGGCTTCCTAGAGGAGATGATGCTGATGCAGATACTCACTCCTCATAGGTGTGGGGAGTTTGCCAGAATGAGTGGATAGGGCACTCCAGCAGAGAGAACCATGGGACAGTGAGAAACTTGCTCTCAAGTTGGAAAACAGACGTGATGTCTTCAGACTTCAGGAAGATTAGGGCTGAACTAAGAGGATTCCTGGAGTCTATGCTGATGGAGGTGAATGGAAGAAAGGTATGGAAGTGAGATGCCTATGGATGTGTACGACAACAAAGTACAGCTTCCCAGGGTCTGGAGAGGATGCCCCAGGATGACCAGCTCAATGGACATTCTCCTGGGGTCTCCCTGGACATTCTTTCCCAGTAGCTCCTGACCTCTGTGCTTGTGGCTCTCTGGATCTCACTAAAGGTTAAATCTCTAGAAGATGCCCTGGGCTGTCAAGCTTGATGTGTCCAGAGCCAGGGCTCGGCCAGGGTTCTCCTCTTTCTCTCATAGCCTCATTTGAGCAAGTACCATCACCAAAGATAAGATGAATGCTTTTCTTTAAGAACTGTACTTATTTCTAGTTACACAAGCAATATGTTTATCATTTAAAATTGGGGACATACAGAAAAATATCTAAAGGAAAGAATTAAAAACACCAACCTAATTTCAAAGATACCTGATATCAGAGAAAACATTGTTAGCATTTTGGAATACATCTTCCAGTCTTCTACTCCAAGTGTATTTTGTTTGTGTTCATATGTATGTTAACGTGTGTTCCTATAACATAGATATTCATATATTTGAGGCAAATATGCTGGAATGAAAAAATGGTTTTGCTCTTAATAGTCATAACCCATAGTTTTTGGATTTTACCTCTATTTGGAATTACAGGACCTTGCCCCTACCCCCCTTGAAATAGCCACCTAAATTATTTCTAGGATGTTCTAAGAGGTTTCTCAAATAACTCAGAAACCACTTCTCTATTTTCTGCACTTTCAGAACTGTGGCCCTTATGGTGACATGCACTCTGGAGGCCTCCAGGAATGTACCTCACTTCTGCCAGGGCCCACCATTGAACCTTTATCTCCCGAGAGTCATAAGTCTACCAGCAACTCCTGCCTTTCTGTTGTCCTGCAGCCTTTCTCCAGGTACAGAATCACAATCATGCCCTCTGGAACCTGTAGTGCACCAAAGCTAGGTTGGAGAGTCTCATCCCCTTTTGGATTATGCTTTGGAGTGTGAATGCCTGCTTTTGTTCTTATGTCGCAATGCCTTTCAGAGCTCTTTGTTGAAAAGCAATTATAATGGAGAAGCTTGAATGATGGCCAACATCAATGTGTTCCCTTCTGCAACTGCCTGCTACTCTTCCCATTGAGAGGTGCAAACTTATCTCTTGCCCTTTGAATCTAGGCTGGTTTTTGTGACCTACTTCCCAACAGGATGCATTCAAAAGGATGTTCTGATACTTTCAAGGCTTGGTCATGGGAAGGCTTGCCACTTCTACCTGCTCCGTTGTATTGCTCAGTCTTGGGCCATTTCATTTTAGAACCTAGCCACCATAGTATGAGAAGACTCACAGAGAGTCCATGTCTCAGTGCTCTGGTTGACAGCCCTGTCTGAGGGGACAGTTGGAACTCCCTGCACCATCTTGGATCAGACAGTCAAGTCTTTAGAGGATTCCAGCCCAAATGGCAACCACATAAAAGAGCCTGCTAAGCACAATCAGCTCACAGAACCATGAGTGAAAGTGACAAACTGGTGTTTTAAGCCTCAACTAAATGTTGAGGTTATTTGTTACGTATAACAGAAAACTCTCCTTTCTCCAGGCTCAGAAAAGTCCTGAGGCCCTGAGAGCTGCGTGACAGATACCCTGCCTTCCTCAGAACAGCCCCACCCTCTTACTTAAGAGGCTCTGTGTCTGGAGTAAGCTTGTCAGTCTGGTCTCTTCTTTCCAGATGATGACTTCCTTCCCAGGATAATTCCTCCGGATCCATCCCATCATTCCACCTGCCATTTCTAGACATATCCCAATCCCAAGGGTAAATATGGCTTAAGCCTCAGCTAGGAACTCTGTGTACAAAAAAATAAGGATTTTACTATATATACAATGGTATGTATTTATTAAATTCTTTTTTTCACTAAGTGTCATATTGTGATAAATTTTTCATGTCATTTAAAGTCCTGAAGAATTAATATTCCACCATTTGAATTTATATCATTACTCATTTGCCAGTTTTTGGAAACTTGCCCCATTTTCTCTCTGTTTTTCTGAAATTGTAAAAAAAAGTTGAGCTGAATATCTTTGCTCATAAATCTTGCTCCAGATTCTTATGGAAATAATCAAGTATTCAGCAAAGAGTATAATTTTTAAAAAGTCACTTGATGCATAAAGTCACATTGCGTTTCAGAAAGAGTGAACCAAGTTATTCACCACCAGTTAGTTTGATAGGTAGAGATGAGATCTCATTTTGATTCTAATTTGCATTTCTCTTTTTCTTAGTGATGTTGATTAAAAATAGTTCTTTAGTCTTTCACATTTCTGCTGTAATTTTCCCAATATCAATTATTTTATTATTATGTTATTATAATTATCATTTTCTACTATGTATCAAGAAATCAACTTGACATGAGAAAGTGAGGAGTTTTGGTCTATAATCCCTATGGGCTTTGATAATGGAACACATGGCTTGACAAACAGAGTTGGCACTATGAGATAAGAAGAACACTGGCCTGGCTAGCTTGGATGTGTCCTTGGCTGCCTGGTGGACCCTCAATACACTTGCAAGGGTGCTATATGGCCTTGTGGAGAGACAATGACTTTGGCACTAGACAGGCCAAACTCCAATGTGGATTCTACTCCTTACCAGTTGTAGGAACAAGTCAGGTTACTTAATCTCTTTGGCATCTATTTCCTCAACTATATGAAGAAGAAATGACATGTCCGTTGCAAGTCTCTTATTAGCAAAGAGATAATGAACGTAACATCTTGTTGATATCCATTCAACAATCATCAAATCCTGTTCCACCTCATCAAATTTCTGAGTCTGTTTCTTCCTCTACACTGTACTGCTGCAGCCTTACTGCACCTAGCTCCTACTATCCTGAGCCCCCTTTTTAATACTTTTTATTTGTAGATAGATCAATACCTTTATTTTATTTGTTCATTTTTATGTGGTGCTGAGGATCAAACCTGATGCCTCACACATGCTAGGCAAGCATTCTATCAGTGAGCCACAACCTTGGTCCCATCCTGAGCTCTTTTCTGTTTCAGCCTCACCTAGTATCCTTGTTCAATGTCTTATCTTTCCAATCCACTTATCATACTGTCCCATCACCTTTCTGAAATGAAATCTGGTCATGTCTTTATTTAAAAACCTTCAAGAATTCTTCATTGTGCTTGGGACCTGGGTACTGCTAACCTACCAGACTCATCTCTCACCTCTTGTTTCATCACACTCTGTCCTCTGACCACAGAACTGCCCAGAGTCCCTGAAAAAGCTCCCAACTTCTCAGAGCCTGGTGTTTTGGAGTATACCAAGTGGAACCATTTTCTCTCCTCTACACACCTTATAGGTAACTCTTGAACTGTCGCTTTGCCCAAGCTGATGCTCCAGGCTGGGCCAGGCACTCCCTTCTCCAAGCTTGCCCTGTCACAGCACATGGCCAGGGAAGTGCACAATCTCTCTCCATCACTGGTCAAGGCTTATTGAGTGCAGGAATGGTACTTCATTTATACATCCCTTTTGCAGCACCTACCTAGAGGTTTCTTAATCTTGATACTCTTGACTAGGACTGGCTGCATAATTTGTAAGGCTCAGTGAAAGATGAAAAATACTGAGTCCTTTGTTCAAAAGTTACTAGGAATTCCAATGTCCTAACAATAGAGAATTAAATAAAGTGCAGGGCCCTTTTGAGAGCTGGATCCTGTGGACAGTGCAGGTTATGTGCCCACAAGACAAGCTCTGCCACTGACCATTTGGGGCAGGACTATTTTTTGTTTTAGGGACTGTCCTATATTTGGTAGGATGTTTTGCATGTTCCTGGCCTCTATCCACTAGATTCTAGTAACATCTGTAATGTTGACAACCAACAGTCTCCAGACATAAATAATCTTGGCAGGGTGAGGGGACATAATCTCCCCTGTTGAGAACCCCTGGCCTGGAAGACTGCAGGCAATCAGGGCAGGTGCTTAGTTCTCCTGTGCTGAGGGCAGTGGTCCACGGGGAACCCAGCCAGCCTGAGGGAGTGTGTAAGTCAGCTTTCCATTACTGAAACAGAATATTTGAGATAATTGATTTATAGGAGGAAAAGTTTTGGGGCCGGTGGCAAGAAAGCATATCATGGTGGGAGCATGTGGTGGAGCACAGCGTCTGACCTCAGAGTGGCTTGGCTGGGAAGCAGAGAGCCAGGAAGGGCCAGGGTCCCAACATGTCCTTCATGGTCATGCCTCCATGACCTAACTTCCTTCCAGTAGGTGCCTCCCCTCAATAGTGCCACAGGGTGACCAAGCCCTCAACACATGGGCTTTTGGGGGAAACTAATCCAAACCATAGCAAGGAGGCTTCCTGGAGATGTGACAGCTCAGGGGAAGTGCCACAGGACAAGTCGTACTTGGCCAGAACCTGCTACCTGGCTAAATCAGTTCACTTGGCAAAGACCCCAAGGGATACTGAGGGAGAGGAAACATCCATCACAGCTGGGAAGCTTCAGAAACCTCCAGATGAGTCACAGATCTGGTGGTTTGGCATGGGTGGGCAGAACTTCCCCAGGCTGCAAGATTTATAATAAGAAAGCAGCTTTGAAGTTCTTGGAGATTTTTCAGTGCCAGGAGTCAAGGGAGCTTTGAGGATCACAGAGAACTCTGGGCTATAAAATACTGGGCAGGCCTCCTTACAAATAGGGATCGGGCAACAGCTACCCTCTGACCAGGCCTAATCGGTTGCACATGTCCCAGCCATGGCCCTCAGTGGAGCTGAGTGCATGGCTTGACTTGTCATCTTCTACAGACCCTCCTGCTCCTGAAGCTTCTGGGAATGCAGCAATTTGTGTGCTGGGGAAGAGGGTGCTGGAGTGGGATGCTATGGCTTTGGGGCTGGAGAAGCTAGGAGGAGATGGCAGATCGTATATCTTGGGGCAAACGCTGGGAAGCCAGCTGTCAGGTCAGGTGTTCAGGACTACTGGGAGCTCCCAAGACCTGTGTGGACTGTTCTTCTCCACAGGCCAGGACAACCCATTGAACCTTCCTGCTGATCAGTATCCTCTGGTTCCCACAAGGATTGCTGCTTGGAGAAAGCATCCCCCCAAGAGGAAGGGAAGAAGACTGTGGGTCAGATGAGATTCTGGGGATGTAGATAAGGTTTTCTTAAAATATGTGCTCTTTCCTACACTCTTGCATTGAGGTTTCCAATCCTTTATGTTTTAGCTGTGTGGCTTGCAAAAGTTATTTAACCTCCCTGTGGTGCAGTTTTCTCATCTTTATTATTATTATTACTACTTGGAAGATCTGGGGATCCAACCCAGGGCCTTGCCCATGCTAGGCAAATGCTTTGCTCAGTGCTTTGCCACTGAGCTACATGCCAGTTTAGTTTTCTTACCTTTAAAATGGGTGTAGGAAGAATATTGACTTCATAGGGTTGTGATGAAGACAAAATGAGATTTTACATGCATTAGAAGGGATGAGCCACTTCACACAGTGGCTAGAACATATGCTATTGTCTGTTTAAATCTTCCTCTTGACCTCTATTCTAGCTAGAGACATGCTATTGTCTGTAAGGGCTTTCAGTTGCAGGCAACGAAGCTCGGCTCTGGAACCCCCTTCCCACAGAACTACTGGAAGGGTATTGAAAGCTCCAGACTCAGCAGATTCTGAAGACTGACTTCAGAAACAGAGGAATCAGGGGAACTTGGACTGTTGGGAGACAAATGGCAAGAAACAAATCTTAACTTTTGGAAGATGACAGGTTTACACCATCACCAGTTCCCTGGCCACAGATGCTGGACCACACAGAGACTGCACATGACCTTCCTCCTCATTCTGTTGGCTGGGAGGGGCAGTGGGGTTCCCTTCTGCCCAGTTAGGCTTCCAAAGAGAGAGTGGGCAGCTCCTTGCTGTGCCCTTCCTTCCAGTTAAGAAGAGTCCTTGATGGGTAGCTGTTGAGAACTAAGTAAGGTCCCCTATGCCTAGCTCTGTGGCTGCCCACCTCCACTCAAACCCTCATTTCTGTACTGTTCTTCGAAAACACACACACACACAGAACCTTCTGGAAATGGTCCCTCTCAAAGGAACAAAACCCAAAACCCAGCCAGTTACTGCATCTAGCCTATGCCTTCAGTTCGTTTTGAAACCTATGGATTAATATGTAAAGCTCACTGTTTCTATTACCCACATGTTTAATAGTAGGAAAACTGGAGAGGAAAGAAGAGGAAACTTTAGTAAACTATACAAATGCTTGACACTGCAAAGAAGGAGACACAGAAAGAAGACATGTTCCTCATTTCTGCATAACTATTGTTTGTGGCTTCTTTTCATTAGTTCATTCCAATGATTTTCTCTTTTTGTCTTCAGCCAGTCCTTTGCTGGTCTGCCTGGTGGGTGGCCAAAGTGTTTAGTTTTGAGGGATATGAGCTCTTGATATGAGGCTGCAGAATTTTTCCACTGACGTCTATTACTAGATATGGCAGAAGTTGGAGCTACCCAGGGGATCCCTAAATTCTCTCTTACTTCTCCCATGTTCCCATAATTAGTAATCCTATTTTTCCTTCACAACTAGAATCAAACATGCTGGCCAGTTGGGGGACTACACTTCCTCCTGGCCTGTCTTTCCAGTGACCTCTAAAATGAGCAGATGGCTGTGTTAAACCCCAGTTTTATGCCCCTCATGGAAGCAATTGTCCTCAAAGCATAGCTTCCTCCAAAATCACTGAACTAGTCGAGCCCAGAATAGTAGGAATGGGAACAAAACTATAGTGGGGCACAGGAAGTGCAAACCTTTCTTCTACCTCTTGGTTTTGAATAGTTTGTTCTGTCTGTGATATATTATTCCCTTGTTTATCGTATTCATCACTAGGCAGGATGGTGCCCCAACTGGTAAAGTGCTAGCTAACAGGTGTGGGGACTGGTGCTTCAATGACTCCCTCATCACTTGGAGTATAGCAGCTCTGACAATGGGTACATTCTAAAACAAATGAATCTCATGCACATAAATCCTCTCCCTCCCTGGGTTTCTTATTTTCTTCCCAAAAGGGACAAAGAAAGGTAGAGCTCAATGTTTTGCTTCCTGCATAGATATCCTTTCTCGATGGTTCCTGGATGAACTATAAATAAGCACAGTGCTTCCATCATGGTCTATTAGTTGGAGGTGTTTCCCCATGAAACTGAAGGTGTGGGTTGTTGGAGGAGATGGATTAGCATAGGGGTGGCATTTGGAGAGTGTGGCCACTCAGCTTGTGCCTTAAGAACCCATGGCTTGGTCCTTGGATGATGGAATGATGCTGGGCGTGGCCAACTTTATGGCTGTGTGGGTTGAAGATCTCCTCATCCATGATGCTGAGCTTGGAGAAGTGCTTATCTTTTGTCCCATATTCAGTCATTCAGTCCTCAACAGGAATCAATATTAATCCAAATGATGCTTTGTAAAAGGAGCATAATCATTTAGCACATAGGGCCTGGATTTGCCCTCAGATTTCAAGGACTTTTTACTGTGACTTTCACTGGGAGGCTTGCTACAAAGGTCACACAGCATTCACATCTGGCATAAACATAGTGAGTACTACTGGATTCACCAAATCATTGTGGAGAAATCACAGATCAGATTGCATTATTCTGTTATAACAAATACCTGAGATAAAACAACTTTTAAAGAAGAAAGGTTTATTTTGGCTTCTGGTTTTAGAGGTTTCTGTCCATGGTTGCTTGGGTCCATTGCCTTTGGTTCTGTAGTGAGGCAGAACATCATGGTGTGGAGTGTGTTGGGGAGCATGATGCCTCCCCTCATGGCATCTGGGAAGAGAGAGGGAGAGAGAGAGAGAGAGAGAGAGAGAGAGAGGGAGGGAGAGGAGACAGAAGCTGGGGACCAAGCCTTTAGCACATGGGTCTTTGAGGGACATTTCAGATCTGACTATAGCAATGTCCTCCACTCAAAGCCAGTAGATTACAATCAAAATGGGCTAATGTAGCATGTCCAAATAATGTTGCCTCCAACATCTGAGGCCCACCAAAATTATTGTGCTCCTTTTTAAACAGTAGGAAGTAGAAGGCACAGCAACTTAATATTCATTTTTGAGAAAATGCTGGTGCTCATGGAATTTACAGAAGTCAAGTCTGCATTTTTGTAGGATGTATCTCCCACACCCTGGCTTGCAGGTATTGTATCATGCCAAAAGTATCAGGATACTTGATATTTCTGTTTGGTCCTAAAACCATGATGCAATTAATATATTGGGTTAAAACTCTCCCATTGGAGGTGGCTGTATGTTCAAGGTCTTTGTGGCTTAAATTGCGACTACAGACCAGGAATTTTCATATTTCCTTAAGCAAATATTTTGCTGTGTCTGCCAGGTGAAAGCAAACATCTTTTGCTACTTGTCAGTATAGAAAAATTAGTCACTGCATACTCGGTCAGATGTTAATGATTTACTTTAGTAAGCAGCAACTCTAGGACAGCAGATTCTATGAGAGATACCACCTAATTAATTCTCTTTCTCCAAAATCAACATCATCTTCAACTGTCCAATAATGATGATGACATTAGTGCTTAGAATTCCCCCACTGACTTTTCTGGGGCCCAATAAATTGACATTCTTCTTCCTCTTTAGTTTAAAGCCTGTTGAGAGATAGATAGCAATCACATATTACTAAAACACTGTATTCATTATTGATAAAGCTGATTGGAGAATGTGGCTTTAGATCCGAGGCCAAATGGGTTTGCTTGATTTTGCTCCTGAATTCTGGCTCTTGTTGCCATTGGCATAGCAAAAACACTACAGGTTTTACCCTGAACCAGAACCACCCACAGAAAATTTATGGCACAGAGAAACAAACACTATATGCTCCTTTAGGCAGAACTGGTTTGAAAAAAGAGGAAGGGCTAGTTTAATCGAGCATGTTTAATTCCTCCTCTTAAACTTGGTAAGTATGTTATACTTCTTCCCACGGGGAAAAATTAGTGGGCAAGAGAGGAAGAGGCCAGCAGTACTGCTCTAATTGCAATGGCTCCCCATGGAGACATGGGCTCGGGGGATCAAGTGGTCCTACACTCCCTCTGCTCTCACTGTGGCTCCCCCTTGCTAGATCAGATTGAATGAATCTGACTCTTCCTTCAGCTTTGCACTGCTTGCTCTCCTGCTGCAGAGGCATCTGTGGTTACATGCCTAAGCTTTGGCTTCCAAAGCTTGGCTGATGGAGTGTCTCTCATCTCCAGTTATGGTAGCAAAAGAAAGGTTCTATGTCCACTGCTACAAGATACAGAGGGAGCTAGCAATGGGAATTAGTTAATAGCTGAAAGGCAAAGTGTAGTCGTGTTGCTTAACAATGGGGATGTGTTTTGAGAAATGCATCCTGGGGTGACTTTGCCATCGTATGAACATTGTAGAGTGCATTTACACAAGCCTAGTTGGCGTAGCTCCATCACGTGTGGCCTCTTGATGCAACTGAGATGCAGTAAACACAAGATGTTTGAGGCCAGTGCTGACATGGTGACACAGCAGACTGTTTTTCAGTAAACATTTTTTTAAAATAGGAGTACACTTTAAAATAATGATTAAAGTATACTATGGTGAATACATAAACCAATAACACTATTGTTTATTATCATTATCAATTATTAGTTAGTCTTGCACATAATTTTCTGGGCTATATTTTCTTATGATGGTCAGTGCAATAGGTTTGATACCACCCTCACCACAAACAAGTGAGTAGTGCCTGTGCTACCTTGTTAAAATGGTGTGGGTCACTAATGTTATAGTTTGGATTTTAGATGTCCCCAAAAGCTCATTTGTTAATGACTTGGGTCCCACCTGGTGGTACTAGCCAGGCACAATGGTGCATGCCTATAATCCCAGTGGATCTGGAGGTTGAGGCAGGAGGATTGTGAGTTCAAAGCTAGCTTCAGCAATTTAGTGAGGCCCTAAGCAATGGAGCAAAATCCCGTCTCAAAATGAAAAATTAAAAGGGCTGGGGTTGTGACTCAGTGGTTGAGTGCCCCTGGGTTCCATTCCTTGTACCAAAGGAAAAAAATAAAGTCAGCTGGTGGCACTATTGAGAAGTAGTGGAAACCTTAGGAGGTAAGGAAAATTGTCAGTATTGGAAGAAGTAGGTCACTGGAGGTGTCCTTGAAGGGTATATCTTGTCCATGGCCCCTTTCTCTCTCTCTCTCTCTCTTTACTTCCCAACCACCATGAAATGAGAAGCTGGGCTCCACTCTGTGCTCCCCACCATGATGTCCTGCCTCATCCAACACCCAAAGCAATGGGGCCAAGGGACTATGGACTGAAACCTCTGAACCTATGAGCCAACATAAACCTTTCCTCTTTTAAATTGGTTTTCACCAGCATTTTGCCACAGTGATGAAAAACTGACTAGGACATCAGGTAATAGAAAAATTTCAGCTCTGTTATAATGTTATGGGGCCACTGTCATATATGTGATCCACCGTTAACCCAAGTGATAATAATTGCATCTGTCCTCACCAAGGTGTGCATGTCCGTATACGCCAGATGGGGCACCTCATCTGTGATGGTCAAGTTAGATCCTGGTTCCTCTTTGCTCCTCTTTCTTATTACTTGGCCCACTAATCAGCAGCCCCATCTTCTGGCTTATGCTCAAGATGAGGTTCCAGAACTCTCCTTCAGGACATACAGTTTGACTTTGTCTTTCTGGTACTGCAGAAAAACAATGATTCCCCTGCCCAGCCTCGACCCAGGGCTCCATGGATCTCATCAGGGATTGCACTCAGTGCATCAATATTTTCCCAGCATTTGATTTGTGTCCTCCTGATCATATGGCTGAGGTATGGTAGATGGAGAGTAGGACCTACTCTCTAACTGCTTTCCACCTGGGGTCTGGTTTCACCCATCCTTGTTATTCTCTGTGCATCTGGATGTTACAATGGAGGAGCCTCAGATGGATGATTCTGTTCAAGGAAACATTCATGATTTCTATCAGGGTGCCTGTGTTAATTTCTTAGAACTATCCTAACACAGTCACAAATTGGTGGCTTAAGACAACGGAAGTTTATTCTTTTATAGTTTTGGAGGCTGGAAGTTGAAAATCCAGCTTTGTGGTGGAGTTGGTTCCCAGTGGAGGTGCCCCCACTCTCCCAGCTTCTAGTGGCTGCAGGAATCCTTGACGTTCTCTGGTTTACAGCTGTACACTCCAGACCCCACCTCTGTCTTCTCAGTAATATCTCCCTGTGTCTGTGTCTCCTCTTCTAAGGATGCAGCTACGTTAGCTTGCACTATAATCCAGTGTGACTTCATTTCACCTCGATGATGTGTGCAAAGATGATATTTCTAAATAAGGGTACATTCACAGGCATGGGGGGTTAGAACCTCTTGTATCTTTTCATTTGCTTGTTTTTGTGAGACACAGATCAGCCCATATTCATGCTAAATTATTAAGTGATTTCTTCTAAATTCATGTCCTTAAACCTAATGCAACTTATCTCATCTCTGAAATGCAGAGTACATTTTAGAAGCAGCTCCTCTTCTAAACTTTTTTATTCAAATTCTTACCACATGGAACAATTTTAAAAATTCAAGATTCTACAGGCTATGCTATTAAAAAAATGTCCTTCAGTCATAGGTGTGGTTGGCTTAAAAAAATCAAAGAAACTCTTTGAATTCTAGCCCAGGCAGAAATACAAAATTCCTGAAATGAAATACAAAGAGCAGGTAGGGTAGGAATTAACAAACGGAAAATCTTGTTTTTAAGGAAAAAAAAAAGAACCAAAGAAATATAATGCCATTCACATCCAGTGTATGGCCAAGTTTCCATATAAGGTAAGAGGGATTCTTCTAAAGTATTTGTTTCAGTTTAATTTTTGTGTTTCCAAGGATCTTGTTATTTAGTAGAATAAAAATCCTTCAAATCACACAGTTAATAGCAGTTTACTAAGTGCTATCATGTAATCACACATTTGTGCCTTAAAATAACAGTGAGAGAGGAAGACCAAAGAGACTTCTGCTTTACATGTTGGGGTACTCGGGAGGAGAGACATGAATTGACTCGTCCAAGATCAGATGGCTGGTTAGTCATGGAGTGGAGAGCAAAAATCATAATTACTTCTGTAGGGCACATGGTAGAGGGTGTAGGCCTTTCCTTGTTTTAGTTTAAAAATTTTTCTTTCAACTTAAATAAGATAGAGCTATTGCTAAATAAATAGCTTTGAGCCAGGACTTTGCTAAGTGCCCGGATCTGTTGTTACTGCCCCACATGGCTAACAGACACATGAACCAATAATTTCATCAAAATTGAGGCTCCCATGAATCTAACGGTGGGGATGCAGAGATGCCAAGGTTTGGATGCCAAGGTTCCCATAGGGGGACTGAATGAACTGCTAGGGGAGCCTGGAGAGGCCAGTACAGCCTTCATGCATTAGGGGACCCATGCTGAGTCTCAAAGGACAAAGAGAATTAAACTAGGCAAGATGTGAGGTTGGAGAGGGATGGTGTTTGCATGCAGGGGAAAGTGCCTGGCAAAGGCATGGAGGAGTGGGCACCCATGGGGTCAGATGGGTAAATAGCCGTCAGTTTATGAGAATCTTCACTAAAAATCTGTGTCTGAGTCTTTGTTTGGAAAGTGACGCGAGGTCCTGGAGAGGAAATGGAGAGAGGAGATTATTTAAAACTGTAAAGACTAGATTACCAGAAGGAGATGAATTAAAGCCACTTGGCAAGGCTTTATTGGAATATATGCTCTCGGGCTGAATTCTCCCGTCCATCAGAGTGTGTCCGGGAGAAATGGCGCTGGGGCTCCCGTGTAGAGAGAACTTCAAAAGGCCTGGTCAGGAAGTGGAGGGCTTGGGGGCAGGAAGAGAAGGCCAGAGTCCTTCCTGGATAGGTCAGAAAAAACCCGCTGATTGACAGGAGGTGTGTCTACTGGTGACGTCAACATCTGGCTGGTAGCTCCGTTTCATAGCTGCCCTGATCCTGGACCCTGATCTGACCTAACATTCTGGCCTTTTTGATGATATAGGACAGCAGATTCGGTCTGGCTACTTCGTGCGAGATTGGGGGCGTTGAGAGGGGAGATGGCTCGGGTGTTGGTCAGGCAGGGAGGCAGATGCAGGGGTGTGGGAGCCTCTGGTTGTCAGTCATGTTGCTTGAATGTAGAAACATCACCTGTGGGTAGGAACAGAAGCTTGGGAGAGATTACTGATTAGCAGAAAAAGAAGGGGGCTGCCGAGAGATTTTGAGTTTGGTGGGAGTCCAGCATGAT